>JARUHQ010000021.1:13218828-13608286 GCA_029955515.1 Chrysomela aeneicollis | reverse complement strand
CTTATTCTTCAACGTTATTTCCATTATTATTATTTTTATACTCAAAACTCTTGATATCCCAATTTCTTCATAATGATTATCTCTCCTATTATTTGATGATATTTCCCTGAGGTGATAAATTATACGAACTTTTTGATTTTCTCAATTAATTTGATGATTATTCCCTACTCTCCACCACAAATATTTATCACATTAATTATTTTTATTTTCAACTTAGACCATTATATTTTCATTCACAACGACTACTCATTTTGTTTTTATTTAAATAATGCCTCATGTTCTCAAATTCAATTCTTCTAGGTAATTGACAACTAGATTCCTTATTCTCTCATATCACCTCATAAAAACTCATATATACTCCATAGTACCATTATATACTCATACTCATCATTAATCTATAACAAATAACATGTGGCACTAAAATCATCACTGCCATTATTTCTCTCATATTATACATATGTATATACCTCTGCTAAATAAAGGGTGAGCATTCACTGAATTATCAGCATCTTCCATGCTCTCCTTACACAGGGTTCCAATAATTCTCGACAAATTTAACCATATGTCCTCTTTGTGACATCCTTATTGTGTCATTGTAACTTTCAAAATATAATTTATAAATAAGGCTGACGTTCTCTATTACCCAGATTTCTTAGGTTGTTTTTCTTTTTATCTCTTCATCCCGTGAGGCATTCAATTCAATTAAAGAAAAAATTACATATCTCAAACTGATGAGTCGTCTTAGATTAACACAATATACTTTATTAACTTCATTCACATTTCTATTGAAAACAAATTTTTCTCTTCGTATACTTTCATTCATGAAAAAATTCAAAATACCGGGAGAGTAGGAATTGTCTTATAACTCTAAAATTTATTCGTTAGGTTCTTCCTCCAGAGTTATTATGTTTGAGCGAAAAAATCAACAAATGAATAAATATCAACAGGAGAGTTTAGAAATAACGTATTAGAATTTTTTTTTTCTAGTGTGAATATATTATCCTGGTCCTCATTAGGTGTTCTTCACAATAAACGACTAGGATAAAAGGGTTTGATCAATATTAAATTGAAACAAATGCGAAAAAAATACTAGAACTTGAATATATATCATAACTTCCTTTTATGCAGATACACCTTTCATGTTTACCATTGCAGAGTAGGAATTATCTATGCTAAACCTCTGTTTTTCCCCTTTTCTATTTGAAATGAATTTTCAGAATCTTCATAATCTCAGAATATTTGTAAATTGAGTTGTTAATTCTTCACGTGACAACATATAATTGGCAGCATCCTACTGTGTTTCTTTTTGACTTATGGGTAATTTATTTCGAATAAGAGTTAGGTACCAAAATAATTCAGGATTGCTAACATGATCGAGTGTTATTCGTATATCTTGGTCATTCAATTGGTATTCATCGATCACTTATTTTTATTTATACATCGTAAACAGATCGTTATCAGTTGGTCTTTTCGAAACTTCAATTTTCAATCTTTTTTTTATAGGTATATACATGCATGAATCTCATTTTATCGACACTCGTATTATTTTCAATCAATCTATCCATCATCAAAAACTAATCTTGTTCACTTGAATATCTAAACACCAGAATACATATCATTATTTCATATTGTGACAATTTTATGAAAAAACAAACGAAATTCTCATTACGCAGTAATTATATCATCTTATTGGCATATTTTCTTTTCTCCCTCGTAACTTCCAGACTATACTTCCATATATTTCATCATTATCATATCATATATCACATCATCTCGTGATAATATTCTCAATAAACACAAATCGGGGGCAGACGTTCAATCAATATTTTTGATCATCTTCCACGTCTCCCTCCTAAAAACTCGCCTATACCACACAGGCAATTCATCAATAATAATATACACCTCAAACTCATCTACGGACAATAAAACTTCAAAGGCAAACGTTCAACCTATACTCAGAGGTCATCTTCCACGTTCCCCTAGGATAACTCGTCCATATAACATAAATGGGTAACTTTAAAAAACATGCCATGTATATGCAAAATATTTACTGCATTATTCAAACTTGGTTTTAATCTCCTCAAATCATTTGTTCTCAAATCAATAAGCTCATCGCAGCATTAAATTCAACTAGTAATTATTAAGCCAACTAGCCCAAATAAATCCATAAAAGTTATTCGAATATGTATTCTGGCAAATATTAAACTCAAACTCAAAAATGTTTTTATACTACCTCGTATCTACCTATTCCAAAACAATGGAAATCCATACTAATTTTATAAATTTCGATATGATACCTCTCATTCAAGAAATAACAACTGAATAACCAATATTTTATTTGTTGGAAATCATTTAAAAAACGAATTGAAGCACGATTTTCTATTTCACATTAAGAAACATCTCATGATCATGTCTAATTTCCTCTCAACTTTTTACTTCATTCGTTTCTAATCCTTCATTCATTCATTTTGATGAAATAACATATAGTACTTATATTATTATTAGTAAATATTTTGAATCGTAGAAACAATCAGATGTAGGTGCGCCAAGCTATACGAACTCACGGAATCATATTACGGTACCGAGCAAAACTATATGTCAGCGAATTCAAAATTCTTTAATAGTGACAAGGTCGTGCGGATTAGTTGTTGTCGTATTTTTATAATCATAATGTTGCAATATGATTCTGAAGGAATAATTATTTTTTTTCTGATTTGTGAGCCATGAATAAGTGGATCAATTTCGAAGAAACTTTCTATTCAATATATTTCAATATGGAAAATGTTAATTCATCGAATTCAAAAAACATTTCACTC
Organism: Chrysomela aeneicollis; assembly: GCA_029955515.1. Lineage (NCBI taxonomy): Eukaryota > Metazoa > Arthropoda > Insecta > Coleoptera > Chrysomelidae > Chrysomela > Chrysomela aeneicollis. The sequence goes on along the minus strand of JARUHQ010000021.1, from coordinate 13,605,470 downwards.
ACGAAAGAAATTTCAGGTGATAATTAGATAATTGAATCTCGAAATCAACTTGTATATGTTTGGCCGAAATATTTTACTGGAATACTAGTTATTGAAAATTATATGATTGAATCTTCAAAATAATGGGCACTAAGCAATCTGAAAAAGATTACGATTAGGATTAATTATATAACTATATATTTAGGTGCAGAAAATTGAAACAAGTCATGAAAAGAAGAAAATGATTTTCAAAAGCATAATTTCCTCTTCAAAACACCGTAGCCTGAATTTCTTCATATACTACAAATTATTATCATTATTTTGTTAAATCCAGGGATGTGCATGATATATAACTATCTACAGTATACGAGAACAATGACCAATATTGATATATGAAATTATGTTCTAAGATTCAAAAACCAAAATTTCAATATTCTTTAAATGATACTTGAATTTTAACTGCATATTCCCTTTAAACATCTCAGTTTTGATTTCTAAAGTTTTCCTGGCTTTTTCCTTTTTATTTACAGAATAATACTATAAAAAAATATCGAATTTATTCATCGAAGACAAAGAAAATTGAAAATCAATCAAATATACGTACTTTTCTGCTTAAAAATGTATGTTATTTTTGATATCCTGCTCCAGGAAGACAAAAAATCAGCCTGCAGTGTGTTCTGACATTTGTTAACTATTAACTCAATAGGAGGAGTTGGATAGGTAACCCGTCATAAACAGCACAAGCACATATTTTTTCTCTACCTTTCGCACGGTTTGTTTAGGAAAAAACTGACAAAAATAAACCTGATATTCTAAAATGACTTTTGCTGATTATTAACCCTATCGTGGAGTTGAATAAACAGCCCGTCAACTAAAGCACAAGCACTTATTTTATGCCAGTTTCTCAAAACACGCTAGTATGTCAGATGTAAGTGACGTCGAGATGACACCACCACCACCATCACCACCACCAGCATCATTCAGTGAAGAATCTGATGGAGAATTAGACGAACTGTTGGAAATGTTCGAGAAGACAGCCAAAGATGAGATGTATTACCTACTCCACACATCATTCTCATCGGGGTGTTTCAATATTGGGGTTGGTTTGAGCCCTGCCAGATCGTTCAGTCCAGCTATTAGTTTAACATGTGCATCATACAGAATATCTTTTGGATTAATGGAGTGGGCTGTATTCACCGATTTGCTGCAAAATCAATTGAACAAATTTTTCAATGCACCAACTAGCCAAGAGTGTGAAGCCGTCACGTTTCCATGTGGAAATTACTGTAAAGTTACACAGATTGTGTACGGCGAAGTGAAATTTCTAATGGTGAGCAAATTTGGTGTTGAATTCTACATCGATGATAAAGATGCCAATCAAATCCTCGAAGTTCATCGAGGTGTGGTGATTCATCGGGTGGCCATGCTGGAGGACATGAACTTTAGTGCTTATTTTAATAATATTGTAGATTTAATTAGATCTAGTTTCCATGATGATGAAAAAAGTCGTTTGGATGTTTTGTATGCATTTTGTGAGATGTCTAATTGTAGCTTATTAGGTAATGCATTGAGAGAATATTTGTTTTTCTATAAAAGCAATGCTCTTAAATATTTTGAATAAAGGACAAAGATATATATTTCAAAGTGTTTTATTCAATGAAAGAGATACATTTTCAACTGACATGAGCTATACAGAAAATATATTTATGTCAAACTTAAGTAAAGGGGTATAATATATATATTATATATGGGAATTATGTATACAAGCATCAGCTATACAGATGGAAAACAAAAATACATATCATAATAAAACTAAAATTAATATAATAATTGGGTAGGTATAGGTATATCTAACATGGTGGAGTAGATTTCGCATTTTTATTGGTGGAAAATAATGGAAATTGCTATTCATTCTGAAAATTCTTCGTCAGGCAGATCTGACACCATTGGAGTTTGCGTGATGGAGAAATGTCCAAAAGGAAGGGTATCATACGAATTTGGTAGTAAATGTCTTTTACTGTCATAAGGACTCAGCGCAATTTTTGTCTGTTCGATGCTGAATACTTCATGAGCATAGGAACGGATTGTTCGTTGGGTCACGATTTGTTCTTTTGATTCCTTGAGACATGTTACATAATCATCAAGAGTTATCTTATTCTTGACTACATTATGCTTGATCCCTTTAGATTTTTTGGTTACTTTACCTCCCTGCACCTTGTAGGCATACATTTTCGAACGTAAGCCTACAAAGTGTGTAATAATTTTTGAATTTGCTTCATCCTTCATTTTTCCAATTACTTTTTTATTCACTTGCGGAATTCCAAAAATATTGTCTGAAGGATAGTCGGAAGTATCGAATTCATTCAGATTGGTTTTTATAAGTTCCGCGTACACATCATCACAACCGAGTTCGTAAATGAAGCTATCAGTATCTGTGTACAGTAACTTACAATTTTCCACACCCATCGTAGGTAGTGTCGCGTAGTAACGTTAAATACTACGGCGCCTCCACCATGTCGCGTAGGGTTACTACTAGGGCACCCCTTGTCACATGCAAGGGCGGCCCGTTTGGGGGTTCAGCTTGGCAGCGAGATGGGAGATAAAGTAATTCACCACTTTCAGCATTGCGACAAGAAAACAATGCATTTCAATAGAACGAACTAACAATTTATTGACAGTGTATAAATAGGGTCAGAATCAAATAGTGAACAAAGTGAATAAAAAGTGAACAGTGACTAAATTAATTAAGTAAAATGTGAATTAACTGTAAGTTAGTAAACATCCCTGGACTGTGAATGACAAAAAGGGGCCAGCACGCATTTGAGGGGCGCACAAGGTAACAATAGACATTAGTACTTACATTATGATTGCTGCTAATTGTACCGCCCTGGTCGAGGAGATGTGTCTGCCCATATTCGTCTGGTTAGGGTTGGTACCCTCGTGTCGGTGGAATCACCGCAAAGGGCCATCGGTTTTCCGCACTTCACCGATTGATCATTGTGGCCTGACTGACCAAGAGTGAATCTCCCGATATCACCGTTTGAGAAGTGTATATCACCGATTCTTGCAGATTCAGCAAATACTCACTTCTCGCCCGGGTCTAACGGTTATATTTTTGATAACGCAAGTTTTGGATCTTGACCCAATTGAGAACCAAACTTTGCTTTATAAATAATAAACTATTATATTTGAAATCGTGAGCTGATTGAATTAATAAACTGCCTTGAACTAAATAATTATTGTTGGATGTTTCTCAATTTGGAACAGATGAATTGATCGATTCGAATTGTGATTTCCACCCTGATATACCGAGCGTGACACATCTCCCCTCCCCGGAAAAAGCTGGCCCCCAGCTTTGATTTTTCCGAAGAGATATAAATACAACTAGGAGAGGGAAGGATTAGAACGACTGTCTATGTTAAGAAAGAATCTGCTTAATTAGGGTATGCAGTCATTGGCTAGAAAAGGTGTAACTCTTTTTTCTGTTCAAGCTTTCGAGACTTTATTGGCTCTTCATCAGGAACTCTACAATTAACAATGAAACAATTGATTGGAAAATTCATGAAAAACAAACAGTACTTACAAAGTTGAGATTTAAAGGAAGCATGTTCAACATCACAATTATGTAAAACCTTGATTAAGTGAAACATCTATTACTTATTTATCATTATATCGACAAACAATAGTGAAACAACACAAGTTATAAAAAAACCATTAAAACATTATTAGGTTTCGGAAAAAATTTTCTTTTCTTCTCAATAAGTTATAACCTTACAAATAGCCATGTGACAAAATTTTGGAGGGAAAGAAAAATAAAGATTGATTTGACAAGTTGACACTTCATGACATGGAATCATAGAAAACAATGTCATTCATAAATTTATAAGATCGAAAGAACAGGTTGACAAACTTGAAAACGAGAAAAACGGGAATTATAATTAAAAATTCAAAAACTGTTATTTGTGTTGTGATTTGATAAATGGGAAGGAAGACTGAGTAAATAGGAATAAATAATGCTGAGATTATCGATATCAGTTCTAGCATTCATAGCGTTTGGTTCTTTGACAATATTGGTCATTTCAAGAAAAAGTCTTTTAGATAAGTTAGATTCATTATCTAATATACTCACATTAAAATAATCTGGGATGTGAACTTCAGTTATAGCATGTATAGCTAGTGTACTGGAAAGTTTGGAATTTCTAATATTGCTTTTGTGGGAGGAAATTCTGTCTTTAAGTTTGTTCTTAGTTTGGCCAATATACTTTTTATCACATTGTGAACAAGGAATGGAATAAATTACATTAGAACGTTCTAACAGGGGATCTTTATCTTTTAATTTTGTAAATATTGAATTCAACTGTAAAGGATTTTTATAGGCGACATTAATGGTTGGATATTTGACAAACAATTTTTTTATTTTATGATTCAATTCTGAAATGTGAGGTAGGGAAAAATAATATTTCTGAGTGTTATCTTGACTGAGAGGGGTGTTTAGAGTGGAAGATGCATTAATTATTGATGATCTGCTGAACAACAGTTTAAAAATTAGTTTTTTTGGGTAACCACTATTAATGAACAATTTACTTAATTTATTGAGATTTTGTATACAAACAGAGGTGTGGCTTGTTTTCAGAACTCTATTTTTCATACCTAAAACAAGGTTGATTTTTTGTTTATGTAGATGATGAGACTCATAATGTAGAAATCTACCAGAGGCGCCAGGTTTGGAATACCAACTGGTGATTAAGGAATTATCAACCCTTCTGATTAATTTTGTATCCAGGAAGGGGACGCTGTTATGATCATCTTCTTCTTCGATGGTAAATTGTAAACGATCGTGGTATGAGTTGAAAACAAGTAACACATCTTGAGAAGTATCATGTGGAATGCTGAGAATTATATCAGAGGTATAGCCCAGTTCATTACTAATGTTCTCACGATTGCATATAATTCTGAAAATAATTATTTTCTAAAAGATTCATTTGAATTTTCTTCCTTCATTAATGAATTTCAACTTCCTCCCTCATATAAAATTATCAGTTTAGATGTTATTTCACTATTCAACAATATCACTAGTAATTTAGCCAAAGATAGCATTGTTAGACACTGGAATGAGATTTCATTACATTGCAAAGTTCCCAAAAATTCTTTCTTAAAATTAATAGATTTTCTTTATGATTCCACAGTTTTTTCTTTTGATAACAAAATATATAAACAGATACTTGGCATGCCAATGGGTAGCCCAGTATCCCCAATTATTGCTCAATATGTTATGGATGATCTGATTGACCATTGTTTGAATCAAATTCAAACTAATATCCCCTTTTTGAAAAAGTATGTTGATGATATAATTCTCAGCATTCCACATAATACTTCTCAAGATGTGTTACTTGTTTTCAACTCATACCACGATCGTTTACAATTTACCATCGAAGAAGAAGATGATAACAACAGCGTCCCCTTCCTTGATACAAAATTAATCAGAAGGGTCGATAATTCCTTAATCACCAGTTGGTATTCCAAACCTGGCGCCTCTGGTAGATTTCTACATTATGAGTCTCATCATCTACATAAACAAAAAATCAACCTTGTTTTAGGTATGAAAAATAGAGTTCTGAAAACAAGCCACACCTCTGTTTGTATACAAAATCTCAATAAATTAAGTTAATTGTTCATTAATAGTGGTTACCCAAAAAAACTAATTTTTAAACTGTTGTTCAGCAGATCATCAATAATTAATGCATCTTCCACTCTAAACACCCCTCTCAGTCAAGATAACACTCAGAAATATTATTTTTCCCTACCTCACATTTCAGAATTAAATCATAAAATAAAAAAATTGTTTGTCAAATATCCAACCATTAATGTCGCCTATAAAAATCCTTTACAGTTGAATTCAATATTTACAAAATTAAAAGACAAAGATCCCCTGTTAGAACATTCTAATGTAATTTATTCCATTTCTTGTTCACAATGTGATAAAAAGTATATTGGCCAAACTAAGAACAAACTTAAGGCTGGGAAAGGCCAGACACTTTGTCCAAATCCGGGACAGGGGGGGTTTGGAGGAAACAGCAGTGGGCGGTTACCAAATCGTCATAAATCAACGGTTATCCTTGTTCAACGAACGATCTTCTCATCTAGTACGGGTGATATCGCGACTGACGTTTTTATTCGCATTGCTCGATAATCTAATATGCGAGTAATACTGGGATGCTGTCTCTCAGTTTTCGAGAAAACAAAACTGGCGTAGATTCAAATCAGACTTGCTGCGGATCTTCAACTTGATGATTGTGTATACCAAATCACTTTTTACGACATTTTCTCTAGGCCAAGAACTTTTTTATTCTGAAAAAACACAAAAAGTACGATTTTTCTGTAGAACACGTTTTTTATCGTTCCTACCGTTATATTTCTGGAAATAATTGAGCGATCGGACTGATTTTTTTTTCAAATTGAAGTATACATGATAGAGCTTCTTGCCATATACAATATTGGTGAAAAATTCATGTTCATCAATTTCTAGAACTGTAGCAAATTTCAACTTGTTATTTTCGGAATGACAATTTTCAGTAATCGAGAAAAAAATTTATTTATGAAAATTTTTGTATACATGCTGCGAACAAAATTGAGCCAATAGATGAAATAAGTTTCCAGAATGAAAATTTTTCATGTAGCAGATATCTACATGTACTTATTTAATGAGACAATACTACATTATCGCGCGCTCGGCGCTCGGCTCTCTCCTCACACAGTCAGCCAACTGGTCTTTGTGTTCATAATGTGTAGTCGAGCTTTCATCAGTATATCAAATAAGAGGAAAATATACATTATTGGTATGAATAAAGTATCTACCTATTTAATGAGTTGGTATTAAATAACTCCATTCATTTTTTTATGTTGACAAAATAATAGTTGAACACATTGCTGCCTCATGATGGCATATTATGCCTTCTTCCAGTCCAATTCTGGCATCGTATAGGTTAGATAATTCTCCTTCGGTTATAGGTATGCCATCATGTGAAATCTGTATAACTTCATAAAACATTGTGTATACTAAACGTTTGTGGTATACTTATCCGATTTATCATGAAAGTTTCATGGTATAATATAATGGAAATTGCATTGTAATTAAAAAATCAGACAAATGTTAATTGAAAAGAAAAAAACACGTAAGTTGCGATATAAAATTTTAAAGAATCAAGCATTGTCTTATATCACTCACTGAATATCGAATTTTTTCGTAAAACTGACAGATGCCACTCGGTAAACATTCAGAGGACAACTATTATGCTTCCGTGGAACAAACAAATCTCTCCGAAATATTCGACGAAAGTAGAAAAATGGCGTCTATACCTATTTGGAACTATGTCTAGTTGGGCAGTATCCCCTACCATCATTTTTTCAAAAAGTTCAAAAGGAGGTACCCATTAAAAATGAACTTATGAATTTCGTGATTTTATTTTCAATTTCTGAAAATTGAGATTCTGAAAATATTTTCCTGACTTCTTTAGGTTGGATTTCAAAAATGACATTGTTTAGATTTCGGGAATTCAATAATATTCCATTTCTGGTATTACCGAAGTTTACACGAAACGGAAATTATTATGGTTGAAACGAGCAATTTGGAAAATCCATGTTAACGAGTTTTCAAAAAATACACGTTCAATGTATTACTGACACCCCTTCAATTGTTTATATTTTCAAACCATTTGTCGTCATTTAAATGCTACAAAGGATATTCAACAATTTATTTTTAATAAGCATTTTGCATGTTTGAAAAAAACCTGTGACTCCACACAGTCCCAAACAATGAGTGAGAGTAGATGCGATACATTCGCCTGCATGTGTGCGGAACGAGGATCGAACACTTTATCTGATAATCGACGGTATATTCACCAGTAGGTAGGTACCTATGATGAATATTTGTATTCTATAAACATTATGAAAAACCAGGGTTGCGACGTTTTGAATCGAATAATGAAAATATAAGTAATTGATTTGTGCATTATTTCCATATTTGAAAAATTATGAAAAATCAATATGAATAGAAAAAATCAATCTTTAAATCGAAAAAATCTTATTTTGTTGATTTGAAAAAAATCATCAATCAAACTCTTACAAAATTTGGATAATTCTGTATCTATTTATATGAACAGCTTTTCAAGAGTCATATAAATTACGAGGTATAACATTAAAATAGCCATACGGAGTGATTGGGAGATTGAGAGCTACTTTCAATAACGTTGATAAGTTATATTCTCGGTTATTATCAAAGACATTCAAATACAGGTTATTATGAATATTATTTATTTATGAATAATAATGAATAGTTACTATATTTTCCTAAGGCCTTCATTCTTCTACTTTTTATTTCTTTGATTTTTGAGGACTGCTTTCACTACATATTTTGTATTTTGGATATTCATCTCCCGTTGGTCCCAATATATGTACCATTTTCAGAATCATATACATTCCACATGAGAATACAATATCATTTTCTTCTCCATTTGGATTTTTAGATCTCATTACACCTTTGAATTTCAAAATTTCAAGCTTTTCCTATGCAAATCCGCAAATTCATCATTAGTTGCACCAATAATTTCATAATACTTATTATGGTTCCAATCTATGATATTGTGTTGACTGACTCGTTTTTTCATCTTCATATTTTGGAGTATCACCAGAGGGCGCAAATATCATCGGACAATTCGCGCTCTGGACTTCTTGTGAAAACACCAGTCCATATTTCGGTGTGATTTTTTTTCTGTAAGAAGATGGGGATTCAAACTAGGTCCGATACTATTTGAAAAGTGTTTTTTTTTATTATTCGCCAAATTCGATATGTTCAGGAATATTTGTATACCTTTTGTATTTCATATTTTTGAAAATAAAATAGTATTTCCATTAGCTGGATCACTTATCTACTTGATGAAGTCAATAAGTCATGAAAATATTGATTACTTTACTTTATGACAAGTCTATAGAGAAAGAGTGCTATTCGTTATTGCTCACTTCTTCAGCACCCTCTACTTCAAAATTTAGACCTTTAGGATATTACATACAGTATGGTGGAAATGTATGGAATAAATTCATTATCTCTAACGTTTATGAATTTTAAGGAAAATCCCGAGACAGGTCGATTTTTATTTTCAAATTGACATCTCTTGATATACATACGGAGTATGTGACGTCATCCGCGTAGTTGTGGTGACGTCATCGATTAATTTTTTTAAATTAGAACATACCCCGTCCATTTTTTTTCGGAAGGTATATTCATTATCTATCTGACGGTATACTAATATTAGGAAAATAAAGTAATACAGGGTGAGAAAAAATTATTTTATTTAATATTTACAACGGAAATCGTTACAATAAATAATCAAATTCGTGACGTTCTGCAAGAATACAATGTGATAGACAGAGAACAAATCATTCTCGAACTTTGCTATCGTTTCTGAATATATTTGTGAAATATTCACTCGTATTCGTTCTTTCAAATTATCTGATCTTTCCGGCTTCTTACATAAACTTTTCTCTTCAAATAACCTCTGAGGAAAAAATCGAGAGGAGTTGAATCAGGAGATCTAGTTGGCCATTCGATTTACCCTCTCCGACCTATTTAGGTAACTGTGTACATTGATAGCATAATTATTAGCTTGTAAATATAAAATAATTTTTTCTCACCCTGTATCACTTTATTTTCCTAATATTAGTATATGGTCAGATAGAAAATGGAAACACCTTCCAGAAAAAAAATTGAACAGGGTGTCTTCCTATTTAAAAAATAATCGATGACGTCACCACAACTACGCGGATGACGTCACAAACTCCGTATGTATTTCAAGAGATGTCAATTTGAAAATGAAAATCGACCTGTCTCAGGATTTCCCTTAAAATTCATATGCGTTAGAGATAATGAATTTATTCCATACATTTCCACCATACTGTATATATTTTTTTGAATAGATTTAAGAATTCCTATATTAAAATGCCATTAGGTAGCATCCTGTATATATAGTGTCAATACCCGATTGCAAATTATCATTCATTTATACAATGTTAAATACAACACGGTTTCATATTTATACTGTTCCCTCTCTACTTTTACGTATTGAGATCTGTTCAACATTCAAATCATCGCAATGATAAATCCTAAATCGATCCCCGGTAAATAGAAGCGACCTTTGTCGATAGGTTTCTATTCATTCATATTGTATACCTTCTGGGTGTATATATAAATATTCTTATTTGAATATCATACATACCTATTCCTCATTATGTATGAGAATTTTTTCATTGTGAACAATTCAGAATATTTTTATTTTCCACGCAATGTATAATTATTTTATATATATATATATATATACCATATTTACTAGCAAACCTAGCAAACTGATTCATATAAATTTCTATTTCCCATTCTAATTTCATAATATCACCCGTACTATCGATTGTATCGTGTTTATAATCTACTTCGTTGAGTTTCACCAGGGGGCGCAAATATCATCGGATAAATCGTGCGTATTTCTGACGTTGTAGAGCCTCGGCTCTTGACTTCCTGTGACGATACTAATCCATATTTTGATCTGATTTTTTTTTGTGTAGAAAGATGAAGGTTCGACCGAGGGAGGATGCTATCTCAAAATTGATTATTTGATGTAGAAATATTTTTTTTTGATTCGCCAAATTGGCTAAAAATTTGCTATGTTCAGATATATTTTTATATCTTTTCTTTTCGAAATTTCGAAAAAAGAGATAGTATCCTCCCTAGCTTGATCCTTTATCTACATGATGGGATCAAAAAATCATGAAAATATTGATTGGTTTTCAAATGAGAAGTCAAGAGCGGGAGTGCTGCATTCGGTATTCTGCGCGTCCCATTGCCCACTCTTAAAGACAGAATTTCCTTCCACAAAAGCAATATTAGAAATTCCAAACTTTCCAGTACACTAGCTATACATGCTATAACTGAAGTTCACATCCCAGATTATTTTAATGTGAGTATATTAGATAATGAATCTAACTTATCTAAAAGACTTTTTCTTGAAATGACCAATATTGTCAAAGAACCAAACGCTATGAATGCTAGAACTGATATCGATAATCTCAGCATTATTTATTCCTATTTACTCAGTCTTCCTTCCCATTTATCAAATCAGAACACAAATAACAGTTTTTGAATTTTTAATTATAATTCCCGTTTTTCTCGTTTTCAAGTTTGTCAACCTGTTCTTTCGATCTTATAAATTTATGAATGACATTGTTTTCTATGATTCCATGTCATGAAGTGTCAACTTGTCAAATCAATCTTTATTTTTCTTTCCCTCCAAAATTTTGTCACATGGCTGTTTGTAAGGTTATAACTTATTGAGAATAAAAGAAAATTTTTTCCGAAACCTAATAATGTTTTAATGGTTTTTTTATAACTTGTGTTGTTTCACTATTATTTGTCGATATAATGATAAATAAGTAATAGATGTTTCACTTAATCAAGGTTTTACATAATTGTGATGTTGAACATGCTTCCTTTAAATCTCAACTTTGTAAGTACTGTTTGTTTTTCATGAATTTTCCAATCAATTGTTTCATTGTTAATTGTAGAGTTCCTGATGAAGAGCCAATAAAGTCTCGAAAGCTTGAACAGAAAAAAGAGTTACACCTTTTCTAGCCAATGACTGCATACCCTAATTAAGCAGATTCTTTTTTATAAATACAACATCATATATGTTAAACAAGCATCAAACTATCCTAGAGATAAAATCTAAATGAAAATAAAAACGTCACATCATCATTATCCTAAAATAATATACAACAATCAGGAGCACTTCAAGTTCCACACACAACCTGAGTCCGGCACTGTTTTCTGTTCATAGTAGTTCCTTTACTGCACTCTCGCATGAAGGTGGTTTCGGTTCGTTCGCAGCGCTGCTGGCGTTGCAGCGTTGCCGATGTGATGATGGGTCGCAGCGCGGGTCGCTGCAGGTCGCTGCTGGTTGGCTGCATGTCTCTGCCGCTCTGTGCCAGCTGATCCTTAGGAGTCCGTGCTCTGTTGAGGTTTTCTGACTTGTGACATACCGGCTCCACATGACATTTATTGTCCCGTCAATGGTTTGTTCCATGGTCCGCATGCGATCCATGGCATCGATCGTCGACCTCGCGGCATTTATGAATTTGCCGAATCGGCATTTTCTTCGAGCCAGTTCATGACCGATTCTCTGATGCTTCCGGCTTTACATGTATCGAATTTCTTCTACGTTTGACGATTTTATTCGAGTACATTTGTTCGGTTCGGTAAAAAAAATGCGTGTGTGATAAAGGACATTGTGTATACCTGGGATTATAATTTTCTTCTCGGTGCAACTCCTTCCATAGCTGTATATTTTTTCCGGTAAGTGAGATAATGCTATCGTGGCATTTAACCCAAAAAAATATCTCCTCACTAGGTAGCTTCTCGTGGACATTCTGCCACGACTCTGCTGAGTTACTTTGGTGCCTTCAAAGCCGATTCTGTATCATTTGTACAAGTATACAGATCTTGGGAAATCCTGGTAAGTCATGCTGCTGTACCTTCTTTTTCTGAGTCCTTATCACTTATCGCCCACACTTATCTTGAAATTACTTTTTAGGTGCCATCGTATGTTTCAGTCATTAGCCTTCAGAGCTTTCAGTCTCCTTTCCTTTAGACGACATCACTTGTGAAACCTCTCCCTCATGGACGATGCTCTAGGTGCAGATCTGTTAGTGCCTTGCTCTGATGTGTGGTCTTTGGCTCACATGAAACAGGAAGAAAAAAATATACCGCAGTGAGTATTACAAAAATATCCTAATATAATACATTGTCTCCTTAAAAGTTTTCTTATAGATTAATGATCTCTAATAATGTTTTCCTTTTCGGAAATGGTATAAACTTATTCTTCAACGTTATTTCCATTATTATTATTTTTATACTCAAAACTCTTGATATCCCAATTTCTTCATAATGATTATCTCTCCTATTATTTGATGATATTTCCCTGAGGTGATAAATTATACGAACTTTTTGATTTTCTCAATTAATTTGATGATTATTCCCTACTCTCCACCACAAATATTTATCACATTAATTATTTTTATTTTCAACTTAGACCATTATATTTTCATTCACAACGACTACTCATTTTGTTTTTATTTAAATAATGCCTCATGTTCTCAAATTCAATTCTTCTAGGTAATTGACAACTAGATTCCTTATTCTCTCATATCACCTCATAAAAACTCATATATACTCCATAGTACCATTATATACTCATACTCATCATTAATCTATAACAAATAACATGTGGCACTAAAATCATCACTGCCATTATTTCTCTCATATTATACATATGTATATACCTCTGCTAAATAAAGGGTGAGCATTCACTGAATTATCAGCATCTTCCATGCTCTCCTTACACAGGGTTCCAATAATTCTCGACAAATTTAACCATATGTCCTCTTTGTGACATCCTTATTGTGTCATTGTAACTTTCAAAATATAATTTATAAATAAGGCTGACGTTCTCTATTACCCAGATTTCTTAGGTTGTTTTTCTTTTTATCTCTTCATCCCGTGAGGCATTCAATTCAATTAAAGAAAAAATTACATATCTCAAACTGATGAGTCGTCTTAGATTAACACAATATACTTTATTAACTTCATTCACATTTCTATTGAAAACAAATTTTTCTCTTCGTATACTTTCATTCATGAAAAAATTCAAAATACCGGGAGAGTAGGAATTGTCTTATAACTCTAAAATTTATTCGTTAGGTTCTTCCTCCAGAGTTATTATGTTTGAGCGAAAAAATCAACAAATGAATAAATATCAACAGGAGAGTTTAGAAATAACGTATTAGAATTTTTTTTTTCTAGTGTGAATATATTATCCTGGTCCTCATTAGGTGTTCTTCACAATAAACGACTAGGATAAAAGGGTTTGATCAATATTAAATTGAAACAAATGCGAAAAAAATACTAGAACTTGAATATATATCATAACTTCCTTTTATGCAGATACACCTTTCATGTTTACCATTGCAGAGTAGGAATTATCTATGCTAAACCTCTGTTTTTCCCCTTTTCTATTTGAAATGAATTTTCAGAATCTTCATAATCTCAGAATATTTGTAAATTGAGTTGTTAATTCTTCACGTGACAACATATAATTGGCAGCATCCTACTGTGTTTCTTTTTGACTTATGGGTAATTTATTTCGAATAAGAGTTAGGTACCAAAATAATTCAGGATTGCTAACATGATCGAGTGTTATTCGTATATCTTGGTCATTCAATTGGTATTCATCGATCACTTATTTTTATTTATACATCGTAAACAGATCGTTATCAGTTGGTCTTTTCGAAACTTCAATTTTCAATCTTTTTTTTATAGGTATATACATGCATGAATCTCATTTTATCGACACTCGTATTATTTTCAATCAATCTATCCATCATCAAAAACTAATCTTGTTCACTTGAATATCTAAACACCAGAATACATATCATTATTTCATATTGTGACAATTTTATGAAAAAACAAACGAAATTCTCATTACGCAGTAATTATATCATCTTATTGGCATATTTTCTTTTCTCCCTCGTAACTTCCAGACTATACTTCCATATATTTCATCATTATCATATCATATATCACATCATCTCGTGATAATATTCTCAATAAACACAAATCGGGGGCAGACGTTCAATCAATATTTTTGATCATCTTCCACGTCTCCCTCCTAAAAACTCGCCTATACCACACAGGCAATTCATCAATAATAATATACACCTCAAACTCATCTACGGACAATAAAACTTCAAAGGCAAACGTTCAACCTATACTCAGAGGTCATCTTCCACGTTCCCCTAGGATAACTCGTCCATATAACATAAATGGGTAACTTTAAAAAACATGCCATGTATATGCAAAATATTTACTGCATTATTCAAACTTGGTTTTAATCTCCTCAAATCATTTGTTCTCAAATCAATAAGCTCATCGCAGCATTAAATTCAACTAGTAATTATTAAGCCAACTAGCCCAAATAAATCCATAAAAGTTATTCGAATATGTATTCTGGCAAATATTAAACTCAAACTCAAAAATGTTTTTATACTACCTCGTATCTACCTATTCCAAAACAATGGAAATCCATACTAATTTTATAAATTTCGATATGATACCTCTCATTCAAGAAATAACAACTGAATAACCAATATTTTATTTGTTGGAAATCATTTAAAAAACGAATTGAAGCACGATTTTCTATTTCACATTAAGAAACATCTCATGATCATGTCTAATTTCCTCTCAACTTTTTACTTCATTCGTTTCTAATCCTTCATTCATTCATTTTGATGAAATAACATATAGTACTTATATTATTATTAGTAAATATTTTGAATCGTAGAAACAATCAGATGTAGGTGCGCCAAGCTATACGAACTCACGGAATCATATTACGGTACCGAGCAAAACTATATGTCAGCGAATTCAAAATTCTTTAATAGTGACAAGGTCGTGCGGATTAGTTGTTGTCGTATTTTTATAATCATAATGTTGCAATATGATTCTGAAGGAATAATTATTTTTTTTCTGATTTGTGAGCCATGAATAAGTGGATCAATTTCGAAGAAACTTTCTATTCAATATATTTCAATATGGAAAATGTTAATTCATCGAATTCAAAAAACATTTCACTCACGAAAGAAATTTCAGGTGATAATTAGATAATTGAATCTCGAAATCAACTTGTATATGTTTGGCCGAAATATTTT
Source organism: Chrysomela aeneicollis (assembly GCA_029955515.1). Taxonomy (NCBI): domain Eukaryota; kingdom Metazoa; phylum Arthropoda; class Insecta; order Coleoptera; family Chrysomelidae; genus Chrysomela; species Chrysomela aeneicollis. The sequence continues at coordinate 13,589,690 of JARUHQ010000021.1, read as the reverse complement.
ACTGGAATACTAGTTATTGAAAATTATATGATTGAATCTTCAAAATAATGGGCACTAAGCAATCTGAAAAAGATTACGATTAGGATTAATTATATAACTATATATTTAGGTGCAGAAAATTGAAACAAGTCATGAAAAGAAGAAAATGATTTTCAAAAGCATAATTTCCTCTTCAAAACACCGTAGCCTGAATTTCTTCATATACTACAAATTATTATCATTATTTTGTTAAATCCAGGGATGTGCATGATATATAACTATCTACAGTATACGAGAACAATGACCAATATTGATATATGAAATTATGTTCTAAGATTCAAAAACCAAAATTTCAATATTCTTTAAATGATACTTGAATTTTAACTGCATATTCCCTTTAAACATCTCAGTTTTGATTTCTAAAGTTTTCCTGGCTTTTTCCTTTTTATTTACAGAATAATACTATAAAAAAATATCGAATTTATTCATCGAAGACAAAGAAAATTGAAAATCAATCAAATATACGTACTTTTCTGCTTAAAAATGTATGTTATTTTTGATATCCTGCTCCAGGAAGACAAAAAATCAGCCTGCAGTGTGTTCTGACATTTGTTAACTATTAACTCAATAGGAGGAGTTGGATAGGTAACCCGTCATAAACAGCACAAGCACATATTTTTTCTCTACCTTTCGCACGGTTTGTTTAGGAAAAAACTGACAAAAATAAACCTGATATTCTAAAATGACTTTTGCTGATTATTAACCCTATCGTGGAGTTGAATAAACAGCCCGTCAACTAAAGCACAAGCACTTATTTTATGCCAGTTTCTCAAAACACCCTATATAGATTAATCTTTGTACTCATTTAACTAATTACAGATTTATGAAGAACGAATATTTTTAGACAAATTCTATATGAAATACCTTTCTGATCAATTAAAAAATCAACTATAAACTTAATAAATTGTGTAGAAATATCTTTACATCATTTAAATTCGAAATGAAATTTACTTTATGAAAGAATAGAAAATTATTTTGGTCAAGAACTAATGAATTTGAATTTACTTTTCTCCTTTTAGGTACATTATGAAGAATGTAACCTAGGGCAATCGAGACGAGGCGCCTCCACCATGTCGCGTAGTAACGTTAAATACTACGGCGCCTCCACCATGTCGGGTAGTAACGTTAAATACTACGGCGCCTCCACCATGTCGCGTAGTATGGGTACTACTACTAGGGCACCCCTTGTCACATGCAAGGGCGGCCCGTTTGGGGGTTTAGCTTGGCAGCGAGATGGGAGATTAAGTACGATTGACCACTATCAGCATTGTAGCAGAAAAACAATGCATTTCAATAGAACGAACTAACAATTTATTGACAGTGTATAAATAGGGTCAGAATCAAATAGTGAACAAAGTGAATAAAAAGTGAACAGTGACTAAATTAATTTAGTAAAATGTGAATTAACTGTAAGTTAGCAAACATCCCTGGACTGTGAATGACAAAAAGGGGCCAGCACGCATTTGAGGGGCGCACAAGGTAACAATAGACATTAGTACTTACATTATGATTGTATGTGCTAATTGTACCGCCCTGGTCGAGGAGATGTGTCTGCCCATATTCGTCTGGTTAGGGTTGGTACCCTCGTGTCGGTGGAATCACCGCAAAGGGCCATCGGTTTTCCGCACTTCACCGATTGATCATTGTGGACCGACTGACCAAGAGTGAATCTCCCGATATCACCGTTTGAGAAGTGTATATCACCGATTCTTGCAGATTCAGCAAATACTCACTTCTCGCCCGGGTCTAACGGTTATATTTTTGATAACGCAAGTTTTGGATCTTGACCCAATTGAGAACCAAACTTTGCTTTATAAATAATAAACTATTATATTTGAAATCGTGAGCTGATTGAATTAATAAACTGCCTTGAACTAAATAATTATTGTTGGATGTTTCTCAATTTGGAACAGATGAATTGATCGATTCGAATTGTGATTTCCACCCTGATATACCGAGCGTGACAGTAGCATGAAATCATAATGGAAGTTGTACATACGAGTCTTGGATAAGTCCAGAATAGCCATTCCAACATAGAGGGGCTTGTTGAAGACTATTTTGGACTTGCCCAGCTCGATAGCTATCAAGTCATCACTCAATATTGTCCGATTACGGAATTTAGAACTTGCAATCAAATTCCTTGCCCCGTACCGCCCCTCCCACGATCTACATAATTTAACAATGCGATGTTTGCGGATGTTCTCCATGGTCTTACCAAACACCGCATTGTTCATAAGCTTGTACAAATTTTTTTCAAAAGTATTGGTGGCTGCAGTTCTCAATCTAGTGTTGAGATCAATGTAGGGCTGCAACCATGCCGACTGTTTGAATTTTACCACTTTGTGGATTTTCGTTAATTTCAAACCATTGGCTATAGCTTGTTTCAAATTTACGTAATGCAATATGTATTGCTGCTTATGATGTAATGTTGTCATTAATTTTGCCAATTTTGAGCCAGGAGGTTTACGGTGTTCTGAACAGAACGGGAAATCTTTATGTAGATCGTGCAGATGTTCGGGGTACTCTAGGTCAACTTGTAGGATATACCCTTCTGGTGCATCGTCAGGAATAGATGTAACATCTATGTTGGTATCTGTCCATTCAAACCCTCCAGAAGGAAGGGGTCTAGACATTGCCCATCCATACAGATTGTTGACATCCAAATAGAGAAGATGTTTTGAAGGTTTCGTAGGATCGTATGTTGGCACATATTTATGATTAGCCTCGGAATACCTGTTACTGCAAACTGAAATGCCGCCTCTTATAGCCTTTTCAATGAACATAAGCATATCAACGTCTTTCAAAATTTGTAATTTACATTTCGTAAATTTCAACATACAATCCCACGTAAAGCCAGGAAGGGTGTAATACCATGCGGGATCTGAGCCGTATGTTTTCAAAGCAGCTTCTCTAAAATTTTTCGTGACGTCTGCCAGCAGAAGGATATCTGTCTTCATATAAAGATCGCTAAATTGATCTAGAGTCTTGATATTGAATTGTTGCCATACGTTAAGAGCATGAGCGTACTTTTCCTCATCAATATTTTCATCATTCAACTTGTTGTAAAAATGCTCGATGGATGGTAATTCAGTTTCATTCAGTTTATCTACATTATTGATGTAGTCATATGGAAAGACACCTTTCTTTGTGAGCAACTCGAATATACTATCACTCAAAGTGATGAATTCTTTTTTCAAATTTCGAAAATCGTCTTTATTTAAATTTGATGCCAGCTCATCAAGACTGGCGCCTAAAAATCTCAATGAATCTATAAATCTAAATTTGATTCCAGATTCCTTATCGTGTTGCGTAAAAGAAATGTATTTTCCCATATTTATAGGAAGTACGCTCACCCTCCCACGTTTGGTAATGTCTCTGATGAGAAAATGAGAGTCATAACCACTCAAGTTGTGGAAAACTATAGGTATTACAAAAGACTTTTGATAGTTCAAGTTACAGGCATTGTGTGCCCACCCCCTGAACTGACCCGTGAAGTGACAGTGGTCTTTGACGATTGTTTCGCCAGCCTTGAATGTCTTTTCACAAATGTGACAAGTTGTTACACAGACCTTTTCAGGGAAATCAGTCAGGGGAATGATTGTCTTGATCTTGGACTTTACAAATTTTGCGACCTCTGTCATTTCCGATGCGAACCAATCCATGCATTCAGGTCCTCGATGACTCTTAAAATATGATAAGTTGTCATCGTAGGAGCATTTAAAGTAGTATCCTGCACTGAACGCATTGTGTTTCTGATATTTTTTTGTTTTCGAAGAAATTTCGTGATCATAGTGCTGCAATTCAGATTCAAAGTCAGCATATATGATAAATTCAGCTTTTTGCTTATAAATGGAATTTTTGAACTCGACAAAATCATAATCAGGAAAAGAAATTTTACAATCGTTGATGTTTTCACACACAGCACTATGATCATTCAATTTCGATTCACTAGAATAATAATTTAAAGATCTATCACAAAAATATTTTTTCTTCTCATGTTTATTAATTTGGGCCGAAAGAAGTCTTGACATGTCCTTTATCCAACAATAATGATACCGAATTTCTACATCAGAATCATCCTCAGGTAGAGCTTCATGATCGTTGGGTTTTGGAAAATATTCACTTTGAACTAAGAGCAAATTGACATGTCTATCTAACTTGTGTTTTGTGAGTCTCACGGGTACTACTTCAAAATACTCTCTACCGTTTGCCTGGATCAGTTCCAAACCATAAACGTTCACCGAAATATCATTCAACTTTTCAAACCTACCAATTTGATTAAACATTAGGGGAGTTTCCAAGCCTGTGGTATTGAGAACTTGGTTGTAATGAGGGTACGAGCTGGGCCTATCTACACGATGATTCGTAGGAGGGTATAAGGCACTGACCTCGCTCCAAAAGAAGCAGGCTTCATCAGTGTTTTTAACATTAATACGAGCTTGCTTTTTTGAAATTTGGTCTGGCAAACCAATATATGAAGATCCATTTCCAATTTCTAATTTATTTATGTTAACTTCCAAAGAAATGATGCGATGTAAGGCCCAGCCACTATCCTTTTCTTGAAATTCCGAAAGCTTATTTGAAATGACATCAGTAACATTATCTTGGAACCAAAGGTCTAAATCCATTCCTATATCTATTGAAGCATTTTTTGTGTTGAAATATTTGAATTCGATTATGTCACCATCTTTAGATTTTTTTATGAATTCTCCACAAAAGTTGGTATTGGCCTTGATTTATTGAAAATTATTGAGACAATTTTTGATCTTAATTTTGAAAATATGACAAGCATCGGTCAGAAATTGTGCTACGTCCTTGTGAGAAATATGAATGATGATACCCGTCCTTATTCGGCTTGCAAAAACCGATTGGACATCCCTCCATGCTATCCGGTTTCTCCTAGGACTCGTGAGACCGGATCCAATATGTTTCGTATTTCTAATTAGAGCGTAAAATCTTTTCAAATGTCCCACGTTTGTTTGGAGTTTTCTAAGAATTCCTGATTTCAAATCAGCCTCACGAATTGCTTTATTACAAATTTGAATATGTTTATTGATTGTCTTGATCCAAAAGCTCTTTTCATTGATTGATGATTTTTTTGTTTCTAGTTCCTTGAATTTCCTAATAATTTCATTACTCACAAGACCAATCTCGTTAGCATTTTCCATTGTTTTCACAAATAAAAAGAAACGTTCCACTCACCAAAATCTCAAAACTATTATGGAAGTCCCCGCCGTTCTCTTGTGACCGGTTGACTGGAGGGTTGTAGAGGGGCACTGTTGGTTTCTGAAAAAGTTCAGTTTTGTTAAATGTATGCACACTTTTAAGAAGTTGAGGAAATTCATCCTAGACATTACGAAGATTACTCACATTTGATTAATTCTTTACAATTTCGAAGTTGGAGGACAGTCCTGCCAACCCTTTGCATTTGCAGATTCACTGCTTCAACCGCTCCCTTCGGTAAGAATACTGTCTTCTCCTCCAATTCAACCACAATTGTTTCTCCGTATCTTGTTTGAGCCACCTTAATATCTTTAATCAATTGTGGCTCATTTGGAGGGAGGCAATGGAGTGGCACTGTCGGCTTGAATAAAGATACTCGGGTGGTAGCGTTTATTGCTGAAAGATCCATCTATCAAAACAAACAAGAACAAAAAAAATCAGATATACAACAAAACTTTCGAAACATTAAAGAAAAATACTATGGATATACCCTATTTCAGAACATCTGATTGAATACCCTATTTCGAAACTCAAGTTGCATGGTGATAGAGATCAAGAAAAATAATATACACCCACAAAAAAAAATAATTGTCGAACTACACACCCACGATGATTCACCGTTGATGATCGAAGGCAAACTGAAGCTCCACCCGATATGAAATTGGTTTTATAGCTGATTAGAACAATAGAGTCATTGATGAATGTGTTTTGCACCGAGAAGTGCATAGTTGCATATAGAGCTGTAATAAGAATGCTCATTCAAGGTCAACAAAATCGCTATCTGTGAATAAATAAAATCATGATTCGCCGGCCACGTGTAAACCTATGAATAACCTGTTCATCAATATATTGAATAAAATGCTGAGATAAGCATGACATCATCATCGCTATCTATGGATAATTATGATCGTGATTCATGATATCATCATTGGCCACCTGCAATCTTATCAAAGACCTCATTCATTGTCGATTCATCGGACGAAATGTAGAGACGCGTGGTCTCTTATCTTTGGGACGGATCTGCACGACTACGTCACGCTGAGCGATAACGTTGCATCGACATTGACTGCAATTAAATTATATAGTGGTCGTAGCTCTGTGGGAACGCATCGGACTCGTAATCCGGTGGTCTGGAGTTCGAATCCCGCCGATAGAAGGATTTTTTTAAATAAAATATGACGTCATGAGATGTTTCCGGATGCGGAGCGCTAAGGGGGCGCAGTCTTAAGGGGGGTCAAGGGGGTACATGCGAAGACCTATGTGGGGGTCAAGGGGGTACAGCGGAGAACTGAGGGGGTACAGCGTAGACCTGGGGATTAATGGGGGCACCTGAAGGGGGGCAAAGGGGCCGATATCCTATCCCATGTTGCAAGCAGAATACATAACCTCAAAAATAACTTGAATTTCGCGCCAAAAGAGTGGGTGGGGCTATGATATGACGGCTTCTGATTAGTCTATGACGCGTCGCGTTCCCAAGCCCACTCTCTGACGTAATAGGCATAGAACACTTTCTGATTGACATATGACATGGAACATTTGACAGTTGAAATGACAGTTGACAGATGACATGACAGTTGACATTTGACAGATGACATGACAGTTGACATGACAGTTGACATTTGACATGATAGTTGACATTTGACATGATAGTTGACATTTGACAGATGACATGACAGTTGACAGCTGCCCCATGGCGGCCATCTTGGATAACGTCATTGCCCCATGGCGGCCATCTTGTCATGGTACCGGCCTAGGTGCACTACTTTGGTGTTTGGTGTTGGTGTTTGGTGTTTGGTGTTTGGTGTTTGGTGTTGGTGTTTGGTGTTTGGTGTTGGTGTTTGGTGTTGGTGTTTGGTGTTGGTGTTTGGTGTTGGTGTTTGGTGTTGGTGTTTGGTGTTGGTGTTTGGTGTTTGGTGTTTGGTGTTTGGTGTTTGGTGTCTGGTGTTGGTGTTTGGTGTTGGTGTTTGGTGTTTGGTGTTGGTGTTTGGTGTTGGTGTTTGGTGTTGGTGTTTGGTGTTGGTGTTTGGTGTTGGTGTTTGGTGTTGGTGTTTGGTGTTGGTGTTGGTGTTTGGTGTTGGTGTTGGTGTTGGTGTTGGTGTTGGTGTTGGTGTTGGTGTTGGTGTTGGTGTTGGTGTTGGTGTTGGTGTTGGTGTTGGTGTTGGTGTTGGTGTTGGTGTTGGTGTTGGTGTTGGTGTTGGTGTTGGTGTTGGTGTTGGTGTTGGTGTTGGTGTTGGTGTTGGTGTTGGTGTTGGTGTTGGTGTTGGTGTTGGTGTTGGTGTTGGTGTTGGTGTTGGTGTTGGTGTTGGTCTCGGTCTCGGTCTCGGTCTCGGTCTCGGTCTCGGTCTCGGTCTCGGTCTCGGTCTCGGTCTCGGTCTCGGTCTCGGTCTCGGTCTCGGTCTCGGTCTCGGTCTCGGTCTCGGTGTTTGTCTTTTGTCTTTTGTCTTTTGTCTTTTGTCTTTTGTCTTTTGTCTTTTGTCTTTTGTCTTTTGTCTTTTGTCTTTTGTCTTTTGTCTTTTGTCTTTTGTCTTTTGTCTTTTGTCTTTTGTCTTTTGTCTTTTGTCTTTTGTCTTTTGTCTTTTGTCTTTTGTCTTTTGTCTTTTGTCTTTTGTCTTTTGTCTTTTGTCTTTTGTCTTTTGTCTTTTGTCTTTTGTCTTTTGTCTTTTGTCTTTTGTCTTTTGTCTTTTGTCTTTTGTCTTTTGTCTTTTGTCTTTTGTCTTTTGTCTTTTGTCTTTTGTCTTTTGTCTTTTGTCTTTTGTCTTTTGTCTTTTGTCTTTTGTCTTTTGTCTTTTGTCTTTTGTCTTTTGTCTTTTGTCTTTTGTCTTTTGTCTTTTGTCTTTTGTCTTTTGTCTTTTGTCTTTTGTCTTTTGTCTTTTGTCTTTTGTCTTTTGTCTTTTGTCTTTTGTCTTTTGTCTTTTGTCTTTTGTCTTTTGTCTTTTGTCTTTTGTCTTTTGTCTTTTGTCTTTTGTCTTTTGTCTTTTGTCTTTTGTCTTTTGTCTTTTGTCTTTTGTCTTTTGTCTTTTGTCTTTTGTCTTTTGTCTTTTGTCTTTTGTCTTTTGTCTTTTGTCTTTTGTCTTTTGTCTTTTGTCTTTTGTCTTTTGTCTTTTGTCTTTTGTCTTTTGTCTTTTGTCTTTTGTCTTTTGTCTTTTGTCTTTTGTCTTTTGTCTTTTGTCTTTTGTCTTTTGTCTTTTGTCTTTTGTCTTTTGTCTTTTGTCTTTTGTCTTTTGTCTTTTGTCTTTTGTCTTTTGTCTTTTGTCTTTTGTCTTTTGTCTTTTGTCTTTTGTCTTTTGTCTTTTGTCTTTTGTCTTTTGTCTTTTGTCTTTTGTCTTTTGTCTTTTGTCTTTTGTCTTTTGTCTTTTGTCTTTTGTCTTTTGTCTTTTGTCTTTTGTCTTTTGTCTTTTGTCTTTTGTCTTTTGTCTTTTGTCTTTTGTCTTTTGTCTTTTGTCTTTTGTCTTTTGTCTTTTGTCTTTTGTCTTTTGTCTTTTGTCTTTTGTCTTTTGTCTTTTGTCTTTTGTCTTTTGTCTTTTGTCTTTTGTCTTTTGTCTTTTGTCTTTTGTCTTTTGTCTTTTGTCTTTTGTCTTTTGTCTTTTGTCTTTTGTCTTTTGTCTTTTGTCTTTTGTCTTTTGTCTTTTGTCTTTTGTCTTTTGTCTTTTGTCTTTTGTCTTTTGTCTTTTGTCTTTTGTCTTTTGTCTTTTGTCTTTTGTCTTTTGTCTTTTGTCTTTTGTCTTTTGTCTTTTGTCTTTTGTCTTTTGTCTTTTGTCTTTTGTCTTTTGTCTTTTGTCTTTTGTCTTTTGTCTTTTGTCTTTTGTCTTTTGTCTTTTGTCTTTTGTCTTTTGTCTTTTGTCTTTTGTCTTTTGTCTTTTGTCTTTTGTCTTTTGTCTTTTGTCTTTTGTCTTTTGTCTTTTGTCTTTTGTCTTTTGTCTTTTGTCTTTTGTCTTTTGTCTTTTGTCTTTTGTCTTTTGTCTTTTGTCTTTTGTCTTTTGTCTTTTGTCTTTTGTCTTTTGTCTTTTGTCTTTTGTCTTTTGTCTTTTGTCTTTTGTCTTTTGTCTTTTGTCTTTTGTCTTTTGTCTTTTGTCTTTTGTCTTTTGTCTTTTGTCTTTTGTCTTTTGTCTTTTGTCTTTTGTCTTTTGTCTTTTGTCTTTTGTCTTTTGTCTTTTGTCTTTTGTCTTTTGTCTTTTGTCTTTTGTCTTTTGTCTTTTGTCTTTTGTCTTTTGTCTTTTGTCTTTTGTCTTTTGTCTTTTGTCTTTTGTCTTTTGTCTTTTGTCTTTTGTCTTTTGTCTTTTGTCTTTTGTCTTTTGTCTTTTGTCTTTTGTCTTTTGTCTTTTGTCTTTTGTCTTTTGTCTTTTGTCTTTTGTCTTTTGTCTTTTGTCTTTTGTCTTTTGTCTTTTGTCTTTTGTCTTTTGTCTTTTGTCTTTTGTCTTTTGTCTTTTGTCTTTTGTCTTTTGTCTTTTGTCTTTTGTCTTTTGTCTTTTGTCTTTTGTCTTTTGTCTTTTGTCTTTTGTCTTTTGTCTTTTGTCTTTTGTCTTTTGTCTTGGTTTTGCTGACATCATCAAAGATGGCCGTCATGACATGTGGCATATGACATATGTCAACTGTTAGTGTTTCATGTCACTTTGTCAACTGTCAAGTGTTCTATGCCGCCTCTGATAACGTCAGAGAGATAAAATGGAAACGCAACGCGTCATACTCGCCCGACCAATTAGAAGCTGTCATAGCCACACCCATTTTTGTTGGCAAGAAATTCAAATCATTTTCGAGGTTTTGTATTCTGTTTGCAGCACGGGATAGTATATGCTCTTCCTTTAGGTGCTCCTTTGCCCCCTCAGGCATCCGCTGTACCTCTTTGGCCCCCTCAAGACTCTACTGAACCCCTTGACCCCCCCCCCCTTGAACTTTTCCTCCTAGGCCCCCCTCAAGTCTCGGATTATGGCCCAATTTGCGCTCTATTATTACGTCAGGACGAACACGTTACGTCATAGACTACTGACGTCACATTAAGAAATAATGAAAAAAGTCCTTCTATCGGCGGGTTTCGAACCCAAGACCAACGGATTACGAGTCCGATGCATTCCCACAGAGCTACGACCACTATATAATTTAATTGCGGTCAATGTCGTTGTAACGTTATCGCACAGCGTGAAGTAGTCGAGCAGATCCGTCCCAAAGATAGGAGATGAACCAACGACTGACATTGTTGCCAGACGTCAAATGTCAAATGGCCGCTATCTCTAGTTCATATGAAACACGCCCTAACAATGACGCTACGGATCGTCCTATTAAAAGTAATGAAAAGTGTTTTAATGATAAATCAAATTGCACATGATGATGTAATTCTTATCTCTACATTTCGTCGATATATCGACAATGAAGGGGGTCTTTTATAACTTTACAGGTAGTTAATGATTATATCATATATCAAGACCATAATTATTCATGGATAGCAATGATTATATCATGCTTATCTCAGTACGTTATATCCTTTAATTAAAGCTCGATATGCATATATGTATTTCTTGGTGCAAAACACATTCATGGACGACTCCATCGTTCTTATCAGCTATAAAACCAATCTCACATCGGGTGGAGGTTCAGTTTTCTTTCGATCATTAACGGTATATCATCGTTTGAAGTCGGAAAAAAATAATTCCGAGTTTAAACTCGGAATATTTCGAGTTTGAAGTCGGAAACATTTAAAATAAATCTCGGCGGACCTTATACTTATGCTTTCGTGAATTTCTTGTCGTATTATCACTGCTATAAAAAATTGTTCAATTCAACTATTTAGGCAAAATTTCAGAAAGAAGATATTATTATCCTTGGCAGTTCCGTCGAACTAATGAATGGCCTGCTCAGAACTTTGCAAAAAATAAGACAAAATCCAATAGAATACTGGATGAAAGAGGCTAGATAATTTGCTGAAAAAATTGGTGTGGACTCTATTTTGCAAAGGAAACGAATTTCGAAACGAAAAAGTATTTCTATGAGATGTGTGAAAACGAATTACGAAGACTCCAACCTGTTCAACTATTTTCTTACAAATAATGATGATATTTGATCGAGTTTAGGGGCGGCGAGTGCATGAGGGCATGGGGGCATCGGGGCCAATGCACCCATGTAGGCGATAGGTGTGGGTGCAATGCACCAAAACAGAAATGTGTAACAAAATCAAAATAGAGACGGGCGGTTTTTGCACTTGTAACTGTTGAATTTTTTTGTTCAGCATTCTGTATTCACTGTGTGAATTTTTCCATCATATACTATACGAGTAAATATAATTTGATATGCTGCGTGGAATTAGCCAAGAAAGTAGTTGTTTTCTACTCGCTTTCTACCTGTTATTAGTGCTCTGTTTGAAATTATATATTGGATGATATTTTGAATGTATTTTTCCTTTATTTTCCAATTGATGCTGGCTTTCAGTTTTCAAAAACGACCCAATAATGTGGCAATGTTACATCGTTATAGAACACAAATGAATGTATCAGAGATGAATACATTGACTGATGAATTCATCGGCTTTGAAAGTTTTTAGAAAAATAGTCCCTCACGTTTGTCTACAATCTACATATATCAATATCAACTATAGAAACCCGCTTAGTCACAAAATATTATATTTCGGTAGAGGTGTTTTACTAGTAATGAAAAAAAATATTACTCCTTTAGCTTTCATCGAATTTGAAGGCATTTGACCTTGAACCATGAAAAATTTTCGCCTGCGTAGCATTGTTTTTTTTAAGTTTAGCACCCATTTGACAAAACAAAACTCGCCGCCCCTGATCGAGTTCAAATCCTATCTCGTGCTGTGTATTAAATATATATCGTACACGTTCAAGTCTATATATCTGTTAATAAGAACAGCGATGGATGCATTATTTCCAAATGTCAATCAATTAGTTGACATCTGATAGCTGAAATTATGAAGATAAGAAGGTAAAAATAAATGAGTAAATGGGGGCGGCATTTTTCAGTTTTTGCCGTGCCTGAAAAAATTGAAGATTCGGGGTTAATAAACTCTAAATAGATAGAAAACTAAACTCTGAGCTGAAAACTATTATTAACGTTTGAGTTCACATATATTTTTAAAAGGTAAATATCACTAAAATGATATATTTGTTGCATATAAACTAAGCAACACTAATAATTACGTCGCACCCCGAAATTTTGCCCCTGTTAAAATTTGAATAACTTTTTTCTGCTTTGAACAATTCGAATTCTATTCGCTAGCTAAGTCCTTCAGCATTGATCTCGTATTTCTTCGATACATAAGGTTATTTCCATATAATTGCTACAGGATGATTTGTGAAACTGTGCAAAATTTCGGAATTTTCTAAAGGATCCCAATTGAAGAAAAACAGTTTTTTTAACAGAATTGGCATAAAGATTATCTAATCACCTTCGGCCATCTCCAAAATTGTCTACTTATATCTTTTATTTACGGAGTGATCTCCAAAAATACATTTTTTGGTTTTGCAGTCATAACTTTTTTCCTCTTCAACCGATTTTCAAAATCTCAGGATCATCATCAAGCTGAAACCTTATATTAAGAAATATAAAGATCAGAATTAACTCAAAATGAACATTCAAGATCGAGGGTTTCCTTAAAGGTGACCCAATTCTGTAAATCCCGACTGGGAGGAGAATTAAATGAAAATCAACTTGTTTTCGGAAGGATCTTTCATTATTCTGGATACGTCCAGTTCTTTTTTCTGTCAGTAGTCAAAAATTATGCGTTAGAAAACCAAATTGAAACGCCATGTTCTCGAAAAAAAATCAGCCCAAAAAAATGCAACGTAACAAGGATCATAATGAGTTACAAACAAGACAGGTTGTAAATTACGTTCTCGTGAAAATAAAGATCAGGATAGGAAAAAATTATTCGTAGGTCTTTCTTTTCTGAAGATCTAAGACCTCATAAAAAAATTCAAAATACAAAAAATCTGAATACAACGAAATTTCAGGGTAACCTTCTCACCCCCTATACAAAGTCTTCCATAATGTTTCGGATTTTTTCAAAGAATTAATTTTGTTAGACCCCCCCAAAAAAAGTTTTACGAACGCCTATGAAACAAATTTGTTTATCACTTTGATCAACTTTTTTTGCTGAACACAGCTATAGGTACCGCTTGTCTCGATTCTGAAAATGAAGTTTTTTTCGCCCTGATGATAATTGGAGTAACCGAGTTTGGGCAATTCTCAGTAGTTTTGTACGAAACTCACGAGAATATTATGTGCAAAAATCACAAAAATCTCCTTCTTTTTCATCCTTACCCAGAGTACCCCAAGGAAGAAAGGGGGGGGGTGAAGAACTTTTTTTCAAATCTTCGATCCCGATGTGGGGGTCAGGTGAAATATGTGTACCGATATATTTAACCGTTCCAAAAATTTTTCCCCAAAAAAAATTTCGGGGGGGAGGGGGTTAAACAATTTTCTCACAGTCTCTTTGGTAGTGATATTTTCGTTTCGATCAAACAACGTTTTGGATATTTTTCTTATTTAATCGTGATTACGATGGGGATTTAGATTTGGGTCACCTTTGCAGAAACACTTGATCTTAAATATTTATTTTTAGTCAATTATAATCTTCATGTCTGTTCATCCAACGTTTCAGCTTCGAAATGAGCCTGAGATCTTGAAAATCGGTTGGAGAGAAGAAAAGGTATGACTGCAAAACCAAAAAATTGATTTATTTAGGTCACTCTGTGAATAAAAGAGATAAGAAGACAATTCTGGATATGGCTTGAGTAAATGAGATCACCTTCATGCATCTGCTGTCAAAGTTTCATCATTTAGGATCCTTTTGAAAATTCCGAAATTTTGCAGTTTCAAAAAACACCTTGTAGCAATTTTATGGAAAAAACCTCATGTAACGAAAGAGTACGAGCTTATAGCTGAAGGACTGACCTAGCAAACAGCGCAAACAGAATTCGAATTGTTGAAATCAGAAAAAGTTATTCAAATTTCAACAAGGGCAAAATTTTGGGATGCACCATAATTATTGTTGCGTATAGTTAATTCTATGCATGATGTTCGATTATCTCTTGTTATCTCCCTAACAGCAGAATTATAACCGATGATTTTTTTCACGAATGTTTTTGTTGTTGATAGAAAATTATTCCGAGTCGACTACGAGGGAAATCTAATGTCAACAAAAACATGAAATTAATTCTGCTGCGTGGGAGATTCGGTAAGAAAATTTCATAAATTGGAGTTGCTGTTAATATGATGAGAAGATGAAACCTAGCATACGACCTATTCTGCATAGATACTGTAGATAATAACTGATATTTATTAATATTTCAGGAACACTCAAAACAGTAATCCGTTTTCAATTATAACATCTTATATCACATGTCTACCAAGATTTTATTCTGAGTGACGTTTGTCAATAAATATAAGGCGCTTCATTTTTGACAGAAAAATTATCACTTATTAATTCCGTCAATATGAACTTACAAAATTATCGCATAAAATACAACAAGTGTATTGATGATTATCGAAACAAAAATTTCTTCGATTCTGAGAAACAAATCATGTTGCTTGGAAACTACACGAGCGCACTTTCGTTAATCATCAATAACACAAGTTGTATTTTGTAACGTTTCATTTTTCTTATGCATATTTCTTTGCCCTCAGAGCCCCTATCAATATTCAGAACCAGTACTTACATGCAAAATAACGAACCAGACGAATTCTTAGTATATTTATTCCATAGTAAACACAATAAACGAAACTAAATTTCACTGCACTGGACACAGAATATCTTTACGGGAATCGCTCGGTTTCGAGGGGCTGGTGGCTCTGTTGTCTATAGAGGAGATCGTATCTGAAAACAAAAACAAAAATACGTTAAGGAGATAGTTCGATAAGCGTGTTGGAATATAAGTAAATATGTCAAATAGTTATAAGGTATGAAAATAAAAGATTGATACTCACTTTTGTTCTTGGATATCGTTGGTTGTTTTGTTTATGTTCCTATGTCATTATTCGGTTATTGTCATAGCAACAGCCGATTCTGTGTGCTCTACGTTCAGAGTGTCATTAAACTACTTCTTCTTTCATTTGATAGCCCATTGCTATGTCTAGGTGTATCGAATAATATATCGATCTCTTTTCAATTCATGTATTGGTGAAGTGATGAGAAGCTATTTTCGGATTCGTGATTTCTTGATTTTTGAGACATGCAAACTCCCGGATTTTCTTGTCATTTGTCTCCGGATTTTTATGAGAGGAAGACAGAGGAAAAGGAGAGAGAGAAGGAAAAACTGAGGTGTGAGCTTGCTATAGTGAGAAGTAATTGTGTAATAAAATTTTCATTGTGTTATCTTGGAAATTTTCACTTTATTGTGGATATATCAATACTTCTTCAACAAACAAAATCATCACATATCGTTTTGGGTCCTCTTGGAGTGACTATAGTGATGAAATTGTCCTCATTTTGAGGGATAGATGCAAACCACCATACCAACGTTGAACCTCCATTTTGAGATTCAATTCCCTTTCAAACCCTCAACCATCCAAAGAGGTAAAATGGGAATCTCCGGTGAGTCGAATCATGTTTATTGATAGCAGGAATTTATTTTAGGGTGCTTGTACCAGCTATAAGGGGCTGTTTGGTTGCCGGTTCCAGTTCATGACGTAACATCTTTCCGGTAGCTGCTTTTATAGCTATTTTCTTTTTTCGTTGCTGCTTACCTGTTACTCCCTGCTTTGCCTGCTTCATCAGCCACTGATATCTATCTTGCAAGCTTCCTCAAGCATGTTGGTGATGATTTAACCGGATATGATCGATGAGCTGTGGATAGTATTGCCTGGACGACCAATTCAGATAAGCTGCATGTTTTTTTTTTATTTTATTATGTTCTAACTTGTGGCTGGAGATTTCAGTGGATATCATATTATTTTTTTTCTGAACTCCACTTATATATTTCGGCTTTTCGATTGTAAGCCTCTGTAAACTTAACGTGATCACGTTGGGGTAATCATTATCATAAGAGGAATAAAAATAGCGGAATTATTGAATAACTTTAGTTACACATATATCATTATGACATCGGAAATTAAGTAGGTAATATATATATTTTTTTGTGTCAACATCAGATTTGATTAAATCAATTTTGGGGAAAAGAAACATCGTTATCTTTTCATTTATTTTTTTGTTCTACTCCTCGAATTTTCAGGTCACATCTCAATATACCGTGCAGTTTATCAGTAGGTAATCGAGTAGGCTATGTTTTGATGAGTAAATATATAGTGGAATATCTATTTTGTCTCTGGAAAACAGAACCTTGACGAACTTGGGAGTTTTCCAACTTAAACTCGCGATTTGTAAGTTGGTGGCGCCCTTTTATTGTTTTTAGATACTGTGTGTTTGAGTTGAACCCCCCTATACCCGACCGAGCTTCGGGGCAGTTTTGCTCGTGCCTATTCCGCATCCGTTTTTCAGGCTATTTTCACGAAAGCACGTGGCAATTTGTTCAGATTATTTCATGAATAAAATCGAAGCCATTTTGATGACTTCCTATTTTAAACGTACAGTTTATGGAATTAGATATTTTGATTATGCATTGTAGTTCGACACAAAAAGATTCGTTATGCAACCAACAATACATGTATGCCATTGTATGATGTAGGCAAGATTACCTATGCACTAGGTACTACTGAGCTAAATTCATTATGATTGTTGTCACAATTTGTGTGGTTAGGTTACATTAGATTAATTCTATTAATGCTGAAATTATCCAGAATTTGTGGAAAATGAAGTTGATACATATTAATAGTGTGTGTTTACCATAGTTCAGACGAAAATTTGGTGTAGTGGCATTCATTTATTCACCAGGAAATCGGACAATAATATGACAGATTGCAACTAGTAAGTCGTTGTTTAATTAAACTACCCTACTGCCTACGAATCAGAAAGCGAAATACAGAAACGAAAACACAGCATGTAGGTATCCAATAGCCAATCAGGAGCCGAAATACAAAATCGAGAACATATCTGAACATATCTGAAAACATATCTGAAAAAAAAGGAAATTTTTAAAAACTGTAAAAAGTTGAAAGGAAGCAGTATAACAATATCTCATGACCTAACGGAGCAACAACGCTGCGAATATCAAATCCTACGGAAATTTTTATTACGAGAGAGGCAGCAAAATAAATACTGTCACATCAAGGGTAATAAACTCGTTGTAGAAAATAAAGAATTTTCCTTAGAAGACCTACACGAAATAGAAAACCAGGTAGATAAGAAAGCAACTAGTACTCCGACGACCCCAACTCAGTCACAAGCCCGAAATCCTGAATATTGTATGATAAAGAATCAAGAAAATCCAGAACAATTCTATCCGAAAAACGCCCTACAGAATCAATCAATCAGTCAAGTTGAACACCTTCCCAAGTCTAGTGGAGCCTCAAAAAAACCACCGAAGCCAGTCAACCCAGCTCTTGAGAAACTCACCAGATCGAGAACAAATTCCCAAAAATAACCGAATTCCTTTCCCAATTAGGCAATAGTAAAAAAGTCCCTGTGTTTTTTATCTATCATATGTATGCAGTTCTCTATCAACCATTGAAAATTCAGTTTTCAGTTTTTAATTTTTTTTTATCATCACCATATGAGAAATGGATACATATATTAGAGATTTTGAGGTGAAACAAATTGAAACTTACACACTGCAAAATTCACAAGAGTTTGATGAGGTCTTGAAAGTCAATAATTCGAAAAATAAAACATTTTCAATACTCCACAACAACATATGTAGCATAAACAAGAATTTTGATGAATTTAAAGTATTTTTTAGCGAAATAAGCTCTGACATAAATGTTGTGGTACTTTCAGAAACCTGGAAAATAACTGATATGAACTCTTTCAATCTGGAAGGATACAATACTGTCTATAACCAAGGAACATTCAATCAAAATGATGGGGTTGTTGCTTTTGTAAAATCAAACTTAAGCTTCACTTCTTCGATACATAAGCTTGGTTATATCAATATGCTTCAAATTAGAATAAAACTTGGTGGAAGTGATATAATAATTTCAGAAATGTATAGATCACCTTCTCTTGACTCATCCGATTTTCCAAACTTACTGCAAGAGTATCTAGACGATAATGAATCGAATAGAGATGATATACACATTTTTATCGGAGATATCAATATCGATCTATTAAAAGATAATGAATGTACTCATGAGTACAGAAGTACACTAGAAGAGCATGGGTTTATCTCTATTATTAATGGTTGTACAAGACTGAGTGCATGTCTCGATCATATATTTTTGAAATCAAAAGCCAACCTTTACGATCAAAGTATGTCATTTATTATCAATACCTGTATCACAGATCATTCATCAATAGCTCTACAAATAATTACTGATCAGCCTAAAAAAGAAAAAGATAATGACAAAAAATATATTTATCACGTTGTGTATGAAAAACTCGCGAAACTTCTCCAAAAATCTTCCTGGAATTCAGTATATCAAGCAGAAGACGTTGAATCTGCAACAAAAGAATTTGTAAATATCATGACAAACTCGATAAATGAATGCACTATAAAAAGATTATCAACAAGAAAAAATACAAAGAAAACTCCTTGGATTACTCCCGTACTAATAAAATCAATTAATACCAAACAAGAGCTATTCAATAATCTACAAAAAAACCAAAATAATGAACTATTGAGAAACCAATTTAAAAACTACAGGAATAAACTTACTGCACTGATTGAAAAAACTAAACATAATTATTACAAATCGCTGATAGAACAGAACCCTAATAATTCAAAAAATCTCTGGAAAGTCGTAAAAGAAATTAGTAAAACAAATGAAACCTCCAAATGCATCGATTCTATTAAGAATAAACACGGAGACCTATTAATAGATACGAAAGACATTGCTAACGAATTCAACTATACCTTTTCAAACGTCGGGAAAAATCTAGCTGAAAAAATATCAACCGATCCAAATTATCAACACATCAGACGTCGAATGCCTAATAGCTTTTTTATTATTCCAACCGATCTCTACGAGTTGAAATCCTTGATCAGAGCCCTCAAACCAAAAAAATCACCCGGACCAGATGGAATTACGACAGAAATTCTTAACGCTACACTGCAAGAAATCATTGACCCCTTGGTATACATAATCAATAGATGTATACAAGATGGAGTGTGGCCTACGATGCTGAAAAATTCAGTAGTAGTAGCAATACACAAAAAAGGAGACAAAACAGTTACCAATAACTATAGGCCAATATCACTCATTTCACACCTGGCGAAGTTATTTGAAAAAATCATTAAAAAACGTCTAGACTCCTACTTAAAAAAGTTCAACATTATTGCCGATAACCAATTCGGCTTCAAAGAAGGAATTTCTACCCAAGATGCCCTAATCTCTCTGACAAACAAAATTCATAGCACCCTCAATCAAGGAAAACCATGTCTGGGTATTTTCCTCGACTTGAGCAAGGCATTTGACACGGTCAGTCACCATTTACTCCTGCAGTCACTAGAGGATATCGGTGTAAGAGGAAACGAACTGAAATTATTTCAGAGCTATATTTCCGAAAGACGGCAGACTGTAAGAGTCAATGGTGTTCAGAGCGATGTATCAAATATTGAGTATGGAGTTCCGCAAGGCACGGTGCTAGGACCAGTTCTCTTCAACATATATGTTAACGACTTATTTTATATTCAAAGCTCGAGCGATATCATCGCTTTTGCAGATGATACCGCACTGATCTACTCAAGTAACTCTTGGGATGATTTAAAATCAGAAGTAGAGGATGATTTCGCTCACATAAAGAAATGGTTTGACCACAAGCTACTCACTCTAAACCTTGAGAAAACTACGTATCTTTCATTCAGTATCAATAAAACAAGAACACCAACATTTCAAAGCCTAGAGTTCATAACACCAAACAAAGCTTATTCAATATCAGCTGAAAATGAAGTAAAATATCTAGGTGTGTTGATTGACAGTCACTTGAAGTGGAACTTACACATAAATTTTATAATAAAAAAAATGAATTGTATATTATTCAGATTTAGGTTACTGAAGAGGATCTTACCCATTCGACAACTGAAAATATTATATCACTCACTAGTAGAGAGCCATATCCGATACGGAATATCTGCATGGGGTTGTTTGTCTAAGGCACACATCTACTCACTTGAAGTTCTGCAAAAAAGATTTCTGAAAATCATCTATTCAAAAAGACGAACTTACCCTTCAGATCTCCTTTATGAAGAATCAGGCGTTCTAGACGTCAGACAACTCTTTGCACAAAATATTATTTGTCATTATCATCAAAATAAAACAAATAACCAGATTGTCTCTCACAGATACGAAACAAGACAAAAAGGCAGCTATGTAGTCCCGTTCATGAAAAAAGCACTCGGACAGAAGTCTTATGAATTTGTTGCCCCAAAACTCTATAATGTCATACCCAAGGAACTGAAAGAGATCATCAACATTCATGTCTTCAAAAAAAGATTGAAATATTACATCATCGCAAACCCACGTAATCTTTTCACTAATTTGCTTGAAAATGTATAAGTTCCCGTTTCTCCTTCCTCCCGCAAATAGTAATATTTAGCTTTAAGATAATTTTACATATCGTCAGACGTTTATATGTTCATTGTTCCGCCTATTCTTTTATCATAATTGTGTTATATTATTACAGTAAATTTTTATCATACCTACTTACAATTGAATTTTTAATTATTTTATTATTGTACTTATTTACTGTCAATGTCTTTCTTGAACTTGAAACAAGTGTTCAATCACTTATCAAGATTACTTTATTCACATAATATTTATCCTTAGTCTTATATTGTATTTTGTATTGAATTGTATTATTGTATTGTTGGAAACGAATGTTTGTGAATAAATAACAATAACAATGGTGTTGTTGCTTATCAACACAATCATTTCAACCAATCAAAAACTTGTATTTTAGCATGAATGAAATAATCACGGTAATCGCCCGTTGCTATAAGCAACGTATACAAAAAGGAGCCTCCTAATTGGTTGAAAATGAATTTATAAAATTTTCACCTACATCAATCGGAAATTATTCATCAATGTGAGCAGTTTTTCTCCAATTTTTTGTTACAAGCTGTCATGGGCAATCATTGAATTCGATTTCAGGGCAGTGTGGCAGAATCGGCCTATGGCCTAACACTGTACCAATTATGTAACTGCAAATTTGAAATAATATGATATCAATTAAATGATCGATAATGATATCTTATTTGTTTGATCGACTGATAAATTTATTGAGTGTATGAGTAGATGATGGTAAAGTGTCGATTATCATTAGTTTTCCATCGATTCAATAGTCAAAAAGTTCGCTCTGAGTGCTCTCTTCTCACATAATCAATATGGTGTTTTTAAAAACATTTTCAATTCTTCTGATTATTTGTCAAGTTGTTATATCTCACTCAATACATGATAATAAAACCATGTTACGAAATCCAACAGTTTTGCCCGATAGACCCTTCAGTTTTGGTGGGAAAACGTATTCTATTGAAATGATGTTCAAGGTGAGAAGTCATGCCAGTTTTATGTTTGAGATCTTTCCACCCAACACATTCATTCACTTTGGATTCTCAATAGATAGAGCCTGTATATTCCCACTATGAGAAAAGTGATAATATTCACGAGAAATCTGAATTCGATATTAGGTACGTTATAATTATCACTTGTAATCTCCATAGAGCTTAAATTATTCCAAAATTTTTTTTTCTTAGAAAAATTCGTAACCAGAAACGGAATTTAAAATAATTCAAGTTCGAGGAAGTCGAAGTAGATTCGGTACGGACATTTTATACAAAAAATCATATTTCTCATTGTCTTGAATAAAAACATCTCATCATGCTATAAATGATTTTATATTACCAGATAGAATGATCCATACAAAATCGATGGCAATTTTATGTTCCACATTATTAGCCATATTAGAATGAGAGTCGCAAAAAACATCATAAAAATTCATGGAAAATCGTACGATTCTTGTTCCTTTTGTACGTAATCTGAGCATATTCTCCATCATAAAGATATAAAATACTTTTTGTATTTGGTAAACAAATCTGGCTTGAATTTCGTACAAGAAGTTCTGTTCAAAGCAACGTTCTTCGTGGAATTATACCATATTCCACCCATAAATTCGGTGTTGAAAAGAACAAAATCATATCGGAGTATTCCTTTCATTTCATGAATGATAGCCATTTTGTAGAAAAACCAAAACCCACAGCTCTCTAATTAATTCTCCATTGACGAAGAAATACCTACGTGAAAATGAAAATTCCAAAACACTTAAATTAATAAAGGAATAACATGAGCTTATCTTTGAATCATTGAATATTTGACAAGAATAATTTATTTTTTCCAATTGACTTGGCCGTTACTTGATGAAAATCCATAGTTATTATAAACAAACGAAAAACGATAAAATTTTCACGATAAATATATTTATATATTTTTTTTTACAACATGTTTCGCTAACACTGTAGCTTCATCAGGTATAAGTACACTGAACTAACTACTAAGATAACAACCATATTTATACCTAATTACACAGTTATAACAATATTTGTACCTGTAGGGATTCAAGAACGTTTAACTCTTTATCGCGGTAAATAACAAAAATAAAATGAATATCTAATTAAGCTATTTTTAGAATAATTAGAATTAAGAATTAGAATTATTCATTTACCACTTTTGTACATTTAGTACATATGGCATGTCAAAATACAATACCTTTACAAATACAAATAAATATATATACACATACACACATTTAAAATAATATAGGTGAAAAAAATAAAATATATAGATTAATGAATGATAAACGTCAAAATCACAACAGATAATAAAAATATATACCTATGTCCATTTTTTGGTTTATGCTTATATTATATATATGTACATACACCAGCTAACTAGTTGAGATCATCATTCATGTACTCTTTCGCACTGTAATAACATTTTTGCAGTAGCAGGTTTTTTATTGCATTTTTGAATTTTTTGTCTGAACCAATTTGTTTAATAGCAATTGGCAGTTTATTGTAGAGAATGATCGCATTAAATACAGGAGAGTTTTCGTATTTGGAGGTTTTGTGATTTGGAATCCTTAGTAAACCACCATTTCTGGTATTATAGTTGTGAATATTTGAACTAGATACTAGCTCATCTAGATTACTCCTAGCAAAAGTGATACATTTCAAAATATACACTGAGGGAGCTGTCAACAATTTCTCTCGTAAAAATACTGGCTTACAACTCTACAAATAGTTCATATTGAAGATCAGTCTCAAAATACGTTTTTGTGCCACAAACACTCTACAGAATTCAATAGTACAACCCCATGCCATGACATTTAGGGATATATGAGAATACGCCATGGCAAAATATATGTTCAGTAGGCCTGATGTGTCTAGACATTGTTTCATTTGTTTAATGGCGTAAAATGCTTTATTCAACTTATTACATACATTGTTCAGTTGTGGCTTCCATATTAGACTTTTATCTAAGTGAGTCCCTAGAAATGTCACTTCATTACTAATTCTAATCTCACCCATGATTTTCAAATCATGTGTTAGTACATTATTTCTTCTATTGTGAAAATGCACTACTACTGACTTAGATGAATTCAATATCAATCTGTTTCGTTGACACCAAGAACTGAAACAATCTATAATATTATTTACATTTGTAATCAATTCCTCAATATCACTGCCTGCAACTGTTATGGTGGTGTCATCTGCAAACATGGTTACGTGGCATTCTCTCATGTACTCTGACAAGTCATTGGAATATAATAAGAATAATAAGGGCCCAAGAACTGACCCCTGGGGAACTCCAAGTCCAACGTCATAGAAACTTGATTTAATGCCATTACATTACATACATTGTTCAGTTGTGGCAGTGTGTGTAGGAAAACAAATTCAACAAAGGAGAATTATTCAAATCTAATTGGTCATTAAGCAAAATATTTGAATTCTTGAGTCTTTTAATTTGGTGTTTCTAAATAGTTAAGTTTCACTTCTTTGTTTTCAACATGTAATATTTTGAATTCTTCATCAAAATCGTGATTTTCTTCTAAAAGGTGGTTGGAATATGTTGAATTTGTTTTTCTATTTACATAATTCATATGGTGCTCATGGATGCGATTTATGGTAGTTCTCCCAGTCTGACCAATTCAGTCTATATACCCATGATTTTTCATATTTAGGAACTATGTCTTTATTATTTTTGATAAACTTTCCCAAAGTATTATTTCTTCTATAAGCAATATTATTAGTGTCTTGTTTATGCAAAAATGAAGTTACTTTTTCGGTTGCTTGTCCAAAATAGGTCAATGTTTTGTAATTTCGGTCGGTGTTTTTGTTAAAAGGAAAAACTTGATTAGCTCTTGAAAGGAGTTTCTTTTTGAGAATATTCTCTATGAGGTTAATTTCATATCCATTATTAACTGCAATTTGTTTTATGATGTTCAGTTCTTTATTAAAATTTTCTTCTGAAAGTGGAACATTGACCAATCTATGAAACATACTATGATAAGCTGCAACTTTATGTTGATAAGGATGATTTGAGTTAAAATGGATAGTGATATCGGTATGGGAAGGTTAATGAAAAATTTAAAAATCATGTTTTTGGTTTTTTGTTTAGTTTAGTTAAGTGTACTAATACCTGTTGAAGCTACAGTGTTAGCGAAACATGTTGTGAAAAAAAAAATATATAAATATATTTATCGTGAAAATCTTATCGTTTTTCGTTTGTTTACAAAAATTATTTATGCTTCTGTTATTATGGCATCTGGACCCGATAGCTGTCAAGCCAGGAAATTTATAACCTATTAATTTTGCAGCTAGGTGACCGAGAAATTTTTCGGAAAATTCAATAGCAACCTGTCGAAATCAAGGCTTCTGCTAGGCTTTAAACAACAGGTGTACAATTTATATTAATTAATTTGACAAAAATATCATAACATCGCGTCGTCAGAGAATTTTTTTCTAATTTCATCTAACAAACAGCTGTCATAAAGATTATTTGAAGCACATATTTTAACCAAGTTATGGTAGTGAGTCCCTCATCATTTCTCAGATAATTCATTATTTCCAGTTGAATTTCTCCGATGCATTCCAATATTGTAGACAAGAAGGAATGGAGTTACTGAGTATAACCAGCCAATATGAAAGCGATATGCTAGGAATATTGATTGAAGTAGATGATTTGTGCCGATTCTAGACCTCCTCCCAAGGTCACACACCCCCCACGTGGCCTTGGGGGGTCAATGACCTTAGGGGGGTCAATGACCTCGGGAGGAGTGACCTTGGGAGGAGTGACCTTGGGGTGAATGACCTTGGGAGGAGTGACCTTGAGAGGAGTGACCTTGGGGTTAATGACCCCGATGTGATCTTGGGAGGAGTGACCTCGAGTTGGCGACCTTGAGAGGAGGGTGCCCTTGGGAGTTGGTGTGGCCTTGAGAGGAGCGCGTCCTTGAGGAGGGCTTTCTTTTTTTCTGTGAGCGTGACCTTGTGTTTCCACACCCCTGAAATGGGAGGGGGTGCGACCTTGAACACTGCTGCTGCGTGCGCATGCGCCATTCTCCCGCGAGAGTTCAAGATCGCGTTGGTGAGAGTGGGGGAGGCGGTACTTCTATAAATTCAAGGGTGCGCAGAGCGGAGCACAGTTTATTGGGAATCACATATTAATCAGCATTTGTTGTTTGTTCGTGAGTGATAAAAGCGTTTTTTATTCATCATCATCATGTTGACCTGCAGTGCTTGTTTCCAAACATTTACGCGTAGTGATAATTTACGCCGCCATCAAAGAATTTCATGTGTTGGTGATTTGAGTGATTTGGGCGAGCCTAGTGCAAAAAGGGCTCGATTGGATATTTCGAATCCGCCAGCGCCATCGACATCTAGAAGTATGCAAAGATGTGTGCCCTGCGCTAAAGATGTTCCATCAGATAGGATGGGTGCTCATAAGAGAACCTTGGAGCATCGCTCTAATGCGTGCATGCACTACAGAGATGGCGTATATGCGATCGAGAGCGCGTTCAAATGCCGCATTATTAGCTATAGGTTAGAGTGTAGAACGAACATTTTAGATTACAATGCGTTCTTCAATGAGAATAGAGCTACAATTATATCTCTATTAGATAATATGCTACTGATTCATCACTCGATTAAAGTGAACATGGAAGTTTTTGGTAGATATGTCATTGAAACCCGAGATGTGAGAGATGTGAAATCTTTCATGGCTCCGAATCGCATAATTGCTTCATCGCCAGATTTGGAAGATATCGTTGACGCATTTCGGGATTGTCTTTCGAATCTAGCTATCGAATTCGAGGAACGTGATTCTGGTGAGTTGTTTGAAAAAATCAGATGTCGACTAAGTTTGCTTATTTCTTTTTTTTACTTTGATATTACAGGTTGGGCTTTAGAAGAGATTTTGTTTCTAGAAATAAATATTAATAAATATAGTCCATTAAGAGGCGGGTCTTACATAAAGCTGCCCACCTATATTGCGAACAAGAAAGCGGTGGTAAACATTATTAATCAGGATGAGCATTGTTTCGCCTGGGCAGTTACATCAGCTTTGTATCCTGCGAGGATAAGGAATACCGAAACATCTTCCTACCCACACTTTTCTACAGTATTGAATCTGGTTGGTATAGAGTTTCCTATGAAAGTAAGTGATATTCCAAAGTTCGAAAATCAAAATGATTGCTCCATCAATGTTTATGGGTTAGAGAGCGTATTCGATGATCAAAAAATGAAATATAGGGTTATTGGGCCGCTTCATTATGCTAAGAATAGGTTGGGTAGGCATGTAAACTTACTTTATATCTCGGACGATTCCGATAAGGGGCATTATTGCTGGATAAAAAATTTATCGCGATTAGTGTCAAGTCAATTAAATGCCAGAGGGCATAGGAATTTCTTTTGCGATGGGTGTCTGATATGTTTCTCCGATGAGTCGAAGTTGCTACGTCATAAGTTGAATGATTGCAATCATACATACACTACGGTTCCATCTCCAGAAATCAAGGTTGATAAATTCGGAAATAGCGCTCCCGGGAATATTTTAAAATTCCAAAGTTTTGAGAAACAGATGAAAGTACCATTCGTTATATATGCGGATTTTGAATCTGTTCTGAAACCCATCCAAACTTGTGAACCAGATCCTACGGGGTCGTATACTAATAAAACATTCGCTCACGAGCCGCATTCATTTGCATATCTCATCAAATGCTCCTACGATGATTCCCTCACTAAATTTGTTTCATTCCGAGGAAAAGGTGTAGCAAAAAAGTTTGTCTCCAGTTTAGTCGATAATGTTAAGGCTATATATAATATGCATTTGAAATGTGTTGTTCCTATGGCTAAATTGAGTGCTGCAGAGAAGCTTGATTTCGCTACCGCTACAATTTGCAACATTTGTGATAAGCCACTTGATTCCACAGATGTTAAAGTTAGAGACCATTGTCACCTGACTGGTAAAAAGAGAGATGGCGCTGCACATTCTAAATGTAATTTGAATTTCAAGCTACCTAACTTCATCCCCATCTTTTTCCATAATATGAGCGGGTATGATAGCCACCTCTTCATCAAACAATTGTTCGAGCATGAAGAGAGGGTGGATTGTATCGCTCAAACTAAGGAAAAGTATGTTTCATTCACGAAACATGTTTTTGTTGATGAGTACTTGGGAAAAGATGGGAAAAATCATAAAATGTTCATGAAGTTGCGCTTTTTAGATAGCTATAAATTTCTTTCTGATCCGCTGCATTCTCTAGCTGAAAATCTGACTACGGAACAGTGTGTTGAGACAGCGAGAGCATTTCAAGATCGCGAACAATTTAAGCTAATGACGCGAAAAGGCGTATTTCCGTATAGTTTTATTACATCTATCGATAAATTGGAGCATAAAGGTTTACCTTCTCAAAATGACTTTTTCGATAATTTATCGAATGAACACATTTCGAATGAGGATTATCGTAGAGCTGAGCGTATTTGGAAGATATTCAAATGTAAAACGCTTGGGGATTATTCAGACGTATATCTGAAATCGGATGTTTTGTTATTATGCGATGTTTTTGAAAATTTTCGGAAGGTTAGTTTGAAGACATACAAGTTGGACCCATGTCAATATTATACAGCCCCTGGTCTATCGTGGGATGCTATGTTGCGCTACACAAAAGTGGAATTGGAACTCTTAACTGACATCGACATGGTGAATTTCTTTAAGAAGGGAATAAGAGGCGGTGTCAGCCAGTGTAGTATGAGAAGCCATGTAGCTAATAATAAATTCCTCCCAAATTTCAACCCTGATGATCCATCGTCGTTTATAATGTATTTGGATGCGACCAACTTGTATGGTCATAGTATGTCGCAACCACTACCTACATCTGGTTTCACATGGTTAACTGATGTTGAAATCTCAAATTTGGATATCTCGAATGTTGCAGATGATGATCCGTTCGGGTATGTTCTCGAAGTAGATATTCACTACCCTGAAAATTTACATGATGCACACTCGGATTTACCTTTTCTTGTGGAAACCATCAGCCCGCCAGGTTCAAAATCCGCTCATAAGAAACTGATTCCGAATTTATCGAATAAGTTAAATTATATAATCCATTATCGAAATTTGAAACAGGCGATTAGAAATGGTTTAATCTTGACGCGAATACATAGAGTTCTTAAATTCAATCAATCTCGCTGGTTGAAGAAATATGTAGACCTCAATACTGAGATGCGCAATAAAAGTACGAACAAAGCCGATAATGGATTATTTAAAAAGATGGTCAACTGTGTGTATGGTAAAACTATGGAAAATGTCGATAGAAGGACCGATATCAAACTTGTGACCCATTGGGAGAGTATCGGGAAGCGGAAGGGTGCTAATGCATTAACGACCCTTCCCAATTATAAGACTTGCACGAGCCCAGCCCTTTGGCTTCTCCCATTGGTCGTTACGCTCGGACCTCATTACACTAGCCCACTTCTTGTTAACACCCACCACTTTGGTTTCTAATATTCGCCCTACTTCTCAGACATCATTTAAACTCCGTCTAACATGGTTCGCGCGTTGGAGTATCAATGCCCAGTTACATCAAGGCGTTATTGCTGCCGCAGAAAGTGTTTCTATCTATTCGAATACAACGATGTCGTAGATGGGCTTGCATGCAGGAAATGTATGCATTATTGTTATTGCGTGTGCGACTGTGATTCACATAAATATGGGATTTTCACTTCTTTTGTGAGAACAGTTAGGCATCTACGAGAGAAATTGAAACGGTAGACACTTGAGGACCACTTCTTACTTATTAATGGTGTATTCATATCATGACAAACAATTTGTATTATGAAAAAATTTATTGAAATATATAATATAAAAACGATATATATTTGTTTACTTCACTTTCGGCTTCAACCTTTTAGCCGTGTAAGGCGGCACTCTCGACTTCTTCTTCCTACGTAGCTCCCTTCTTGTGATAACGGGAGATAAAATGATGGTTTCATCAGAGTCTGATCCAGGGTCGAGTTCTGGAATCTCCACAGCCATTATCTCCCGCATTGCTTCATCGGCCCGCCGCTCGTCTAAAAACTCCTGTAGGATCTCATCGGCCCGCCGCTCGTCCAAGTGTCTCTGCACCATTTCGTCGATCTCCACCGGGTTGGTGCGTTGTCTCTCCCGTATGGCGGCCACCATTTGTCTCATGGACATATTTCGATATTGTCCAGACATAATTGAATGCTCACTTGTAGATGCTTCTATAACAATTCAATGACTACTGCTCGACTCAGGAGTTGAAATTGCTATGGTTAAAATTGCTACCTCCTCCGCTTTTCAATGCTCTTTCCGCCTAAGATGGCCGCCGTGACAGCTGCCCTGCCAATTGTCACCTGTCACGTCAGTTATCACCAATCATGTCAACTGTCAATTAGGAAGTGTTCTGTACCCGTAGTTGGTTGTATTTGGGATGCATGAATTTTGACAGAAGTGAAGCGCCATCTACCGTACCAACTATAATTTACCAACTACCATCTCCCATACCGGATGTCACCAATCATACCAACTGTCGCGTCAGACATTCTCTACTTCACCCATAAGGAAATTGGCGTGGAAGGTGTCAGGTAAAATAATCTCGAATGACAATATATATATATATTTATTTATTTACATCATTAGTACAATATGTTGGAATATAAATGTTTCATCACCATTTCAGATGTTGAGAGACCCAACTCCATACTGCGTGCGATTGCCTCAAGCTACAATTAACCCTTGCAGATAGCGTATGATTCATACATAGAGCAGCTTCTTTTTCGAATACTGGTACAGGGTTTTGAAGACACATATCATGCTGATATTTTTCAATATTCACAATGTATGGCTTATAGGCCAATTGTTCTACATACTGTTGTAAAATCTCAAACTTTTGATGCCCCTTCACATAAACTATACTAGCGCTCGCAATAGGCTCAAGCACCTCACCCATCAGTTGATCATAGTCGATGAGCCCACTCGAGTATCTTATACCGTGGATGTTTCGTTCCACATAGGTTACTTGCTTTTTTTCACTCCGAGTTAAACTGTTATAGGGCTTAGGTGGTTTCAATATGTAATGATTAGTTTTCTCCCCATCTGTGATAGATATTTCTTTGGGGTGGAATACACTATTATCACCAAGCACGAAACCTTGCATGTCAACAGCGAGTAGTTTCATGGTGGCCGCCTTTCGTACAACTGACTCTAACACACCTTTGCGGTGAAGAATATCAAGAATGGCTGAGGGGTGGGGGGATTATAGCCTACTGCGCAATAATATTACAATAAATGTTTCGAGTATAGAAAAATATTATTACTTCAAAAATGGTAAATATAAACTTCACTACATATATTGCAACAAATAGGAGCAACACCTACCGCAATTGTTTCATGAAGTTTTCGATTACATAACTTCAAAAATGGTAAATATAAACTTTGCTGCGTACATTGCAACAAATAGGAGCAACACCTGCCACAATTGTTTCGTGAAGTGTTCGATTACATAATGTACATAAGAATGACCGAGGGACATTCATAAATTTATTTCGCCCAAGTGCTTTCTCGCTGCATTCGACGTCATCGTATCCTTCATCCGTGAAATTGTCTATGCCTTGCTGCCCAACAGCGTTTTTGGAAGGCTGCAACAAGAAAATATACATTTATAATATGGAAATGATTCCCAAAATCGAGAATATTATCGAATAAAAAATATACTCACAGCTTTCCCCTTTTCTTTATCATGCTCCTGAATTGAAAGTTTCGCAAGCGTCTCGCTGACCTCGGTAGTCATCTCAACTGCTGTTGCCAATATCGCAGCTAGTCACCAACTCGGAGGAATGGAAATATCTTATACCCCTTATAGGGCATGTAGCAAACAATCCTCCCCTCCCCCTACCCCCTCTCCCGGTATAGAGCTCACTGCTGAGGTTCTAATTGCTCCATCAACATTTCAATTAGCGAGTCTAATCTTTTGGACCGTTCATTATCCTCCCCCTGATCATTCTGCGACAAGTCGCTTATTGCCTGATGTAGCCAAATTGAATTTTGCTCTGGACTAAATCGATAAAAATCGATATCATTATGACCCCAAGGAAGAGTTCTGACAGTATTGGGAATAATAAACCGCTTATCGTCGTGATATGAAAGAGCAACTTTGTTTCTCATCTCCGTGAAGATGTCATGCTTATAGCTACGAAAAGTATTCATCTTGCGAAATATCAAACCACCTTTCTCAACGATGTCTTTATAACTATCTAGAGATAGTTCGTTTCTTATAACAGCCCTGGAAACACCTTTCGCTTTTTTCACCTCGCTAGTCGTTGATTTGACGCAATAAGCTTTGGCGCCAGTACCATAAAAACTAATTAAGGGGTTGTTTGGGAATTCATCTTTCATTTTGCCGACGATCGATTCTGTGCGAGGCATGTTGAAGTTATTTTTTACAGGATAATTAGACGTGTCGAAATATTCTATGTTTTCTTTCATAAAATCATAGAAATTTTCGCTATCAATTTTCAAGATGAGGGAATCAGTATCGGTATACAATAATGATGAGGATGTTCCAGGAAAATTTTTCTTGATACAATCATATAAGAAATCATAGATTACAATTTTCGACACATCTAATATGCTGAAGCCCACATAGAGCGGTTTATCATAATGCACGCTAACCCTACCCATGTGAATTGCAACGAAATTTTCATGAAATATCGTGCAAGTCTTATAATTGGGAAGGGTCGTTAATGCATTAGCACCCTTCCGCTTCCCGATACTCTCCCAATGGGTCACAAGTTTGATATCGGTCCTTCTATCGACATTTTCCATAGTTTTACCATACACACAGTTGACCATCTTTTTAAATAATCCATTATCGGCTTTGTTCGTACTTTTATTGCGCATCTCAGTATTGAGGTCTACATATTTCTTCAACCAGCGAGATTGATTGAATTTAAGAACTCTATGTATTCGCGTCAAGATTAAACCATTTCTAATCGCCTGTTTCAAATTTCGATAATGGATTATATAATTTAACTTATTCGATAAATTCGGAATCAGTTTCTTATGAGCGGATTTTGAACCTGGCGGGCTGATGGTTTCCACAAGAAAAGGTAAATCCGAGTGTGCATCATGTAAATTTTCAGGGTAGTGAATATCTACTTCGAGAACATACCCGAACGGATCATCATCTGCAACATTCGAGATATCCAAATTTGAGATTTCAACATCAGTTAACCATGTGAAACCAGATGTAGGTAGTGGTTGCGACATACTATGACCATACAAGTTGGTCGCATCCAAATACATTATAAACGACGATGGATCATCAGGGTTGAAATTTGGGAGGAATTTATTATTAGCTACATGGCTTCTCATACTACACTGGCTGACACCGCCTCTTATTCCCTTCTTAAAGAAATTCACCATGTCGATGTCAGTTAAGAGTTCCAATTCCACTTTTGTGTAGCGCAACATAGCATCCCACGATAGACCAGGGGCTGTATAATATTGACATGGGTCCAACTTGTATGTCTTCAAACTAACCTTCCGAAAATTTTCAAAAACATCGCATAATAACAAAACATCCGATTTCAGATATACGTCTGAATAATCCCCAAGCGTTTTACATTTGAATATCTTCCAAATACGCTCAGCTCTACGATAATCCTCATTCGAAATGTGTTCATTCGATAAATTATCGAAAAAGTCATTTTGAGAAGGTAAACCTTTATGCTCCAATTTATCGATAGATGTAATAAAACTATACGGAAATACGCCTTTTCGCGTCATTAGCAGAGGTGACTATAAGTGGCTCGACATTCTCGCAAATTTTGCTAACGAGTATAATAATAGAAAACATAGAACAATTGGTATGAAACCTGCTGACGTAACACCTTCAACAATACTTAAAGTATATAGCCACCTGAAAATAGCGCCACCAGCAAAATATAATGTTGGAGATGTTGTCAGAATAAGCAAATTCAAAGGAGTTTTCGAGAAAGGATACTCAGCCAATTTTTCCACAGAATTATTCACCATATCTAAAGTGAATATTACCAATCCGACGACATACAACATCAAAGATGTCAAAGGTCGCCCTATCAAGGGATGCTTTTATGAATTGGAATTGTTGAAAACAGCTGAGCCAAATGCATATCTAGTTGAAAAAGTGTTGAAAACGAAGGGGAATAAGATATTTGTCAAGTGGCTAGGATTTTCTGAAGAGCACAATTCTTGGCTTGATAAATCTGCAATTGTTTGAAGTATTTAATTTTTTTCAATAAATGAGTCTGTTGACATTTTCTATCGTCTATTTCTTTCCTACCCAATTTTCACCCAATAAGAAAAAGTCGCATCAGAATTTAATATATTTTATTATGAAAATTTGCAAATAATATGATGAACACAAACATAAATATATATTCACAACTATATACACCTTTATTTATATTTATAAAAACTTTATTTTCAACTATATACACAATCATCTTTATATACACACATCTTTTACTAATATTTACAATAATTTATTTACATACTTACAACTATATATACATCTTAATTTATATTTACAAAAACTATTTACAATTAGGGCCTTAACTAAAATTTACAAAAAAACTATATACAACTAGGTTTCCTTCCCCAGTAAAACAGCACTCGCGTCGGCATGTCCCCCATAACGAGAAACCTCCGCATCAATTTCGGCTATGCTCTCTTTCTGCATGGCAGAAATTCGCTGAAGTTCAGCTGCCTGAGCTAAAATCTCAGCCAGCTGAGCTTCAACCTGCGCGTTGTCGTGAAGGGTTCTCGTTTTGCGGTCGCTCATCATTGCCAACCACCGCACCAACTCGTCATTGTATCTCCTTAGTTGGGTAGCAGGCAGTAATGGTCCCGGCGGAATGCTGTTTGACGGGGAAGGCGTTGACGGGGAAGGCGTCGGCGGCGCGGCATCCTCACTCTCCGCCTGTGAAGGCGAAGCCGCACCTCCAGCTGCCGGTGAAGATGGCGGCGACGGCTGCGACGGCGGCACATCCTCCCCTAGCGGCGAGGGTGACGCAATACCCGCCGGGGATGGTGTCGCAACCTCCGCCTCAGCTGCTGGCGATGGTGGTGGTGGGGATGATGGGGGCGTCGCCGCAACCTCTGCCCTGCCTCCAGCGCCGGCGATGGTTGTTGGGGAGGTCGCGGGGTGGCATCTCCATGAGGTGGCGCGGCGTCGGCGGAAACAATGATGGTGATGACTTCGTCATCAGGCGGCGGAGTGGCGGCAACTGCAGCCTCATGAACGATGGCATCACCACCATTGTTTTCGCCAACATCCGCGCCCTCAGCAGCAGTAGCACCTTCATCGTCGGAGATGGTGACGATGCTGATGCTTCCAGACTGTTCAATTTCATTGGCATTAGCCACTTCCGGTGCATCACCCACGGCGCCTACTCCACTGGTTCCCTCATCAATGGCGGCGATCGCATCACCGTCCGCATTGGTTCGAGCACTAGCCGGCTTGATCACGTCCACTCTGAGGACGTTGATTGCCGGCTTTCGCTCTTGTTGAGCGGTACGCCGTTCCGCGTACCACTCAGCAATATCACCTCCGCGGTAGGGGTTTGCCTTGCCACTATTATTGAGGAACTTGCGGAGTATCATTGAAGAAGAGGAAGATTTGCCCTTCTTGCTAGGGCCGGCCTTAGAAGGCCCCGCAACCGCCTTCGGGCTAATCTTCCTCTTCTTCGAAGGTGCCTTGGGCGACGCTTTCGAAGACGTCGATGCCCTCGATGATAACGCCCTCTTTCCACCAACACGGCTACCAAAGATCTTTTTCTTTGGTTGCGGTGGTGGTGCAAAATCATCCTCGCTATCATCGAGAAAGATATGTTGAAGGGGGTTAGCAACCTTCCTTTTTGACGAGGACATGCTTTTCCCCCCAACAGATCCCGATGATTTCGCGCCACAAACCTTCATTTTCTTGGTTTGTGGCGCGAAATCATCAGCATTGTCATCTTCGGGCAGGCTTTCAACCAACATTGACGCTTTGTCTGAAAGCGCCATATCCTCCTCACTCTCCGACGATGAAGATGATTCACTCACCCTGCGACAGCTCATCTTAGCCCCCTTGGAAGATGCCCCTTGCGACATCGCCGGCCTCTTCTTACCCCGGGTGCCAGCCGCACCCACGGAATCGTCGCCGCGCATGCTGTCCCACGTGTCAGTGAGAAGAGCTCTAAGATCAATATCATCTTCGGGAACATCAAATGCGTCCATGGAGATGTTCTCGAAAAATGATGAATTGATGCCTGAAAAAATTTCGAGAAAAATATTAGGATGGTGTTACAAGAAAAAGAGTTGAAAATAACATACTTAATTGCTGGAGCTCCTCAGAATTGTCGGGAGCGGCAGAGGATCCAGCGGCGGCGGAGTTGTTGAAGGCCATCTCGTATTCCTATAACAATGAAAACATGTTAAGTCGTGTATTGCATTTTATAGAGAAATTATGAAATTATCGCAAAGAAAAATATTATAAGTTATAGGTTATTATAGCACTTAGCAAAACTCGACTATATCACAATGAGAATGAAGTATGTTATAGAACTCGAAAATTTATATTTCACTATATGCACTCACAAGGAAATACTTACAATTGGTTCAGAAGTAATACTCCAAAAAAATTTGCCGGTGGTGTGGTAGCTCGAGAGGAGGGCAAGCAACGGTGTCTTCTAGACCGGGTCCAAAAAACACTTGAAGATTCTACAACTTGGAAAAAGATTCAATATTAGTATAATGAAAAAAAACAAGAGTAAGAGTTTTCCACTTCGGAAAAATAATTCGACATTGAAGCAATGAGGAAAAACATTCAGAGTTGGAGAAATAGAAATAATCTGATATTATCACAAGGAGAAAAAAAATGTTCAAAAGTCCCAGCTTCTATCACTTTGAAAATGATTCGATATCAATGCAATGAGAAAACATTCAGAGTCAAAGAAATAGAAATAATCTAATGTTATCACAATGAGAAAAATGTACAAGTCCTACATTCACCACTTAGAATATAATTCGATATCACAAGTACAAAAATATGAAGATGTATACAAATTCACTATACACACTTCAAAGGTAATACTCACAGTTGGTCTAGGAGCGTCTAGTCTGAGTAGCCCAACAGGAAGGCAGCGAACAGAATGAGTTCAAGATGAAAACACTCGAAGATTCTATCACTTGGAAAAAGATTCAATATTAGTATAATGCAAAAAAACAAGAGTAAGAGTTTTCCACTTTGGAAAAATAATTCGACATTGGAGCAGTGAGGAAAAACATTCAGAGTCGGACAAATAGAAATAATCTAATATTATCACAACGAGAAAAATGTTAAAGTCCCAGCTTCTTTCACTTTGAAAATGATTCGATATTAATGCAATGAGAAAACATTCAGAGTCGAAGAAATAGAAATAA
This sequence comes from Chrysomela aeneicollis, assembly GCA_029955515.1. Lineage (NCBI taxonomy): Eukaryota > Metazoa > Arthropoda > Insecta > Coleoptera > Chrysomelidae > Chrysomela > Chrysomela aeneicollis. The sequence goes on along the minus strand of JARUHQ010000021.1, from coordinate 13,552,415 downwards.
TCTAATGTTATCACAATGAGAAAAATATACAAGTCCTACATTCACCACTCAGAATATAACACAAAATCACAAGTACAAAAATTTAGAGATATATACAAATTCACTATACACAACCAAAAGGTAATACTCACAATTGATCTAGCGGCGTCTAGTAGGCAGGTCTAGTCGAAGAGGAAGGCGGGCAGCAGAATTAGTTGAAGATGGTAACGGTTTGCAGATTCTATCACTTGGAAAAAGATTCAATATTAGTATAATGCAAAAAAAACAAGAGTAAGAGTTTTCCGCTTTGAAAAATAATTCGAAATTGGAGCAATGTGGAACAAACATTCAGAGTCGGGCAAATAGAAATAATCTAATATTATCACAACGAGAAAAAAATGTTCAATCCCCAACTTCTTTCACTTTGAAAATGATTCGATATTAATGCAATGAGAAAAATATTCAGAGTCAAAGAAACAGAAATAATCTGATGTTATCACAACGAGAGAAATCTACAAGTCCCAGATTCACCACTTAGAATATAATACAAAATCATAAGTACAAAAATATGGGGATATATACAAATTCACTATACACAATCAAAAGGTAATACTCACAATTGATCTAGCAGCGTCTAGTAGGCAGGTCTAGTCGAAGAGGAAGGCAGGCAGCAGAATGATAAATTCGAGTGGGCGCTTCGCTTTTGTACTCTTTCCTCCCTCCTAGCTGAGAGTGGGAGTGACTGATGGCGGGTGACAGATGATGATGGCGCTACTGATGGCGGATGACAGCTGACACGGAACACCTCAACGACCAACTACGGGCACGGAACACTTCGCGATAGTTTGGTATGGCAAATAATAGCGATTGTGATAGATGGCGCCCCTGTTTCAAGGTCATTAGCCTTAATAGCAGGTGGCGCTACTGATGGCAAGTGGCGCTACTGATGGCGAGTGACGCTACTGATATCGGGTGATAGCTGGCAGATGACAATTGACAGGGCGACTGTCACGGCGGCCATCTTAGTCGGAAAGAGTATTGAAAAGCGGAGGTCATAGCGGTTTCAACTCCTGAGTCGACCACTAGTTTGAGAAGAACTCCTCAATTATTCTTCAGTCAATATGTATCCGAGTGCCTGGGATAACAAGCCAATTATTGCAGTGAGGCCGCTTATCGCGAATGGGGCGATATGCTGCCACAATTGCGGGGACGCCTTCGTGCCAGGAGACCTTAATCCCAGCACGGGAATGTGCCAGCGTTGCTCGTTGGCGAATACGACAAGAACGGGGCCCCCATCTCCTGTACCAGCGCAGTCACCAAGTTCCGGAGCCCGATGCGATAGGTGCTGTAAAAAGCTGAGGAATTCCAACTTTGGAATCTGCCGCCCAACATGCCGGGAATGCAGCATGGGTAGAAGGCTGCACTTCCATAGATGTAGAAGCTGCCGGCAATATCGGAATGATTGCTGGCAAGGGATTTGCAGAGGTTGCAATTTCAGCAAGAAATTCTTTTGCGAGGTGGTGGGCCACTTTTATAGGGGGCCCTCCGAACATTTGGACAAGTGTTGGTGCCTACCCCTCGAAGAGAGACTTCGAAGAAGGGCTAGGGATTTGGAGGTGCCGGCTCCAACATTTAGATACTATAGGGGTGATATTGAAGGAGACTATTGAATTAGTGTATATATATATTTGATTATTTATTTTTCTATTTATAAGTTTTTATTTTGTATATATTTATAGTTCATAAGATTTTATTTAGTATATTTGAAATTTGAGGGTATATATATATATATTTATGTAAGAGTGTACAATGAATAAATGAAAAAAACTAAATTATCGATTTTATTTTATATACAAGAGTTTCAAAAATTATATCGCCCAGTATTAAATACAATATTTTCAATATTTTCAATATTTTCACATATAACATTAATATAACTGAGAAAACTATGGTGCTCCCCGGGGGGGGGGGGGGGGGGGGGGTGCTGATCGAATTCCACCTTGACACAAATTTTTTGATACCTCGGCAAGGATTTTGGATTTCATGGGGGGGGGGGGGTGCTGATCGAATCCCACCTTGACACAGATCTTAGGGGTGGTGCTCCAAGGGGGGGGCGGAGTTTTGGGGGGGGCGGAGTTTGGGGGGGGGGCGGAGTTTTGGGGGCGGAGCTTCCTCGGGGGGGGGGGGGGGGGCCCCCGCTATCGGACTGAAAGTGCTACAGAAAAAATAGAGATGGTTTCCACAACTTCTACTAGCCTCCAATTGGAAGTGTTTGATGAACCAATCTTCGATCATTCCCTAATCAGCCTGCATGAACACACATACAAACCATATGGTTCACCATCATTCAAGAACTCTGACGAAATAAGAATAGCTGTCAACTTTCAAGATTTGATATTAGATATTGCAGAGAGCTACATCTACATCGAAGGAAAATTCATGCCAGATGATTTGACAGCAGATTGCTATTTATCCAATAATGCTCTAGCATTCCTCTTCGACGAAATTCGCTATGAGATGGGTGGCGAACAAGTGTGTATGATTCGAAAACCAGGCATCACTACAGCTATGAAATGTATGATCTCCTATGGGGAATCGAATAAAAAATTTCTAGAGACCCTCGGTTGGGGAATTGATGATGATAATCAACCGATCCTAGACAAAATCAATCACGTATTCAGCGGAAAATTACCACTCAAATACTTGATGGGATTCGCTGAGGACTATAATAAGGGTGTCTTGAATATAAAACAAGAGTTGATACTAATCATTGCTCGCTCATTCAAAAACTCCTACATGGGAGTAGTTAATGCGAAAATAGAAATTGATAAGATTGAATGGAGAATAAGGCATATCATGCCGTCAGATAAACAAAAACTCAAACTATTGAATCGCATCAATAAAAGTTCCACTGCGAAGATAAAAATAGCATATAGGATGTGGGATTTGTATGAGTTACCAACTATCCGTGAAACATCTTCAGACATTTGGGCTGTCAAAACTACCAACAGCCTCGAGCGACCGCGATACATTATCATAGGATTCCAGAAATCTACTAATACGGATGATGTATCTCAAGATGCCACCCAATTCATTAATGCTGACATTAATAATATTCGAGTGTATTTGAATTCAGAAGTATACCCATACGAGCGGTGGAATTTAGAATTCGACAGGAAGTTGGATGCTATAGCCTATTATGCTTACGAAAATTTCCAAAAGAGTTACTATGGTAAAGATATGAGTGAGCCGATGATGGGTATAGAAGAATTCAGGAAGAACCCATTATTTATCATCGATTGCAGCCATCAAGCCGACGCCATGAAATCCTCAACAGTAGATATCAAATTGGAATTTGAGACTCGCAAATCAAAATTTCCAGCCAATACAAGAGTGTATGCGCTCATTCTACATGACGCAGTCATGACATATAGCGCTCTAGATGGCTCCATACAGATGGGTGTATGAACGAAGAATTATGAAGCTATGATCAGATGAATCACTACCACCATAGTTTAAGATATATATATTTGTAGCAGTTTTTTTTCGGATAATAAAAGATGTAAAATGTTGAATAATATTTTATTTTTCCTATTATGTACAATGATTGAAATAGTGAGTCTAAAGACTATAAGAGCATACTAGACACCCCCTTGTACCCCGCCACCTTCTTGTTCTTCCCCAACTTCTTCTTCCCCTTCTTCGCCTTCTCCACCTTCTTCTTCTTCTTCTGAAGCTTCCCTCAAACCGTATTTTTCGATGATGATAGTTGGTAGGAATTCAACTAAATCATGAAGGAAGCATTCCAAACCCTCCTTCACCATTTCTTCAAGAAACTTCTCCAAAGTTATACTCCCGTGTTCTAGGCGACTGCATAGAAAATGACCGATTTTATATCGATCAGCATCCGCTAAAATCTCTCGAGCTCGTTCTTGATTGAAACATGCGCTCATATCATAGTTGGCTGCATGGAGTGAATCACGCTCCAAATCGATGAGTTCACATTTAAGTCTGCTGACTGCTGATTCGATGTCTTCAGCAGCTGGCCAAAACTGGCTAGAATAGTGCATCCACATATCCTTAGAAGTTGAGTACTGGAGTCTACAAATAAATAAACAAAAAAAAGAGTTTAGGAGATAATTCAACAAATACGTTTCATATTACATAGCTCATACCCTCAGCTTAAAAAAACTACTCACCAAAAATGGTAAATGCGACGACGAGGGTGGCGAGAATGTAAGAACTACTATATACATATAATCTTTAAACTCCCTTTCACTAATACTAAACTAATCATAAAAATAATTCAATTAATTACTGAGGCGAAGTCTCGCTAAGGGGTATTTCTTTTATGCCGAACCTAATAAGCGTTCGCGTTTTCGCACCAGCATATGATGGTTCACTCTGCCCCAGGTATGCTATTGTATAAAGCCCGCGGGAGTTGATCAAATGGAGATCGCTTTCTTCAATCACATCTGAAACTCTTTTGGGCAACCAACATTTCACAGTTTCCCCACTTTCTTCATCTAATAATATAACGGTGGCAGATCTACCAAATCTAGTTTCAAATATTGTCATTTTCTTGATCAGATAAGGCTTATTCAAGATCAGCGATGATATCAACACTTGCTTGGTGAATTCATACCCTTCAGCGATTTGATTATTGATCGCGATCAAATCAATTTTAGGTGAACCCATCTCTAGATTAAACACGTGAAAGAGAGTACAAAAGAATATATAGAATATAGGAATTTACTTACATAAAAATAACACTTGTTATCACGCAAGGATACGCACACGCTTTACGAGTCAATATTTATTTTTATTGATTGCTAGTTATACTGCTGCTACTGCTTGTGGCAACTATAGCACTGAATCGCCAATTTATAGGAACTCCCCCACTCTCACCAACGCGATCTTGAACTCTAGTGGGGGAATGGCGCATGCGCACGCAGCAGCAGTGTTCAAGGTCGCACCCCCTCCCATTTCAGGGGTGTGGAAACACAAGGTCACGCTCACAGAAAAAAAGAAAGCCCTCCTCAAGGACGCGCTCCTCTCAAGGCCACACCAACTCCCAAGGGCACCCTCCTCTCAAGGTCGCCAACTCGAGGTCACTCCTCCCAAGATCACATCGGGGTCATTCACCCCAAGGTCACTCCTCTCAAGGTCACTCCTCCCAAGGTCATTCACCCCAAGGTCACTCCTCCCAAGGTCACTCCTCCCGAGGTCATTGACCCCCCTAAGGTCATTGACCCCCCAAGGCCACGTGGGGGGTGTGTGACCTTGGGAGGAGGTCTAGAATCGGCACAAATCATCTACTGATTGATGATCGAGGTGAGAAAAGTGTTATAAATCGATACCGAACTTTGTATAATCAAATCGTGGAATTTATGGAAATTTTTACTAGCCTTTTTGTAAGGAATGCAAAATTCAGGAATATGTAGAAAGTTTTATAATTGATTTTATCATAGATCTCACGATATATTACAAGATGATAATGAAGTGAGTATCGGTTATATATATTGTCCATGCTCTTGAACAATCATCAATTATTCCTAATTGTAATCGAAATTCAGTGCTTGCATGGTTACTGAAAACCTATTGTGTTTTTTTCTCAAATGATGAATTTGTAATGATGCCAAATTTTGTCAATAGATTTTATCGTCCAGAAAAACTAATGAATGAATCGTAACGAGTTCAATATCAGGTACCAGCAAATATTCGTTCAAGTGGCCACCTGTTTTTAATATTTATATGGGTCGCTCGGATCGAAATATAAACAAATTTGATGTTCTCCGGCCGATATTTCCTTTATAGTTACCAAACTATATTTAGACTTTTGGAGCTTATCGTACTCCAGATTAATATAAGGGTGAGTCAAGGAAACACTTTCAACAGAACAGAGGAAACGGAATTTATTGACAACAAAGAACAGAGAATGAAAAATGGCTGACCCGTCCACGGACGCCCGTATAGCGTCCTGGACGGGTGGAAAAGAAATGTAAGAAGAAAGTAAGCAGAAAGAGAAAGAATCGATGCTCGCTCCACCCTATATGCCGTCGCTCGACTGACAGTGACAGCTCGGATGTCAGGGCGCTGCTGTCACGGCTGGTGGTTCTGTCACATGTTCTGTGGTTTGGGTGGAGACGAGTTCTGGTCGTTTCGCGCCTCGGGATGAGGACTTGCTTCCTGCGGTTGTCCCGAGGTGGCGGTAGTTCTTTTTGTAGTTGTCGGCTGCTCTTGACCACCACAGACTTAAGAGGGGGGATTCACAATGCGACTCATGCAGACCCATCGTAAATAGTCGATTTCTAAGTTTCTGTAAGTCCAATTGCGAAATGGATTGGACTACAGTGACTCTATACAAGACAGTGGCGACAATAGGCGTCAGCGTTTTGATTGGTGACGCCATTAAGAGGCAAATTTTCTGTTTGTTTACATTGGTTTATATGGCGTTTAGTGACTATTTCTTCTTGTGCAGTTATATTTCCCAAAAATTTCGCAGTTTGATCACTACAATACACGTATAATATCAATAGGCAGTGATTTAGCAAAAAATTTGACTGGTATGTACCTATATATCCGTAAATTCCTCTATTGAAATAACCTAACATTCTGTTTGTGCATATTACTATGTTTAGTTTTGCATATTTCGTTTCAGTTTCAATACAAAATGCCTGGGTGTGTAGCTGTAGGCTGTTTCAATTCGGCAAAGAAAAGTTTTCTGATGAAAAAATTCCTAAAAGACCCAAAACGCAGGAAATAATGGGCAATCAAAACAAAACATGACAAGTGGATCCCTACATATTCATCAAATCTCTGCAAGGTAAAGTTACTAGTCATTCTGTTGAAATCATCCAGACTCACATACTTTGATATATACTGAAATACATAGATCATTGTTTTTTTAGGCAAATTTTGAACCTGAAATATAGGAGAGAACTAGAGAAGATGAAAGCTGCAGACTGAGAGCTGATGTTGTACCAATAACTTTATTTTCGTTTGCAAACCCCATATTAAATAAAGAGCAAAAAGAACCACTACTACTTTTTCTCGAACCTGCAAGTTTCCAGAAACTATATATTAAACCTGTTTCATTTGAATTATATTGAAATGAATTCACTTCTTAATATTGTAGGGTAGGTATATAATTTCAAGCATTGAAAAAACATCTAAGACCTGTGAAGATTTTATTAGCTCCTTAGGAAATGAAAATCCTATTGAAATGGTATACCAAATTGTCAGTTTTGACATGTTAGAGACAGAAAACATCATTTTTCTGTAGGGAACATGTAATGTATTTTTTTATCAATATGGAGAGTATTTCAGGCAATATTATTATGATATTGTCTCCTCAAAACATTGAAATTATTATAAATCTATGTTTCATAAGATGTCTTCATCACATATTTTTTTCCACGTGATCGAATCCTAATGAGATCCATTGCTTCATCTAAACCACTGCAAATCTTGATGAATATGTAGGGATCCACTTGTATTGTTTTGTTTTGATTGCCATTCTTTCCTGCGTTTTGGGTCATTTAGGAATTTTTTCATCAAAAAACTTTTCTTTGCTGAATTGAAACAGCCTTTAGCTGCACACCCAGGCATTTTCTATTGAAACTGAAACGAAATATGCAGAATTAAACATAGTAGTAATATGCACAAACAGAATGTTATGGTTATTTCAATAGAGGAATTAATGGATATAAAGGTACATACCAGTCAAATTTTTGGATAAATCACTGCCTATTGATATCATACGTGTATTGTATAGGTCAAACTGCGAAATTTTTGGGAAATATAACTGCACAAGAAGATTTACTTAGTAAACACCATATAAACCAATGTAAACAAACAGAAAATTTGCCTCTTAATGGCGGGTGGGCGGAGCTTATAGGCCTATTGTCGCCACTGTCTTGTATAGAGTCACTGTAGATTGGACCAGTGAAAAGACCAAAGTTGGGAGGTGTCGATGAAGGATTCCTAAGTTGAAACTCATTCGTGAAAGAAAGCTGTAGATGATCAAAATATGTAAACATTGTGAACTTTTTGCTTTGGATTCACAAAAATTTATGATCACTTCCGAGGTTAGATATATAGTAATATTATAGGAATATCAGCTTTTGAAATGTAGTCGTTTGGCTATAATTGAATATAGCGAATAATTTTAACAGCAAAACCGCCATTGACCACATAAATATCAAGGATGGGTAGCAGGGACTCAATAAAGCGAGAAGGGATCTTGAAATTAGTAGTTCAGACCTTGCCTCACAGATGGCGGTAATGTCCATCGCATTTTCTATTAGCGTTTCATGAATATGAGATGGCGCTGCAGAATTCCAGTCAGCAAAAAACTATAATTGAGTGTTTTATTTTAATGCGTAGATGAATTGCAGGGTTGCCGGATCTTCTTGGGACTGCTATTTGCATCCGATATTCATTATTTTAGTAATTTACGAGTAAGGTAAATTGCAAAGATCGAATTCTTCAGGAAATAAAAGAAATGTTTGGTGATTGTTTTTCCAATAAGATAAGTGCTCATTTAATTTGTACATCTTTCGTTGTTTATTTCGAAAATTAATGATGAATCTATAAGAGAATAGTTACGGATTTTTTCCGTGAAATCGGAATCATTTCATCTCGGCAGCGCGGTGGCTAATTATCAAAAAGATGCCGACATAATAATTAGCGGATGATTTATTGCGGTGGCCCGTGGCGACAATAAAATTGGAGATCCTAGTCTTATCTAAAATATTTGCAATAATTCGAGAAAGCGAATAGCGTTCAAAGTGAATACTTAAATAGTGTGGGTAGTGACTTATTGTTTATCGAACTATGTATATTTATATAATAGGTATAGTTAGTGGAATAAATTGTTTAGTTTTTGTACTGAGTGTTTGAATTAGCGAACCCAAGTAGAAATTGCATCACAATAGAATACATTACTATCGTGTGACAGTGAGTAATGAACAATAGGATATTATTTTGATTCCACTCCACTATAGAAGATATGAAAAAATTCACAAGTAATCTATTTTTTTCAGATGAATTCAGAGGCGAGAACAAGCATTCGCTATATTGCCTTTCTTTTCCGAGATATAAATCTAGGTTCTATTCTTCGACTTTTGAAATGCGAATATCGTGGTTGCTTGTGAATTCACATATTATACCCTGTGTATATAGGTAAATTCTCCCTGTGTATATAGGTAAATTCTCGATTCACAATCGACCCCACATACAGAATTTATTCAAGAAATAATGATTCGTATATTATTTAAAATCTCAAAGTTGAATGTGTTGAATATAGTATAAGTATGAAAATCAATCGACTCTGCATACAAAATTCAAGATCGAATGAAAATTTGCGGAACACTGTTTTGATTTATATTTTTATATTATTTCCAATCTCAGTTGAATAGGTATATTGAATATATAGGGATAGTTCAAAAACTCATATATTATGTAACGAGGAATCATGGATGAAAACGAACCCTACTGTTTATTTGTTCCTCGTATACGGTATGGAGTAGACCAGATTGAATGAAACCGTTCGGCGCGCAGAAACCAATCAATAGATGCTCTGAGCGCTTGTTGCATAAATTACCATAAATCACCACATATTATTTTGTATTGCCCTTCACTCTTCTCGTGTAATTTATGAATTGTGAGAAACAACTGAAAAAATGGGCACCAACTGAAGAAAAATTGCAAAATAGGAATTTCCAAACGATGATTTTCGTGTTCAGACTCAGTTTTAAATATACACAAAAATTTCGATGAAGAAAAGAATTACAAATTTGAAAATTCAATCTTCGGAAGGATAGGTAGCTGATCTCACAATAAATTTATTGGGGATTTTACTTTTTCAACTATTTTGTTAACCTAATAAGGGACTTCGTAAACTTGGTGAGATATGAGATCAGTAGACATGTTATTTCCGATAGCAATTTCATGATCTTGAGATATGGCCGAGATATTCAATGGAAAAATCATTAGGAAGGTATACCTATCATATTGAATCTTATGAAATAGATTTGAAAAATCAATACCTGAATATCGCGTATTCAGGTTCAGAAATATCACACCAAATAAATCAATTAGAATTTATTTTTGCATATACATATATCGAATTATTGTGAATACGAGAGAAGTAGCCTTGATTTAAAATGAATTCGCAATTGAAAAATCATAAAATCAAACAAAATATGCATTTTGCCATGAATCTATGAATCCAATAATTTCTTGTTTTTTTTCTACTCTCAAACGCTTTTGTTTGCGATAAAAAGTTCCTGATTTCAATAACAATTGAAAATATAGCAATCCAAAAATGCAATGATAGGTATAAAGGTATTGAAATATTTTCTGACAGCCCGATAGGTGATAGCGCTGAAAATATTTCAAATGTATGGATCAGCACCAAGGAGAGTTGGACCATCACCACTTATTCCTACTATCAGATTCTTTGTGAGGAGGCTAATTTCAGTGTCGGAAACGGAATTGTTAAAATTGTCACATATCAAAATAAATATATGAGTTCGAAGAATATCTTTCTTGGAAACGAAAAAGTCTACATTGTAATTAATAGTTTCAAATTACTTATAAATTATGGATTAACGTTCGATAATATTCATGCAATATTTCAAATGGAATTCATGACTCGAATGTAGCTGAGGGATAAATAATAATCATATCATAATGTTAGTGTATATAATAAAGGCCGCTTCAGTCCCAGAAGATCCGGGAATCAAATAATTATCCGCTAACTGGCATCAATGGAGATGCTGGTAGGAATTGTCAGAGATTCGTTTCAGGTCTGTACTCAGATACAATCTCAATGATTTTCTAGTTTGTTTTCGAACAGCGGATAATTTTCAGATCCTAAATATTTTGAACATTCTCGGATATTTTGAGCACAGTGGAAAAAACATCGATAAGTTGATGTTTGAAAAAGTGTTTGAAAAGTGTTTTTAACCATCAACAGTTGCAAAGCAACCTTCGTATGTCTAGAACTTGTATGAGTAAGGAGTAAGGAAGATGTGCTGCTATACTTTGCAAGGTTTCTTTTCCCATGCTACGAAGTGATCCTATCAAATACGTCACTGCGTTGCCTTCTTAGGGTTTTTGCATAAGATGAACTAGGGTAATTCTGTAATGTATCTCTGTCTCTCACAGAACCAGGCAGGTGCCTAAGAAAACGCTCTGACGTCATGTTTGAGATCACAGTTTAAGCAGATTGAGTATTCTAACGGGTGGATATTATTTGACATGAATGGACTTTTTTCATCATAGGTGGATTTTTTAGGATTGAGGCGTCCAATAAAACTACACAGATGAATCATCTCAATCAAGTTAAATCAAAATCAAGAACTGACATGTTCGCTCCTTAGGTTAGATTTTGATTACATATACCTACCTTTGGCTTTTCAAACAATAGTTTTTGATAGATCAATTGTGTAAACCTCAATCTCTGGCCCTAAATACACCAAGTTCCATACATGATTTCCTATAAAAACCATACATCTTGTTTCAATTATCAAATTTTGGGTTCATCAAGCACAGTTAACCAAGTGATTTTGGCTTGCAATTTTGTTATTGGTTAAATTTTGATCGACTCACAATCTAAATTGAAATTGACCAATAATAACATTAGATTTTTCACCGCTAGTATCGCCAAAACCAAAATCGCTTGGCCTTGTACGTCATTGTGATTTCGAAATGAGAGCTACGAGGATTCATTGGTGTATTTCCATGCTGTGACTATATTATTTGGAAAACCTTCTCGAAAATATAAAGTTGGTAATTCTCGAGTTATTGTCTTCCAATAATAATAAGATTTCTTTTGAAATAATTATACTATCCAATATTTATATCTTACGAGTTCTCGATATAAATGGATTTGAAAAAATGATTCAAGTTATATGCAGTATAAAGAATAATATTCCTGAATGCGGTCCTGACGAAAACAATATTACCCAGTAATTTTCAATGTAAATGAGGTTTTGGGGTGACACCTGTTGAGAACGCTTTCTGACTAACGCGAATTGGAAAGAGTAGATGGACGTGAAGGTTTCTACTGGCTTTTCTGGCGTATGATTATTTATTTACGATGTGGTCATCCCAGAGACCTCCTACGGAATGGTCGAAAGTACGGCCCGTGACCCTCCTTTTAAGGATGAGTGTTTGTGATAATATTTTCTGATAGAAGATTCGAATTGGATGCAATTAGAATGGCAATTTCATTTACGAGATTATTGAGAACAATCATATATTATATTATAACGAGAATGAAGTGTGATATAGGTCATATTAGGATATAAAGATTGTGTAAATACGAGGCACAATACGATGAATATAGTATAATTGAAGGACGGATCATTCGAGGAGAGGAAATTGGGGAACCAATAGGAACGTTAGTTTTGTTTACACTTCAAATTAGCTCGTGTTCAATTTATGGGCATGAGATCTGCAGCCGTAAGAACTAATTATACCAGTAACCTTCAACTAATTTAAATTTATATTAACTTGATCGAAGAGTAATGGATAAAGCGCAAAAATATAAGATTTATATCTGAAATAGTTTATATTGAATGTTTTTAACATGGCAATACTTTTGGCAAAATCGATATAAACCACTACTTAGAGTAATTAGCGGGGATGGAAGGTTCCTACAATTTTCACATCAAAATTTCCTATAAATTCTCTGAAACTAGAATCAGAAATCAGAGTATTTCCGAGATTCTACAGTTGAGCTCTCAACTCCAGACAATGTTCCTCAGTTCGTAATGTCATTACGAACTGAGGAAAACATCTCGAAAGTTACTTTGATTGTGATCAACCACCAAACTTGTAAGAAATCTTATTTATATAGCCGACTTTGCCTGTCTAATTGATTCGAATGCTAAATAGATATTTGTACTCTGAGATAAGTGTGTTTATGTCTACATCCACTATTCTTTCTCCTGCTTGAATATTCACGAACCCAGTTAAAGAAGTAATATCGTTACCACCCTGTATAGGCCAACTTGAGTAAAGCAGGGTGTCATAACAAATGAATACGAACAATCTGACATGTTTCAACTTCACTCTGAGTGCCATATGAATATAGTTACAGAGGAAAAATTATAGTTACGTGATGCAATATGTTTTGTTGTTCGATTAAGGTTTCACTAAGACTTCTTCTTTTCTCATATACCAGTTCCGTATGTAACGAGTATTAGACCAGGGCCCTGCTTGCGTCCTGGTCGCCGCGACACATAATCAATTGTTTCCTTCTGTCGCAAGCATTGCCCTGGCCTCAAATACAAATATTGATCGCTATACTGAAGCCAGCGAAATCCTAGATAGCTCCAAATGCACTTTGACTGTTGCAAAGGAGTTGTAGATTGTAGAGGGGGGGGGGGGGGTCGTTAAGGCTGTGCAGCCTCTCAAGCACCTCGACCTATCAGATCTTTTGTGCATAACCCTCAATCTATTCGAGGCCCGGGATTCCGAGGCTTGCTTGCGAAGTTTATCAGTTTCCTAGGAGCTAGGTTCCTGATGTCAGAGGGCTCTAAGAAGGCCCCTTCAAGGATCTTGAGCCTCTTGCAAAAGAGTTCTAGCGAAGTCCTCGCAGTAGCGGCAACTATCACTCTCTGTTTTACCCATCTTTTTATGGTAATTCCTCAGAGGGCAGTGTCCAGTGAGGAGTCCCGTTACCAGTTTCAAGTCATTTTTGTCCAACTCGAGAATCTGTGTAGCTTTCCTTGGCAAAAGGTTCACTAGTCTTTTTGCCTGGCACTTTATTCCAGTGAGAACTAGTGTATTTGCCTCTTCTTTGGCAAGGCAGTGTGCTTCCTCGTTGCCTCCAACTCCCTTATGACCTAGCACCCACATCAAAGTGACCTGGTTGTTCGCTGCCAGTTGTCTTAGGGATTGTTTACAGTCCCAAGTCAGCTTAGACACACAAGTGTATGACTTCAGAACCTTCAGTACTGTTTAGCTACCTGATAGAACATAGATTTTTGCCCTTCGAGTGTCCCTTTCGAGGCACTCCTGTGCACATAGCTCTAGAGCCTGAAATGTGGCCCTGTAACTCCAACTCCAGCCCTTTCATCCATCTTGGATCCATCAATATACCACACTAATGCATCCCTTTCCAGTTAAGGTCCGTTATCTGTACAAATTTAGTATTTGTTAATGACCACTTCAAGTAGTAGTACCTAACTGGCATTATATCTGTCTGTTTAGACATGGATTCTAGGGATACATTTTCTAAAATCTTCAAGTGTCCAATCCGATTTCCTTATTTGAGATTTATTGTCTGAATCAGTCTGATGGCATTGCTTCTTTCATCACACTTAGGTGCAATGGTGGAAGTATTATACAATTCTGCAATACAATTGTACCTGTGCAATGGTGGAAGGTTCAGCATTACCTCTAAGGCTGCCGTGGAGCACGTGAATATCGCCCCTGTTATTCCCAGACAAGCTAGCCGCTGCAGCTTGACTTGTACCGAAATTTGTTGCATTTTTGACCACCATATCAATGAAGCGTAGGTGACCATGGGTTTGATGATCGTTTGGTATGACCAATAGAGATCATTTTTGGTTTCAGACCCCATGTCTTGCCAAAGACTCTACGGCATGTTCATCTTCAACAATGCATAGAATATAGACTCATGAATTTCTTCAACAAGAATTCAATACTATCACGTAGTCTATTTGAATTCCAAAAAAATATTGGCACAGAAAATGCAGTATTGGAAATAAGCAGGCAGATAATTTGTCACCATGGGTGCTCAAAATAATGTATGGCTGTTTTTCTCGACTTAGCAAAGACGTTTGACACGGTCCAGCATGATGTCTTGATTAATAAACAATACAAGGTAGGTATTCGTGAGCAGCCAGCCCTTGAGGTTATAAGAAATTATTTGACCCATAGAACTCAACAACTGAAAATTGATAACCAGCTGAGTGACTCAATAGAAATGAACATCGGAGTTCCGCAAGGTACTGTAATAGGCCCCATACTATTTCTTATATATTTAAACAGTATTTTTGAAATGAGAAAATCCAAGGAAGCCCAATATCATATGCCGATGATACTGCCTTTGTGTTTTCTAGCCTAACCTAACCTAACCTGGAATGAATATTGATATTTTGACTCTTCCCAATCATTTTTCATGTAGAACAGATGAAACTGATAAAAAGATGACAGAAACACAGTTTTTGTTTTACCGACACAAGGTATGTCGCCATCTCTGTTAATTTCAGGAAATATTACTACAGTATGAAATCCAGTAGGCAAAGGTCTACGGTTTATTTTAGTGCTTGTTAATAGGAAGCTGTTTCACCATCCTATATCCACCTTGCCTCTAATGATCTAAGATAAAAACAGTGAAAATTACACCACTTTCAATTGACCTGTATCAGGAAAATCGAGGATTTTGATACGACATTTCATGATGACATAAAAATTCACAAATTATTTTATTTTCATGTAATAATTTCGAGTGAGTTCGCTGAGCTTATGGAAATCATCTTCGCGCTATTTCAATATCCCTATCATCTATCGGCATTACTGATTAGTAATAAGGTCTAAAACAGGAAGAAATATTGGTTGTGGATTCTGACCAAACTTTGGCTTTCTGGATTCATTTGGTTTGATCTAATGATACAATTAAAACATCGCCAGTAGCAAAATCTCTAGTTTATATAATCTGAAATGAATGGAAAAACACATATGATATCCCGGTACAGATACCACGATCCTCACTGTACAATAATAATTCTTGGAGAGCAAAAATAGTCTAAAAACTCATTAAGGACTTTCCTAGACCAGCAGATATTTAGAATTAGTTAAAATACATACAGTGTCACACATAAAGTTCGCGACATATGGAAGTTTTTTTATTAATAGATATAAAGAAAATTTGACTTCAGAGTTAGTTTGTGCTTGAAAATTGAGTAAACTATAGCATCTTTCCTTTGTGCTACCATAAACTTGTCAAATTTGATTTTTTTTCCGAAAATCCTCAAAAAATCAGTTTTTATATATTTCGAAAAATGCCAGAGAAAAAAATTGCTCAGTTTCCAATTTTATACATTTGTTCCAAATTTGGACTATCTACTGTCACTTCGACTTTTTTCCATTTTTTTTAATTGTTCGAATCTTTCGCTCTATCGATTCGAACGAAACCTGATTCAAATTCCATAATTTTGATGAATATGAGACTTCAATATCATATTTCGCCTAGGAATTACCCACATTGGCCTGTTACCAGAAAATAAAAAAAATGCATCTCCAGAAATTCGTCTTTGTTGTTACAAAGTTCATCTAGTTTTTTCATTTCATTGTTAAACTGATGTAGATGTTCAATGTATGGACGTTAATATGTCAGTAATCGAAAAAACGAATTTCTCTTCATTCTTATTACACTTGTATTTCTTTTTTTAATATATTTTTATCCAGTTTGATTATTACAAACAAACCCGAAATATCGTACTTTTCTGTAAAGTAAACAATGACCTACAGTTTCATAACTATTCGAAAAACTTTCGTTCTAGCAATTTGTACTAGACGTGATATACAGTGTGTACCAGCCAAATGGAATAAATTCGTTAATAAAGAAACGGTGGCGTTTTAGGAAAAACGCTCGGACACGTCGATTTGTATCTTTAGTTGTGCTTTTTAAAAAAAAAAACTTTTTATACAGGGTGTGTCATGCCACCTTGTATTTTATTTCATTTTCAGACTCTTCCTGAAGAGCTGATTTCGTCGATCTATCATACTTGGGGTATAGCGCGTACGATTACAGAGATATAGGATGTGAAAAATCGAGATTTTTCAAATTTAGGAATTTTTTGTGCCGAAACTATCCATTCTTGCTGAAAACGGCTTACATGTCCCTATCTCAACTTTCCATTTACTATCGATTGATATTTAATTGAAACAAATACGGGTGGTTCAAAATTTTGAGATTTGCATCACCTTCTATTTGTTTCTATTAAATGTCAGTAGATAGTAAATGAAAAGTTAAGATGGGAACATGTAAGCCGTTTTGAGCAGAAATGATTAGTTTCGACACAAAAAATTCCTAAAGTTGAAAAATCTCGATCTTTCACACCCTATATCTCTGTAATATTTCGCGCTATACCCCAAGTATGATAGACCAACGAAATCAGCTCTTCATGAAGAATCTAAAAATGAAATAAAATACAGGGTGTTGCATTTAAAATAAGAAAGTTGATATTGGCCACTGTGGCATGACACACCCTGTATAAAAAGTTAAAAAAAAAAAAAAAAAAAAAAAAAAAAAAAAAAAAGCGCAACTAAAGATACAAATCGACGTGTCCGAGCGTTTTTCCTAAAACGCCACCGTTTATTTATTAACGAATTTATTCCATTTGGCTGGTACACACTGTATAATTTCGTGATTTGAAACAATACAAGACTAATGCATATCGGGATGAAAATAGTAGGTACTGATGAAATCGAAATAGAATTTTCACTTAGTAGTAGAGCAACTTTTTTGTGGCATTTTTCGAAATTCACAAAAAAAAACTCTGATTTTTTGAGGATTTTCGAAAATAATGTCAAATTTGACAGGATAAGAGTAGCACATGAAAAAAGAAAAGATGCCTTATTTTACTCATTTTTCAAGCACCAACCAACTGCGAAGTCAAATTTTCTTTATATCTATTAATAAAAAAAAAATTCCATATGTCGCGAACTTTATGTGTGAGCTGTATAAGGCCGTTTTCGCTCTGTGAACATATAAACTCAAAAATGTTAGACCACTGCCTCCACCACTATCTAGTTATTTCTACCATCGTCCTAGAAAAATCTCTGTATTCGAAAATTGTGTGCGTTTTATTTAAATACTCCACAAACAATAATTATTATAACAGACCGATACCCCGGAATAAATTCGAAATGGTCATACTAGCGCCACCTATTTATCGAGAGATCAAACACATCATCATCACGCCATAGTAAAGCGAAACAATGTCAAGTGACGGGGTAAGATGAAAAGCAGAAAAAGCTAAAAAAGCTTTATGTTTATCACCTCGTCCAGCAGTTTGGCATCCGTCTGATAGATGGCGGCCACAGTCTTATGGCATGCATAGAAATAGGTCATACCAAATATTAATGAAAATTTATATTTTTATCAAATATGTGTCGCATAATATTCGATCAGATATAATTCTATCACAAAATATCTTCAATCAGAATGATTATATGAAATATGTTTCTTTCGCCCTCAATGGTTTTCATGAAATAATTATTGTTTGAATAACAAGTTTTTTGTTTCTGCTGTCTAGAATTATTATTACTGTTGAAATCATCCTAATAATTTTAATTTTCAAGTTACAGCGACATAAATTTTTTATGGCGGAACACTATGACGCACTAATAATTATATTTAGTGACATTTGGGGATATATGTTGGTTAGAAGTTTCTGAACTCAATTCGGTTGAGCCTACGGACTTAAAAAAAAGAAGTAGAAAGATGTTGCTTGCACTGTTGTCAGATTGAAGTCACTACCCAGATAGCACATGACGTCCCCGGGACGTCCATTTTAGGTCCCCATTTGGACGTCCATTTGTATTCGTCCTCAGGACATCTTTTTAAGGTTTCAAAAGATTTTTTTATACTTATAGATGTTTTGGGTCATTCAGTGCCTCCGAAAGTAAGAACCTGTATAATATATACCTATATATTTTATGTGCATGAGAACTTCCTGAAAATCAACTCGGTACGTATTATTTGTGGAGTTAACAGTATTCGCATTTTATTTTCTTACTTCTTTATGTTATTATGAAATATGTATATCAACTATAGAGATGATATCTACCTTTTCAAAATATGATGAATTTATGCATTAATGCATTGGATAGAAGTGGATCATAATTATTGACATCTAGTCTACTGATATTTATTTCAATTTTGAGGACTAGAGATATGCCGAATTGACAGCCAGGAACACTAATGACCTATTGAGTAATATAAATTGTTGAAAATAATTGTTGTTCGACTCACACTGGAGTAATCCAAGTAATAACAAGTTGGAATAGCGAGCATACAATGAGGAATTGAGTTCAATCACAGAAGTCAAGCAACCAAAGTCGCGGTTAGGGATTGGATGGATGACTTCGTGATAGCGTTTTTTTTTTTTAAATTTTTTTATT
Organism: Chrysomela aeneicollis; assembly: GCA_029955515.1. Lineage (NCBI taxonomy): Eukaryota > Metazoa > Arthropoda > Insecta > Coleoptera > Chrysomelidae > Chrysomela > Chrysomela aeneicollis. The sequence continues at coordinate 13,533,263 of JARUHQ010000021.1, read as the reverse complement.
TCATATTACTTTTCAAGTATTCTCACAACATTCGGAGAATAACAATAACTCTGTGAAAAAGTCACAGAAGGTTTTTATGTTGAATTGTCCTGTTCAGACCTAATGAGGCCCTAATTCGTACGTCCTGGGGACCTCCGATTTTGTAACATCGTATGTCCCCGAAACGTCCTGAGGACGTACGCCGTATCTAAATAGGACATACTCGGGACGTCGTTGAGGTCTGACGTGTACGGTTTGAGGACGTCTTCGGGACGTTTCTTGGATGAATCGAAATATTTATCAAAACGTGGAATATTTGACTTGCATAATCAACTTCACAGAAAATTTGGCAATATCAAAATTAATTTTTACCTGGCCATAATTTCGCCAATATTCTATTTTGACATTCATCTTGCCTATAATCAACATTTCCTTGGGCACCGGGATGAAATTTCGAAATATAATTCAGTTTCAACTTGAATTATTGAACAAATGATTCATTGAATATCATAGCAATACCAACCCAGCAAACACATCTGTTATATTCACGTGAATATTACATAAAATCAATGGAATATTCTTATGTAAAATAGTTATGTAAATATCACATCTCATTTCTAAGATACGTAAACTTCGTTTTTATGTAAATAGTTGACATAAATATGACATAGCTGATATATATAACCTTGCTGTCAAAATTTTGAACACATTTTCAAGTAACTACCATGTAAAAATGTGAATTTCATTTTTATGTAAATAGTTGACATAAATATGACATGGTTGATACATAAAAAATTGCTGTCAAAATGTTAAGCACATTATCAAGTAACTACCATGTAAAAATGTGAACTTCATCTTTATGTAAATAGTTTACATTAATATGACATGGTTGGAACATAAAAACTTGCTGTCAATATCAGAAGCACAGTTATTAGGTAAATACTATGTAAAAGTTTGAACTTCATGTTTATGTAAATATTCGACATGAATAGGACATATTCAATATATAAAAACTTGCTGTCAATATTATAACACAGTATTAAGTAACTACTATGTAAAAATATGAACTTCATCTTTATGTGAATATTTGACATAAATATAATATATTTTATACATAAAAACTTGCTGTATTAATGTATTATTAATGTAAATCCTATGTGAAGGTGTTACTTATATGCTCTCTTAGCTTCTTATTCGTTCGATTATATACATTATTATAAGATGTACGATGAGTCGATGAGGTGATAGTTCATTTCTTTGCTAAAAATGCGAAATAAATATATATGTCTGTATCATAAAAAACTTGTTAAATATCAAAGAGGTCTGGTAGCTTAGTGGTAGAAGCGTCAGATTTGTAACCGCAGGGACCGAGGTTCGAATCCCGTCGAGAGCAGAGAATTTTTCAAGGTAAGAAGTGCTCTCGGATACTTATATAATAATAGGTAAGGTTCTCGTTATAATTACTATCGTTAAAGTTCAGCTAGGCAATTTCTATGATAGCGGTAAGAAACAAAAAAGTGATATCTGAGTAATATATAATAAATTATATTTTATATAAGTGTGACGTAGCTTTTACGTAAAAATTTTGTTTCAGTAGTTATATAAATGCTATGTAACGAAGAAGTGTTTTTTGAGGCGGACATTTCTACGTAACACTGATGTAAATTTTATGTAACCTATCAACATGTATTATGTTGTGGCGGACATATAAAATTAATATAATATATATGTTATATCGCTGCCTCGCGATTTGCCTTTTTAAAAAAAATTTATTTGTTCCGAAGACACTTTATTTAATTCTTCACAATAACTTAATATGAAATATAAAAGCAATACAATATACAAGTTGGGATATGAATATGAAATGCACCGGGTTAGATATAGATAAATGTACTGGTTGGTTAGGAATAAGTAAATGCACACACTTCAAGCCGCGCAGGGCTCATTTATAAGGTAGGATCAGCAGTGTCAGCGCTGATCTAAGCTTGCACGAGGATTCAAAGAAATTGCCTCATTGCTGACTTTGCTGTTCCCATACATATCAAAATTACTGAGAAGCTGTTATCTGGTCATCTGATACTCTGTGAGATCGGCTTATTTTTCCATATAACAACTCCCCTTTCATAAAAAAAGTGGATGCTTTGCGTCGACTTTTACAATACAATATTTTTGTTTAAATTCGGTCTCAATTCGATGTCTTCTTCGACTGGGTCCTCTGGTTGGATGTTTGGTCGTCTTCTTGGGATGAATCTTTGTAGGGTTCTTCGTGCAAATGAGTTTCTTGAAGGTGGTACTTCATTTGAAGTGGTGATTCCTATCTTGACTTGTTTTCCTCGTTTACATTTGCAAAATATATAAAGAACAACCAAAAGAATTATCATTATGATAGATAAGTAAGTGAACCATGAAATGTGTTTATTCACAAATGGTTCGTTAATTAATTGGTCCAATTGATCGGAATATTGACTTAATTTGTGTTGAGCAATATTGAGATCGTCAACGTTAAGATCATTAAGTTTCAATAATGAATTGTTATTGATTATTTTTGTGACTGTCTCTGTGTTTGTGCACTTTATTGTCACTGGGAGAGGTTCTGATATTGTTATTATCCAAAGATTATTGCCAATTTCTTGAACACTGTAGTCTAGCATAAATCAATGAGGATTGACATGTGTCTGGCAATTCACTCAAGTGTCTGAAAAGTTGGGCTTCACAAATTGAATCACTATCTATTGGGTATGGCAACACGTCTGAGCATATAATAGCGAAATTTTTGATTGTTTTACAATTGTTCAAATTCTGAAGTGAAATGTACAATACTGAATCATCGTCTCGCGCAATATATTTTTGAGATGTTAATAAAACATGATGTAGACCTGTTCGAGTATCCAGCATAGGTGTAGGATAAAGGTGGTATAAAGAATATTTTTCTGGTTCAACTAGTGGGATTTTTAAAACAAATACAATTTTGTTGTCAGTTCGATAAGCTTGCAATTCAATGATTTCTAAGTATTGAGCTACATTAGATAGGTATGTTGGTAATGGTAAATTATTTTTGATTGGGAAATCGATTGCAATGAATTTATAAGATCTCTTGACGTTATTATTGAACTGTGAAGTATTTTCAATCGGGCAATGTGATTGAGTTGATTGTATCTTCTAGTGTATCTTCTAAAAACAAATAGCTTTCCATTAGTGATTCGCACATATCAAGAATTTTTACTTGTGAATGGTAGAATGAAAGATCATCTTGAATATTATACAGGGATTCTTCAATTTCTCTTATGTCGTTGTTGAATGTATCTTCATCAATTCGTAGTTTTTGGATAGTTTCATTGAAATTCCTGATAATTGATGTTGTGACTGATATTTGGTTCTTCATTAAGTTTTCCAATTGATGCTCATCTTGAGTTATTTTATTAATGCATTCCGTGAAATATTCACCGACGGATGAATCAAGGTTGCCTGTGATTGCTTTCCAAAACGTGCCTGCGCCGTTTATAAGTCCGCGTTTTGTTCGTCTATCGTAGTTTTCTGTGTCAGCAAATATTTCTTGATATTTTAATTGAAGGGAATCTGATACTTGTGCTAGTAGACTAACGTGTGTTTTTATTTGCGCTTTGAATGCGAGCATTCTAGGGTTTTCCTTTTCGAGTAAATTTACCATGTTCTCGAGTATTTTGTCGTTGTCTAGAGCGTCTTTGATCGATGTCAAGTCTTTGTATACTAGAAGTGTCCATTTTTCGTTAGATATTTTGAGGTTTCCTTCTTCATGAAAATAAATGCCAATTGAGTTTTTGATCGGTTCAATGTTGTATTGTGATCTGGCTGTTGCGATGATCAGCAGTATTATCCTGTAAAGAAATCAATTCTCATGACAGGGCAATAGTCTATCGAAGTTGACTTTTGTTTTATTTCTCGTTTTCCAGTTAACTATCATTGCGGAATTTGGAAATATTTCAATTATTTCGAAAGGTCCGTTGAATTTATTTTCGAGTTTATTCTTTATTTGCGATTCTTTCAGATATACTTTGTCGCCTATTTTATATTCGGGAATGTTCTGGGATATCTTTTTGTCAAATCTGATTTTTGATTTTTCTTTTTGTCGATTCGTCTCTTCTCGAGCAATCTTATAGAAATAGGAAATTCTATTATTGAGATCTCTAACGTATTTTGAAATGAGGTTCTTTTCATTATACAGGGTTTCTGGTGCTCTACTGGCTGTGTGTCCAAATACGAGTTCGTAAGGTGTAAAACCGTGGGTTTTATTCTTCGTTGTATTGTAACACATTATAGCGTAAGGAAGAATGTTTAGTGGGTGTTCACTGGGATTTTCGGCTAGGTGAGCTCGAATCATTTCAGCAAGAGTTGCATGAAAACGTTCTAAAGATCCATTAGATTGTGGGTGATTAACGCTTGAAAAAGTCAATTTTATTTCATAAAGCATGCAAAGGTCTTTCATGAGTTGATTGGTAAATTCGCGTCCGTGATCGCAATGTATTCTCAAAGGAGTTCCATAATGTTGGAAAAATACTAAGAGTGTATTGACGACTGATTTAGCTGATTTGTCTTCAATAGGGTAGGCTTGTGTAAATTTGGTCAATTCGTCTCTAATTGTGAGTGCATAGTATTTTGTGGGAATTTCGAAAATATCTATATTTATTCTTTCAAAAGGTGATTTGGGTGTTTCGGTTATTACAAATGGTGTACTTAAATTTTTTCTGCAAACTTTAACTTTTTTACAAATTTCACAATTTTTCACGTAGTTTTCTACATCTTTTACTAAACCATGCCAATTATGTTTTTCTTTTACGCGTCTTACTGTTTCGTTGATTCCTCTATGTAAGTTATTCTTTCCTGCATGACAGTGATCTAGAATAATAGGAATTTCTTCGGGGTCAGGTGTCTTTGTTATGTTTTGACAAATTTTTAATTTGATATCTTTGTCTGCGAATACGTAGGAAAATATTTCTAGGATTGGTAGTTCTACGTTGTTTTCTACAAAATATGTTTTGGATGGATCAATCAAGTTTTGATTTTTATATATTATATAGAATAATTTATCGATTACTGATTCTGGATCGTAAGGAAGTACTATTATAAAATATCTTCGATCTTTAACTGTTTTGCTACTGAATATATTAATGAGATTGCTTTCAAAGTCTGTGTCTTCGAAAAGGTCTTCGTTGATAGTGCCGTGAAAATCTTTCAGTTTGTTCTGCCATAAAAATACAATGATGTTTTTATTTGATTTGTCTAATAATTGTGAGTTCTCAAATTCGATTTTGGAATAGTCAATCAATGATTGAGTTTTGTATAATTCAGAAAATCGGTCAAATTCTTCTTGTATTTTTTCGAAAGAGAATTCGGCTGGTTCGCTTTTAATTTCTTCAAGTGGTTCGGGAGTATTCAATTCGATTATTTCGTCTTCGTTAGCTGCTAGTATCGAGCATTTTGACTGGAATTTTGCACATTCTTTGAAGTGATTTATTTTGATCCGTGAGAGTGAATCTGCGTTCTTGTTTATTTTACCGGGTTTGTATTCGATCTGATAGTCGTATTCTTCTAATTTCAATCTCCAGCGTGCGAGTCTGCTGCCAGGGTCTTTGATTGAAAAAAGCCAAGTAAGAGGTCTGTGATCAGTTATTAGTTTGAATTTTCTGCCAAAGAGATAAGGACGGAAATGTTTTACTGCCCAGATGATCGCGAGAAGTTCACGCTCAATCGTGCTATATTTAGTTTCAGCACTACAGAGTGTACGAGAAGCGTAAGCGATAGGAAGATCTTTACCTACGGGTCCTTGCGATAAAATTGCACCGATTGCAAAATTGCTAGCATCTGTAGTTGATAGGAACGGCTCTTCGAAATTTGGATAAATGAGAATGGGACTAGTTATAAGTGCTGTTTTTAATTCGTTAAACGATTTTTTGCATTTTGTATCGAAATTAAATGTGATATCTTTCTGGAGTAACTTTGTTAGTGGTTTTGAAACTTTAGCGAAATTGTTAATAAAACGTCGGTAATATCCGGCTAATCCAAGAAATGATTTTATTTCTTTTTGATTTTTCGGTTCTGGAAAATTTTGAATACATTCTATTTTTGAAGGATTTGGTTTGACTCCATTTTGGGTTATCACGTGTCCAAGATATGCAACTTCTTTTCTAAGGAATTCGCATTTGTCAGGCTGAATTTTGAGGTTGGCTTTACGAAGTCTCTTGAATACTTCAGTTAGTCTAGCAATATGTTCGTGTATAGTGGGTGAATATATTATAATATCATCCATATAGACTAAGCATCGTTCGTTTTGTATGCCTAAAAGAATGTTATCCATCACGCGTTGGAAAGTGGAGGGGGCATTCTTTAAACCGAATGGCATTCTGACAAATTCGTAGTGACCATTGTCTACTGAAAATGCAGTTTTTGAAATATCTTTACTATCAATTTCGATTTGGTGAAATCCTGATGCGAGATCGAGTGTAGAGAAATACTGGCATTTACCGAGTTGATCGAGTAAATCGGAAATGTTGGGCAAAGGGTATTTATCATCTACCGTAAGCTCATTGAGTTTGCGATAGTCGATTACCACTCTCCATTTTTGTTTGCCGGAGGCATCCAATTTTTTTGGTACCACCCAAACAGGAGATGACCATGGTGATATGGACGGTTGTATTATACCTTGAGATAACATTTTAGAAATTTGGGTTTTAACTTTAACACGATTTTGTGAATACGGGCCTGGAATCTTTTGTGTCGATGCTGTGTTTTATTTCATTCGTGAACGTTAGGTTGTCGCCTTCGAGATAAAATATGTCGGAGTATTGTAAGCATAGGTCAGTAATCAGTTCGCTTTCTTCGTCATTTAGATGTTCAGTTCTTAATTGATTTTTAATTTCTTGAATTCTGTCACATGAAATATTGTCTGACTTTGGAAAATTAGTATTGAAATTTAAAATTGTTTCGTTTTTTGGCAAAGGTTCTAATTTAATATCTGAAAAGTCGATAGTTTTTGGAATTGCATTTGCGTTTATTATTGATGTGAGAAATTCTCCTTTATTGTTGATTTTGACTATGGCATTTGGCAATCTGACTTTGTCTTTTTCTTGAGCAATCAATATAGCGTCGGTGTTTGTGAGATTACAATTTAGTTTGAATATTCTTTCCATACGAGGTTCAATTGAAATTTTGTTGGGAATTATGTTGTTTTCGTATTCGTCATTATCAGAGGCTTTGAATAATGGAACGGTCTTGAAGTAGGTTGTTAATTGTCGATTTTCCAAGTCTATAACGCATTTATAGTGTTCTAGAAAATCTGAACCTAATAAACCATCAAAGTCTATATCTAAATCATAGATGTATACTTTATGAGGATCGTTTGATGTGAAATTTATGAGAGTTGATTCGTTTATTATAATTTTTTGATCTGTGATTCCTTGGACAGTTATGTTTTCTGGAAATCTGTTAGGATATTTTTCGCAAGTTTTACGTTTAAAAATTGATATTCCTGCTCCAGTGTCTATCAAGAGTTTGAATGTTTTTGTGCTGTCATAAATGTAGTACAGGTTTTTTGTATTCATGGAAAGTAATGGACTTACATGAAATTCTGTTCTTCGAAGTTCAAGTTGGGGTTGAAATCGTCGACGTTCAGAGATTGAATCTGTGTTTGTATTTCGGTCATAGGATCGATTACTTGGGGTTGGTTTGTTGGTGGAGTTTGTCCAGGAGGGTTGGTTTGATTCGGGAGTGAAAGAAAATCCTGATAGTTAGAAATTTCATTAAAGTTTTGCATTTGATCGTAATCTTGACCATTAGCAGTATAATAGTCGTCTGTGTATTGATGTTCATATGATTGGTTTTGAATATCTTCGTATCCGTAGCTATCACAAAGCTGATAGTTCTGATCATTATAATCAATATTTTGGTTCTCGTAATTAACGAAATGTGCTCTTTGTTGGTTTGGACGGTTTTGAAAATTTGGATTAGATTGAATTACAGATGGGCGATTTTGTGATTGATTCTGAAATTGGGGTCTATTAAAATTTTGATTATTCATTGGTGGTCTATTTTGTTGAAAAGTGTTTAGTCTTTGTTGAAAATTGAATGGTCTTTGGAAATTTGGATTAGGATTTTGGGCAAAATTTGGATTATTTGGAGGTGTCCTTTGTTGTTGTCGGAGTCTACATTCGCTAGATATGTGTCCAGTACGACCGCAAGAGTGACAAGTTCTTATTGTTTGTAATTGAGGTCTTCTTATTGTTTGTTGAGGACGTGAATTTGATGGATTTTCGCGTTTTTGATTTTCAAAATAAGACAGTTGTAGTTCTCTTCTTATTCTAATGTGTGCTTGTAATAAATCTGCAGGATTTGAAGCGCGGATTATTTGTCCTAAACGAGTTTACAGTCCTGTGAGTAAGGTATTAAGTGCCATTGTTTCAATTAGTCGAGCTTGGGCTTCTTTTTGTTCAGGTGTTAAAATAGATTTTTGGATACAAGCGTGCATTTTTGCGTTTATTACTTGCAAACGATTGAAAAATGTCAAAGCTGATTCGTTCGGTAGTTGTTTCAACCGTTGGAGATCTTGTATCAGTGACGTGAGGTCGCGAGAGTCTCCAAAGTGTATAGTCAGCAAATGTTTGATTTCATGAAACGTGGACGGGTTTCTTGAGCTTATTAGTTGTGCTGCTCTACCACGCAATTTGTTTTTAACATGAATTACTAGGAGTAACTTTTGATCTGCTGTGGCCATGCGATATGCACAGTCACATGCATTCAGAAACGTACTGAGGAATATTTGATCTCCGTCATATTCGGGTACGATTGAAAATATTTCTGATAAACGATATGGTTCAAAATCTTCATTTGGTGGTTCATTTTGAGGATTTTGTTGTGGTGCTGGTGCATTTACTTGATTGTTATTCATTTTTGATGGGGAAAATTACAAGGTGAATAGTCGAACAGTTCAAAAATGAAATTTGGGAAAAATAATACGAGATGATTCGGTATTACTTACAGCTTTGTTCTGCTCATTCGAGATTCGTCGTGTTCTCGAAGTTGTCCGGCCAGGGGCTTCACTAGGTGTTCCTTCCGTCGGCTTCTACGAGTGATGACTCCTCGGGGTTGTGTTTCTGCGGGGTTGTGCTTCTGCGTTGCTGGTTTCTTGGTGATTCGTCGTGTTCTCGAAGTCTTCCGGCCAGGGGCTTCACTAGGTGTTCCTTCCGTCGGTTTCTTCGAGTGATGACTCCTCGGGGTTTCTTCTTTGTTTCTTCGTTGCTTCTTCTTTGCTTCTTCGTTGCTTCTTCTTTGCTTCTTCGTTGCTTCTTGTAGATTCTTCGGGGTTGAAGGATTGGAATCCACCGCTACCAGTTAGGACGTTCTTGTTCTGATAACGTTTTTCCCGATCCTACCGACTGCGCCAATTGTTATATCGCTGCCTCGCGATTTGCCTTTTAAAAAAAAATTATTTGTTCCGAAGACACTTTATTTAATTCTTCACAATAACTCAATATGAAATATAAAAGCAATACAATATACAAGTTGGGATATGAATATGAAATGCACCGGGTTAGATATAGATAAATGTACTGGTTGGTTAGGAATAAGTAAATGCACACACTTCAAGCCGCGCAGGGCTCATTTATAAGGTAGGATCAGCAGTGTCAGCGCTGATCTAAGCTTGCACGAGGATTCAAAGAAATTGCCTCATTGCTGACTTTGCTGTTCCCATACATATCAAAATTACTGAGAAGCTGTTATCTGGTCATCTGATACTCTGTGAGATCGGCTTATTTTTCCATATAACATATATATGAAGTAGTTACATCAATGTTATGTAAAAACTAGGTGGTCTCTGAGGCGGACATTTCGCCATATAAGTAATGTAAATTTTACGCAACATTGTTACATAACATGTATCATCAGTTATGTAACATTTATGTCAATTTTACGTATTTGTGTTTGCTGGGAAGATATTAATGCAGAATATCCGACTATTTAGACATATCGATACTTCCGGCAACTGTGTACAGGCGCAAAAGTGCTAAAGTGCATCAAGACAAGGATGAAAATATCTATCCATCTCTGTCAAGGCTATTCTAATTAGTACGTCATCAGAATGGTAAAGGAGCTGTAACTACATTTTCAGGAAAGTTAAATTGGATTGGATTGAATAAAAAAAACGTATTCGATGAATTTATATAAACTCCAACTTGAAATGAAAATCTGAATTTCAGAAACTTCCCCATTATTTTCAACCGTAATCAAAGAATCATTTTGTTTTGAATAGTGAACCACACAACAATATACGTCATTCGACTCACGGCAACTATCTGAAATGAATGAGTAGGAACCTTGAAAAAACAGATGTTATCAAGTATCAATTACCTATGTTTTTGAATTGATATCAGGACTATTGATAATTTCATAATGCATCAAATAAAAAAAGTTGAAAAAACTTATCTTATTTTCAAGATGTTCATGACAAAAAGTGACAAATTAGTTTGTTGTATTTCAGTAATTTTTTTGGCAACTCAATCCCGCTACATTTCTAAATCGGAATGTACCTATTACGTTCAGTCATTTGGTACTTTCACCTGGACTCACCGAAATCAAACAAGAGAATATTATCTACAATTTCTGTAGAAACATTACTTTCATAAGAGCAATATTTTTCACGTAAGAGCGCCGCAAAGTATACTTCATCCACACCACCCTGTGTTTTTCGTTTATTTTTTTTAAACTATTGGAGTATGCGTTGCTGGTACAATAAAAACAGATATTAGGAAATGTGTCGCCTTTGTGTCAAGCCCCTTTTGTCAGTCCATTATTGATTTTTCAAAGAATGTGCATTACAAAAATATCTGACAAGGAACTTGGGAACAGTGTTGCCGCACCAGACCAAAAAATAGTAGTAGATTGGAGATTGACAGTGGAGTAGATTCGTACCAAAGCGGAGTAGTACCTACTTTCTTGTTCAGATACGCATGTCCCTTCAGAGTTCCATTTTCAAGGTCTTTCCATTAAAGTAAAAATTATGTATGCAACTAGATTCAAAACCGGAATGTGTCTTTTATTTTAATTTTTTATATAGGTTATATATTCATATGAGGTGTTGAAAAAAATACTATCCACATTATGAGACCAAAAATGTTAAATCAAAATTCTTTTCAGTACACGTTAAATTAAAATTTCTTCCAGTACCTCACAGAAATAACGTTTTTGGATACTACAAAACATGGAAGAAACCTATCCTGTAATGAATTGAAACTACTGTGGGAAAGCAAAGACTGCACTTATCTTATTACTTGCCTGAATGACCTGAATAATGAAATGAAATGAAAAAAATGAATTTGTTCAGAATAATTTTTTATTGCTCGTTCAATTTCGACATTCTTGACAAGTAACATTGTGACTGTGATGGTTGAATTGTTGAAACTTGACTTGGCGTCTAAGCTTTGTTTTGATATTCGTCAGAACCGTCATAGAACGGTTCTGATCATGCGCTTTTTCTTCAAGTGAACAATTTGAAGACAATGCGCATAAGCAGTATAGTTCTAGAACGGTTCTGAGAGGAAACAAAGTATCTTGACATGATCACATGAATTCATGCTGGTAGAATGACAATAACCAGTGGTTAACCTGTAATACAATATACTGGTGTCTACCTTTTTTCCATTAGTTACTTCTTAGTTTTTATTTCGGTACTATATATTCATTCGTACAATGTGCATTCAACCGGAGTAGAAATCATTTTTTTGGAGTAGAGGAGCAGAAAATGATCAAAGGGAGTAGATCTACTCCGAATGGAGTAGCTTCGGCAACCCTGCTTGGGAAGCTTCCAACGTACTGGGAAAACATTCCAGGGAATTTACATGGAGAACAATACATCAAGCAACCATGCCACAGACGAACTGCAGATCTGCTAAACATGAACAGAGAGCAGATAAAAACTGTCATAGGACTCATGACCGGCCACGCGCTATTCAAGTAGCAACTTAGCAGGATGGGACTGTACAATGGCGAACCAAATTGCAGGCTATGCGGAAAGGAACCAGAAACAGTATCACATATAAACTACGCAACACTAATTACGTCGCACCCCGAAATTTTGCCCCTGTTAAAATTTGAATAACTTTTTTCTGCTTTGAACAATTTGAAATCTGTTTGCACTGTTCGCTAGCTCAGTCCTTCAGCTAAAATCTTGTACTTCTTCAATACATAAGGTCATCTCCATAAAATTGCTACAGGATGTTTTTTGGAACTGTGCAAAATTTCGAAATATTCAAAAGGATCCCAAATGAAGAAAAACAGTTTTTTTTCAACTTTAACAGCAGAGGCATGAAGATCATCTCATTACCTTTGGCCATTTCCGAAATTGCCTTCTTATCACTTTTCTTTACAGAGTGACCTCAAAAAATCATTTTTTTGGTTTTGCAGTCATAACTTTTTTCTTCTTCAACTGATTTTCAAAATCTCAGGATCATTTTGAAGCTGAAACGTTAGATGAACAGACATGAAGATTAGAATTGACTAAAAATAAATATTAAAGATCAAGGGTTTCTGCAAAGGTGACCCAAATCTAAATCCCCCTCGAAATCCCGATTAAAAACGAAAAATATCCAAAACGTTGTTTGATCGAAACGAAAATATCACCAACAAAAATACTGATAAAAAAATTTTGACCCCCTCCCCCCCAAAATTTTTTTTGCGGGTAAAATTTTTGCTGGTCAAACGGTTAGATATATCGGTAAACATATTTCACCTGACCTCCACATCGAGATTGGATATTAAAAAAAAAAAAATTCTTTCGCCCCCCTTGCCCCCTTGGGGTACTTTGGGTACGAATGAAGGGGAAGGAGATTTTTGTGATTTTTTTACATATAATTTTCGTGAGTTTCGTACAAAACTACTAAGAATCGCCCAAACTCGAGTTCTCCAAGTATCATAGTTTGATGTACAGGGCGAAAAAAAGTAATTTTTCAGAATCGAGACAAGCGGTACCCATAGCTGTGTTCAGCGGAAAAAGTTGATCAAAGAGATAAAAAAAAATGTTTCATAGGCGTACGCATAACATTTTTTTTGGGGTCTAAAAAATTAAATTCTTTGAAAAAAATCCAAAACATGATGGAAGACTTTGTATAGGGGGTGAGAAGGTTACCCTGAATTTTTTTTTTGTATTCCGAATTTTTTTTTATTTTGAATTTTTTTATGAAGTCATATCTTCCGAAAAGAAAGACCTTCTGTCCTAGTCTTTATTTTCACGAGAACGTAATTTTCAACCTGTCTTGTCAGTCATTCATTATGATTCTTGTTACGTTGGTTACGGACCATGCATTTTTTTTGGCAGATTTTTTTTCTAGAACATGTCGTTTCAATTCGGTTTTCTCACGCACAATTTTTGACTACTGAAAGAAAAAAAGATCTGGATGTGTCCAGAATGGAAGATCCTTCTGAAAACAAGTTGATTTTCTTTAATTCTCCTCCCAGTCGGGATTTACAGAGTGTTTCAGATTTGGATCACCTTTGAGGAAACCCTCTATTCTGAATGTTCATCTTGAGTAAATTCTGATCTCTAAATCTTTTCATATGAGGTTTCAGCTTCAAAATGAGCCTGAGATTTTGAAAATCAGTTGAAGAAGAAAAAAGTTATGACTGCAAAACCAAAAAGTTCATTTTTTGAGATCACTCTGTGAATAAAAGTGATAAGAAGACAATTTCGGAAACGGCCAAAGGTAATGAGATAATCTTCATGCCTCTGCTGTTAAAGTTGAAAAAAAAACTGTTTTTCTTCACTTGAGATCCTTTTGAAAATTTCGAAATTTTGCACAGTTCCAAAAAACATCCTGTAGCAATTTTATGGAGATAACCTCATGTGTCTGAGAAGTACGAGATTATAGCTGAAGGACTGAGCTAGCGAACAGTGCAAACAGAATTCAAATTGTTCAAAGAAGAAAAAAGTTATTCAAATTTAAACAGGGGCAAAATTTCGGGGTGCGACGTAATTAGTGTTGCGTAGTTTATTATGCAAATGCGAGGCATTGGATCGCAGAAGGCAGACGATTTTTAGGGCAACCAATAGGCGAACCGGAAATATACAACTCACATCCAGTAAAGGACTTGTACAAACTTGTACAAGGCACGGATATACTGAAGTGGGTACAATGACAATAGCTAGGCAAGATACAATGGAGCAAGTGTCATCGGAGACTTCGGTCAGACGAGCCTACGAAGGGGGTGGAGTTTTTAGTGGGTAAACCTGACTAAAATCAGGGATTCCCACACTATTATATGGGGGATTAGACCCATATGGTGTCCATTAAGGATTTCAACCAATTCAAAAAAGAAACGTACGATGTAGCGAGATGCCATAGACCGATATTTCATCAGCATCATTTTCACAGTCCTCTTCGTTTTCGATTCTATTAGACGCTTGCTCGAAAATTATCAAAAACTCCAATTCAATTCGTGCATATAACGAAGCATTTCAACCTGTAGTCAATTTCAGTTAAGAATACAGTAGTGGGAATGGTGGACGTAGCCTGGTTTACACTAGCAAGCCCGTCAAATTCAAATATTTCAGAACTATGAAAATGTTAAGTGATTTATCAATAATTGAATATTTATGTAGCAAGGGTATATTCTGCAGGATATAACATGCCTTAAATCATTGAGTTCTAAATGAATTAATAAATCAGCAAAAATAATTTTATTATGGAATTTCAAGAAGCACATAAGTGAACAATAATTATTCGTTGACGTATTCCAAGGATATTCAATCTGATGTGATGTTGAGTATGGAATTTTAAATAAAGAATATAGTCATTATTCATTTTACTTGACTAATTATGCTTCAAAGGACAAAATATGAAAATGGTAGAGGTGGAAATGTTTTCCTCAAAAATAGTAAATCAATAGTAATTTCAATATTACATACAAAATATGATGAAACCTGTTACTTCGTAATGTTACTTTGAGATGAAGTTAAACAAATTGTATATTTTTGGAATTGTATTTTTTGCTAGGTAATTTGAAGTTGTTGATAGAGATGGTCAGATTTGATATTTTTGAAGTAAAACCTTTGGAAAAGTGATTAACGAAAGAAAAGATAATTGAAGACAAGACAAGTATATGGAATTTCAGATACTAAGAATAACAAAACCACTATATGAAATTATAATTTGATATACCATTTCTTGATTTTAATACTTCCAGGTTGAATTTGATATGCTTTGTTGGTTTCTTCTGATAAATGGTATTGAGCATTATCCATGAAAATAAAATATTCAAGGAAAACTGGTGGTAAAACTTGCAGTCTATCTCCACCAAAATTATTTATTAGTCAACAGACTTACATTCAAACGGACAAGTTTCGAGGAATTAATTCCTCATCATCAGCTTATGAAAAGAAGAACAAATCAATGGTGAAAATTATTCAACAAGAAAATACAAAAATTATTTGAAACATTTGAGTGTCGCACTAAGTGCGGACCACTAGTGTTAGGGAATTTTGAAAAATAACATGATGAAATTAGCAATTTATATAAATCAAAAACTTGGGTCAGGAAACCATCTTAACCATTCAAAGGATGACATAAAAGTCATAAAAGGCACTTTTACATAAAAGTCATAAAAGACACTTTTATGTCATCCTTCGAATGGTTAAGATGGTTCCCTGACCCAAGTTTTTGATTTATATAAATTGCTAATTTCATCATGTTAATTTTCAAAATTCCCCTTACACTAGTGGTCCGCACTTAGTGCGACACTAAAATGTTTCAAATAATTTTTGTATTTTCTTGTCAAATAATTTTCACCATTGATTTATTCTTCTTTTCATAAGCTGATGATGAGGAATTAATTCCTCGAAACATGTCCGTTTTAATGTAAGTCTGTTGAGTAATAAATAATTTCGGTGGAGATAGACTGCAAGTTTTACCCCCAGTTTTCCTATAATACTCACCTCCACTGTAAGATATGGATCACCTACGTTGATAAAATATTCAGTTGAATTCATGTATTTCTTGTATTATATATATAATAACAATAATCACAATGTTGGTATTTCATTTCTATGGAAAAAAGCGTGAACTGTTGTAAGAATAGCTTGTTACTCAGCTTCATCCAATGCTTCCAGAAGTATCCCTCTGGATTCGATTGTGCAGTGCAGTGCCTTCAGCCTGCATCTCAGCGATAACCTTCCACATGATTGATTCCGAGAAGCTACTTCAGCTGCTGCAAACTTAACACTGAGTTTTCCTGTTCTATATGTCTGAGAAACACACTTCGTACATGTTTACTGTTGTATTAGCGCGCCTATGTGCTATCTTAAAAAGTGAAGTTGGCAGCTAGGTATTCTGGGAGCGAACTATGTATGCGAGGTTAGGTTATCACCAGCGGTTTTTTGGGCGCTAAATAGGTGGTGGGAACTCGGGGTTTTGTGGGTATTAAGAAAAGTAATACAAAAGACCCGTTGGGTAAATTGTGTTTTCATACTCCCTATTATATCTTGGTAAAACATGGTGGCAGCGGTGAAACCGAAGTAAATACAGGGTACAAAGGTGTCGCTATCGAGAAATCGAGGTTAACTCATAGCGGGGGCCGAGCTCGCTAGAGCAGCAGTAGTTGCAGATAAACAAACATCTCAAGAATCTCGAGCTAAGGTATTTGTCGAATTCAACGGAGATGCAAGGAAACAAGAGTGGCGGGTCGACAGGAAGTTATTTCTTGCAGTTAAATGTACAACCTCCAGAAAAATTCAGTTTTTCGGTACCTGCGGGATGGCCACAGTGGAAGAAGAGGTTTGAGAGATATTTGGCGGTCTCGGGTCTCAAGCATAAAACAGACACTGAGAGAATTGATATTTTGATGTATGTGATGGGTGAAGAAAGTGAACAAATCAGTTTGCAATGGGCACAGAAACCTAATACTTATGCAGAGGCGTTGAAAGCGTTCGACGATCATTTCTTCCCAAAAAGAAATATTATATTTGAAAGGTATAAATTCAACACTCGTATACAACAGCCAGGTGAGTCAGTTGACAGTTTTATAACTGCATTGCATGTCCTGTCTGAATTCTGTGAATATGGTAACTTGCGGAATGAGCTCATCAGAGATCGTATAGTCGTGGGGATGCAGGATAGAAAAACCAGTGAACGACTTCAACTTCAGTCAAATCTAAATCTTGAGGATGCTGTCACAGCTGCAAGGCAGTCTGAAATGCTTTCTCAACAAGGTGCCGTTTTACGCTGTGGGTCAGGTGCAGAAGTGATGGCCATAGGTTGCAGCAAAAACAATCAGTCCACAGGAAAACAGTTCAGAAAACATCATAAGGAGGCAACATGCTATTTTTGCGGTAAAGAGTACCATACACGGGATAAATGTCCAGCCAAGAATACTAAGTGTTCTCAGTGCACCAAGGTTGGACATTGGCAGAAGGTTTGCAGAAATAAATCAGTTAAACGATGTTAGAGCTGAACTAAAACGCAGAATGGATAATGGTGAAACGAATATTACTATTAAGTATAAGCAAGGCAAACCTTGCATCCAGGAAACCCAGGCAAAAAACTGAATACTATCACAGAAATATCTGTAGTTTACACCAATATCGCATCACTCACCGCAAAACTCAACGATTTTCTTTTATTCGTACAAACTCATAACCCTCACTGCATCGTCGTTTCCGAGACGTGGCTTACAAAATTTATCCCTGACTCTATAGTTAGGGTGTCAGGTTATACCATACATCGAGGTGACCGTGAAAACGATCGGCGTGGAGGAGGAGTATGTATTTACCTACATAACAACTACTTCAAAGATTTCAGAATCAGCACCATCGATAAATAGATACCGGGAGTGGAAAGTGTATGGCTACACCTTTTCAGTCCAAAATTTTCCTTCGTTATAGCAGGAGTATACCGCCCTCCTGACTCCAATATCAACTCAGACACAAGACTTATTGAGATCCTAGAAGAAGCAGGTAACAGTCTATGCAACTTGATTATACTGGGCGATTTCAATTTCCCTTCAATTGATTGGACTTCTCCTTTATTTTCAGAAAATCAAAACTCTGCTGCACGGTTCTCGAATATGATTCTAGACTCCAATCTCTTTCAACTGATTCAGGAACCTACTAGGTACCGAAAAAATCAGAATCCAAGTCTGATCGACTTGTTGATTACCAATGACGTTGGCTTGCTATCCAGCATTGAAATACTGGCCCCAATAGGTATCTCGGATCATGCAACTATCAGTTGTAAAATACAAGTCATAACTGCAATACCCGTTCGGAATTCAAAAGTTAAATGTCACAAGATCAACTACAACTCTCTGAAGCACCAATTGAGTCTGGTAAACTGGAACAATATTCACAATACACCAGATGTTAATGACAAATGGAAGTTTTTTCATGATACCGTCTCAGTCCTTACTACACGTTGCACTGAAGAGTTCTTCATCACAGCGAATAAAAAGAAACCGTACATAACAAACGATATAATTGAAAAATGAAAAACGAAACGAAGACTCTGGCGAAAATTCAGGACATCGCGAAATGCACAAGACTTGTGTATTCACCGTGAATTCTCGAATGATCTATCAAAAGAAGTAGCTCATAGAAGGAGACTGTACGAGAACTCCTTGTGTCACAAAGGACCCAAAGCAATTTTTAAGTATACTCGCCAACATTTGTCAACTCAAGTATCGACCCCACTCCTAAAAAGACTGGATGGCACCCTCTGTTCTTCACTGACCGAGGTAGCTGAAGAATTTGCTAATATTTTCGAGGCAACTTATACCACCGAACCACCTGGAAATCTCCCATTACCAATGCCTCCAAGATTGGCAATAGAAATAACAAACATCGATTTCTCCCAGCAAACAGTCTTGGAATATCTGAAGAACTTACCACAATGAAAGTCTCCGGGACTCGACAATATATCTGGATCAGTCCTAACTAACTGTGCCTCAGTACTCGCCGAACCATTAGCACATATAATGCAAACTTCTTTTGACACAGGGGTTCTTCCAGGATCCTGGTTGACTGCGTCAGTAACTCCAATTTTCAAAAAGGGTGATGAACTTGACCCCAATAACTACCGGCCAATTAGTTTGACCCCGATTTGTGCAAAGTTTATGGAAAAAATTATAGCAAATAGCCTTCTGAATTTCCTACTGTCAAACCGTATAATACCCAATAACCAACATGGATTTTTACCAGGTCGTTCCACTGGAACTAACCTACTTGAATGCCTTCATCACTGGACAAGGCTCGTTGACCAAGGAAATCCCATCGACATTATTCACTTGGACTTCTCGAGGGCGTTTGATCGAGTACCCCAAAAACGTTTACTTTTGAAACTAGAACATTACGGTATTCATGGATTGTTACACAAATGGATACAGTCGTTCCTTAGCCACAGAAATTTCAAGGTCCGAGTGGGCGATGCACACTCCACCCTGCACAATGTCCTTTCTGGCGTTCCGCAAGGGTCTGTTTTGGGTCCCATACTCTTCCTCATATACACATCAGACATACCATCAATCCTGCACTGCACCAACTCCCTCTACGCGGATGATACAAAATTATTCTGCAACCCTCTTGTCGATTCGAACCACTTGCAGTCTGATTTGCAACTTCTGGAGGAATGGTGTAAAGACTGGCTAATCTCTCTCAACCCCGCAAAATGTACAGTTCTACATATCGGTCGCAACAACCCGTACAATCGTTATCACATTGGAAACGTACCCATCCAGCCAGTGGACTCCCAAGCAGATCTTGGCGTGACAATAAACAAATCGTTGACTTGGTCGGAACATATTGGCAACATTGTAAAAAAAGCCAACAGCACTTCTCATATTGTTAGAAAGTCGTTTCAGCGTCCGGACAGGAAGTTATTTGTCCAACTGTATAAAAGCTTCATACGCCCCTTACTGGAGTACAATGTTGTGATATGGTCACCCAATCTTGCTAGAGACATCTTACTACTCGAGAATGTTCAGCGAAAACTAACGAAATGGGTGCCACAACTCTACGAACTGGAATACCACGACCGACTCACTGCACTGAATTTGACTATCTTGATGGAAAGACGTAAGCGAGGTGACCTCATTCAATGTTATAGAATCCTCAAAGATACCTTCTCTGTGGATCTCAGCCATATCTTCTCCTTAAACTCCGACGAAAGACTCCGTGGCCACAGTCTGAAGCTTTCTAAGGAAAAATTCAGAACCTCTGCAAGACAGCATTTTTTCTCCAATAGACTTTTCTACGAGTGGAACTCCCTCACCGACGCTATAGTTACGGCTCCATCTATAAACGCCTTCAAGAACCGACTCGACCATTACAACAGTAGTTATTCGTCTCAAAATGTGCTCCGGTTATAGTGCGTGTTATCCAAGTGCGTGTAACACACTTCATACGTGCGATCACTCGTGTGAACATGTCCGGAACCTTACATGTCGATTTTGTTTTCATTTCCCTAGTGATGAATTTTTGTGCTTCTCATATATCTTTAGATTTTCAATAGTTTATATCGAGGTTTATATGTTATCCTTAATTG
Source organism: Chrysomela aeneicollis (assembly GCA_029955515.1). NCBI lineage: Eukaryota > Metazoa > Arthropoda > Insecta > Coleoptera > Chrysomelidae > Chrysomela > Chrysomela aeneicollis. The sequence goes on along the minus strand of JARUHQ010000021.1, from coordinate 13,512,735 downwards.
TTTTCACTTTGTCCTTAAGTTTTGGGCAAAATAGGTGAAAACCTCTGCCCTTCCCATGTATTAATAATGATGATAATAAAGTTAAGGCTATTGAGCAAGATAGCGGGTTTCAAGCTGACCAAGAAAAGGAGCTACCGGAACATTTTTTAGGGCTTATGATAGGTTCAAATCAAAAAATTCTAACAGATATTTCACAGTGGTTTTGCTGGTTAGATGTAGAAGGTTTCGAAAATAAAATAAAATTTTTGATCGATTCCGGAGCTGATGTCACGTGTATACCAGAGAAAATTTTACCTAAAAGTCTATCAAACAGGCTTCAACCTGCAAGTGACGTGATATCAGGACCGGATGGTAAAAGGTTGAGTGTGCAAGGTCAATTGAAATTGGAAATATCCTATAAAGCAGGAAAATGTTGTAGAGATGTATTCATTTTGAAGAATTTGCAAACACCTATATTGGGAAGGTCAGGAATCGTACACTTGAATATTTTGAAATTCGCGGGAAATTCGAATGTAGAAAAATCGAAAATTGCTGCACTCACCGAGTATCCAAGCTTGTTTGGCAACATGGGGGAATTCCGGGAAGAAATTGAATTAAAAATACGGGATGGTGCTGTACCTTTTGTACAGGCTGCGCCTAGGGTAGTACCTTTACCCTTGTTAGGAAAACTTCAAGCAGAAATAAAAAGACTGGAAAGTCTAGGGATAATAGTACCGGTGGACGAGCAAACAACTTGGGTTTCACCCATTGTAGTGGTACCTAAGGGTGATGGGATAAGGTTATGCGGTGATTACACCAAATTAAATAAAAGCGTTTTGAGGTCACATTTTCCTATTCCCAAGGTTGAGACAACCCTAAGTGAACTCAAAGGTTCTAAATACTATTCAAAATTAGACGCGAATTCCAGATTTTATCAAATCAAAATCAAAAAAGAATGTCAAAATTTAACAACTTTCATAACTCCCTTTGGGAAATATAAATTTACACGATTACCATTTGGAATTTCATGCGCACCCGAATATTTTAGAATAAAATCCTCAAAAATATTGTCAGAGATGAAAGGGGTAGTTATGCATATTGACGATATTTTGGTTCATGCCCCGACCATGGAAGAACACGATAAAATACTGCGAGAGGTTTTACGTAGGTTAGAAGGTGAGGGACTCACACTTAACAAGAACAAATGTCAATTTTGGGATTACGAAAATACATTTCTTGGGGCATGTTATTTCTGGTAACGGAATAGAGATTGATCAGAGTAGAATCGAGGCTATTTCAAATTTTCCTGAGCCCAGCAACAAAAAAGAGTTGATGCAGTGGTTGGGTATGGTCAACTTTACAGCTAGGTTCATACCAAATAAATCAGAAGTATTGAATCCTCTTAATGAATAACTGAAAAATAATGTAATGTTTGTATGGGGTCATCCATAGCAAGAAGCATTAAAAAAGATTATATCTTATGGCCTAGGGGCTACCTTATTGCAAGAGGAGGAAAGCGGAAAGCGAGAGGTGGTGGCGTATGCGTCAAAAACTTTGACAGCAGCCGAGGTTCGTTATGCGCAAATAGAGAAATAGTGTTTTGGTTTGACTTGGGCATGCGAAAAGTTTAAGGAATATGTTCTGGGGCTTCCGAAAATATTTTTGGAAACCGACCATAAACCATTAATTCAGATATTAAGTAGTAAACATTTAGATGAACTGACACCGAGGCTTCAACTCCAGGAAAAGATTTAGTAATTGCGGATGCATTGAGCAGAAATCCTTTGAAGTTCACCGGGCCCCAGGAATTAGAAAATGAAGTTGAGGCCCATGTTTCATTGATTGTAAAACATCTTCCGATCAAAGATGCTTTTTTGTGTAAAATTTCAGAAGAACAGAACAAAGACTTAGTTTGTAGAAAGTTGATTGAATATGCTACAACAAGTTGGCCTGATAAACAGAATTTATGCCCTGAATTGAGTTCATATTATCAATACCGAAATGAAATATGCGTGAATGAAAATTTTTTACTCAAAGGAACTCGAATTATAATTCCTCCTACGTTGCAGAAACAAGTTTTGGATTTTTTGCATTTGGGACATCAAGGTATCTCTAAATGTAGAGGGAGAGCAAAAATGTCTGTCTGTTGGGTGGGGCTATCTACCCAACTGGAGAATATGATCCGTAATTGTCCTAATTGTATCGAGGAAAGACTTAATATAAGGGAACCATTTTTAAAAGATGAGTATGCCACACGAGCATGGCAAAAAGTAGCAATGGATTTATTCAAGTGTTACGATAGTTGGTACCTGATTATAACAGATTATTTTTCAAGATATTTCGAAGTAATTCCTTTGAATGAAATGACACAAAAAGTGATAATTTTCAAGGCCCAGGACTTCTTTGCACGGTTTGGTATACCAGATATTGTCAGAACTGATAACGGTCCGCAATTTCAGGCGGAATTTAGGAATTTTGCACGTGAGTGGAATTTTGAACATGTCACATCAAGTCCTCATTTTGCTCAGTCTAATGGGGAGGCGGAAGCCGCGGTTAAAGTTGCAAAAAGTTTAATAAAAAAAAATAGGGACCTATCTATGGCTTTACTGTCTTACAGATCTACTCCATTGCCGAATGGGTTTAGTCCAGCAGAATTGTTGATGTCGCAAAAATTAAGAACAACTTTACCTATTTTGCCAAGTAAATTAGACGAACTGGTTAATACCCAATCTTCAATTGAGACTGAGGAAAAAAGGAAACATAGGCTTAAAAATGATTATGATAAAAGGCACAATGTGAAAGAATTGTCAGAGCTTTCGTCTGGCGATAGTGTTTGGATCACTGATCTGCGATGTTACGGGAAAGTGGTTAAGAAATTGGAAGAACCCCGATCTTATCTTGTTGAAACAACTAGGGGTAATTTCCGACGTAATCGTTGGTTTTTGGTCTTAGCACCATATGCACAGTTCGATTCTATATGCAATCAGACCCAAACAATATTACCAAAACCAAGGCCCAGCTCATTATATCCCAATGTAGACAGTGTAGACTCAGATGATAAAGTTGATGATTTTTGTGAGTACCTACTCAAATGAGTCTGGAGTAGGAAGTGCGGGTGTGAGTGAAAGTAGTACGGTAGTCAAACAAAAACCGGAAAGTGAGCTTATCAATAGACCAGAACGAAATAGAGCTAAACCTCAGTGGCTAGCTGATTATGTTGTTACATAGATTAAGGAAAATGTAAAAAAAAACATTTATAAAAAGGGAAAGATGTTGTATTAGCGCGCCTATGTGCTATCTTAAAAAGTGAAGTTGGCAGCTAGGTATTCTGGGAGCGAACTATGTATGCGAGGTTAGGTTATCACCAGCGGTTTTTTGGGCGCTAAAAAGGTGGTGGGAACTCGGGGTTTTGTGGGTATTAAGAAAAGTAATAAAAAAGACCCGTTGGGTAAATTGTGTTTTCATACTCCCTATTATATCTTGGTAAAACATTTACCACAATTACTTTTTGTGGCGCTGTCACTATATGTACTCATGCAGATTGCATCAGGACCTGATTCTGGGTTCTTTGCCATAATTATTCAAATTTCGATGTATCCAGAAGTTAAATAATGGTGAACTAAATTGTTGATCACAAGTTACTACCACAATTTTTCGAAATGGTCATAATATATTTGGTGGCTGGTGAACCGTAGCGGCAGACTATGAAAACTACCAGGTGTTAGTGAGAATCAAATTCATGTCCGGTGAATATTGAAATCATATACTCCTCGATCAACAAAACTCACGGTAAATATAATATAATACACGGCCGTCGGTCAACTAACCACTTCCATTGTTGCGATGTCGCAATATTAAATATTTTACATTGTGTAAACTTGTCTGGCTTCTAGACCAATGAGAAGCGAGGAAAAAGCTTCCCTATCTCTTCAACGCTGTATTCTTAACTAAAATGGACTATACATGTTCTGGTTCCGCAGGCTTTCTGACATCCCTTCTTACATGTACAATAAAAACGTTATAATGAGGTCTCTGAATCTGAGAGTCGGGTGTCGTAAAAGAAATTAGCTCATTTTTGACCGTGTTCCATCCCCATTGCTTTGCATTTTGTTCATTTTCATACCACTGCTGAGCCTGGTGATAGGTTCAGAATGAATGTTGTCGGGCTGCTGCTTCTTTTTGTGGATTGACGTAATATCAAATGTCCTTTTATGCATATCTATAGTCGTTTGAAGAGATGCTCCTCTTTTTTCCACATCAATCGTTGCCTGAGAATTAGATTGGTCCATCTCCCACAAAGTTAGTTTCGAGAAAATGAGCTTCAAAGTTCGAACAACTTTTTCGATATTTTCTTATGACGTATTAGTTCTGCAAAAAGTAACTCTGAAAACCCACTAAAATATGAATATTTCTTCCAATTTTCGAGTAGAAACTCCGAGTGGTTTCTTTATAATTCATTTAAGTGGATATGTTATATTTTGTAGTTACCCAGTAACAGTTTGTTATACAGAATTTGTCAGTTAGTTGTCATTTTTGAAGTTTCTTTTAGAAGCTAATATATTACAAATTGGCGATGAGGAATTTGGAAATTGAGGCAAGGTGCTTCGTCAGAATCAACAAACGGGTTCAAGGTGAACTTAAAATTGGAAAAAGTAGGGAATATGGGTCCAAGCCCGATTTCGACGAAACTTTCACAGATGCTTCATAACATGATAAAAATACTATACCCATCAAAATTTTTCCGCGGAAAGACCTTTTTCCATGTTTTTTTTTGAAAAACATACATTCCCCCAATGGTTTTCTAAATACGCACACAATTCGTTGTAAGGAGTGTCCAATGTATCTTTTCGATTGGTAGGCACTGTGTTGAACCAACAATAATTACATGCACAATCTATATAAATTAACTGATTCTTCAAAAGTAATAACAAGAATTAAAAAAAGTTAAAAACTTGTTATCAATGAAGTTTGAATACAAAAACATTTTGATTGGCGAATGACACTAATGACAGCTTCTAGAGCAGATATTTTTGCAACGTTGCCGGTTTGATTTCAGAAACGTTCTATTCAATTTTTATCAAATAGAATTTTTTAAATAATTGAAGAATTTTTTGAAAAAATTACTTTCACATGAAAGTTATTCCCTTATTCCTTCCTGAAATGAAATCACATTTTTCATGGAAAAAAGTAATCAGTATGAATGTCATTCATCGAGTCGATAACGAATCTTTCGTCTACATCATATTTGTGAAAATAAGCAGCTTTAAATTGATTATTTAAGAACATGGTGCCTGATAATCCAGTTGTTGTTGAAAGAAGGGAAAACCACATAACCTAACTTTGTTGAAATTTATTACTATCTTATCTGTTTTTTAAACCTTTATAGAAACTCTAATCCCTTATTGCTTGACAAATATCAATAATACATACACGCGAGCGAAGCGAGCGCGCTCGGTCGACATTTCGCAAATCCGCGCGCGCGAATTTGCGAAATGTCGACCGAGCGCGCGCATACCTATCAGCACGTTTTTCATTTTTCTCCACTCTAGGAATGCTGATGAATGGAAACCGAAAAGAAGGAATAACCACCTAACCTAACTTTGTTGAAATTTAATACTACCTCCTCTATTTTTTAAACCATTATAGAAACTATATTCCCTTATTGCTTGACAAACATCAATAATGGGTACATACGCGAGCGAAGCGAGAAAATAAGAAAAAACCACCTAACCTAACTTTGTTTAAATTTAAGTTACTAAAGATCCGAAACTATTTATGTATAGAATTCTCAGATTGAATGTGATGTGTTTTTTTTTTCGAGTTGAAACATTAATTCGTTACCAAAATGATCATCCAATAAAAATTCATTTATCCTTGCTTCTGAAATTTTGAAATTCTGGTCCTCTCTGCTCCGAAATATTTTATTTATTTTACCTAATTCGAATGTTTTTGAAATCGAAACGGCAACATCGCAATAGCAGTTGCGCTGTTTGGAGTTTGAAGGGAGCTGTCATTTGCCAAATAAATGTAAACATAATATGTCTATTGAATAATTCAATCAGTTTATTCCTATTTCAACCGTTTTGAGAATTATTAGTACTCATAAATTACTTTAAATGTGTTGATAAAAGTAGTAGCCGTTCAACAAAGTGCGTTTCAATCGTATGGATGCATTTATTACTCCGTCCAATATAGATTGTATTTGAGTTCTGATAGTGAGTACCACGACATAAATTTGTCATAAAAACATGGAAAAAGGTCTTTCCGCGGAAAAATTTTGATGGATATAGTATTTTTATCATGTTATGAAGCATCTGTGAAAGTTTCGTCGAAATCAGGCTTGGACCCATATTCCCTACCTTTACCACATTCTAAGAGGACAGTTTTCGAAAAAGATTTCAGTCTTCAAAGAAAGAATTGAATTCTATGAATTGAAGCAATTCGAAAATGAAATGGTTAAAGACTGGTACGTTAGAATCAAGAATAAGGCTATATCAATTGTAAATTTGGCAGTTCTCTAAATGACTTTTTGAAAGACAAATTCGTCTGTGGGCAGCGCATTTTGTTATAGAAATCCACAAAAACCCTCATGGACGAAAGCAGTCATTGTTTCAAAATTGGGTTTAGAAAATTATCTCTGTAAGACATTTGATGATGCAAGATTGGAGTGGGGAAGACATCTTGATCAGATTATAAAAGTTGGAGGTTTTTATAGTAACGAAAATTTAGAGAAGTCAGAGAATGTTTTACCAAACTCCAATTCTGAAAATTCTCAGATCAACGACAGATAGATGCACCATCAGACCGTCTAATTTATAAATTAATGTTATAATAAACACTTAAGGACGGAGGAGTGTAACATCTGTATATCTTGTTTAGAATATGTTATATTTTGTAGTTACCCAGTAACAGTTTGTTATACAGAATTTGTCAGTTAGTTATCATTTTTGAATAAAGTGACTTCTATTTGTACGACTCAAGTTTCTTTTAGAAGCTATTATATTACAGATATAGACCAAAAATCTGATTTTACCAAATTCACCATTTATTTGGGGATATAGACCATATGTTCTGGATGTAGCCCAATCTAATTCTCATGATTAAAATCGAATGAAACTATAACGTATTCGGTTTATTATGGTCTATATCAATATATAAATCGAAAACAAAGACGTAAACCTACTTTTATTATGTGAAAGTCGAGGTAAAAGCTAGGTACATAGTGTTCAGCTTATCCATAATATTTGAAATGATTCAACCAAAATTTCACTCTTCAAACTTAACTAGTATTTTTTTTATTGCACGGTAGTTTTATAGGATAGAATGAGAGACTGGCGAACATAGCGAACAGATAAGGAACGAATTATTAAGTTCCCGATATAAAAACTACAGAAAATGAATTATGTAATAGTAATTTACGTAACAAGTCCGGAAAATACTGTTTTTTTGGATGAGTGGACAAAATTCTAGGACGAGCGTAGCGAGTCCTGGAAGTCTGCGAGTCCAAAAAAACTGTTTTCGGGCGTGTTGCGTACACAATTTTTTCGGCAACCGTGTAGAATAACAAATCAAAGAAACACATTTCTTTCAAAAATTGAAATGTTAGCTAATTTTATGTCAGATAGCTGTCAGTCGTTATTTTGCTGCTATGGTAATGATCAACTGCATTTATCAAAACCATACTACCAAGATTTTCATATTTACAATGACAACAACGATGTGATTCTTCCCGGCCTAGTCCGGGAAGTACGTACTTCCCGGACTAGGCCGGAAAAATGCCACTTTCTCAAAAAAAAATCGTCTGGAAAGTACGTACTTTCCGGACGGTTGCCGAAAAACAATATTCTCTCGAATGATTATTCTTCGACTATTTATCCATATTTTTCGATGGTATCGTTTTCCTTGCTCTCGTGACATTTCCCTTTACTTTAGTTACGATTGTAACTCTTTCTCCTACAAGTTCGTATATACTCTTTCCGGTCCCTGTCCTCCTCTGTCTGGTGTCTTCTCGATTTACTCGAATATCTCACTCTGTCATTTCCGGTTTTCTTAATATCCGTTCTCAAATATATTCTAGTTTTATTATCCCCTCTGTAATGTTTCTTCTTCGAGTTGATCGTACCTCTTCCTGTCACACTTTTGTTTTCATCCGATATATTTCCTTTCTCTTGTTGATTCTTTTTGATAAATCCAGCTTCTTCCTTCAATCACTTCCAGTTTCCTAAAAATGCTACTATTATCACATTTCTTCTCTCGATGTCACTATACTTGCGAATAAACATAACTTCTGCACTGGCCACACACATAAAAATTTAAATACACAAATCTATCTCTTTTTACACTACGGCAACTATACTTATATCTTCATTTCACATTGAGGACATTGACCAACATAACACTCACTAACGCAACTAGAGTGCCAACGGCTGGGAGCTGTGTGATATAGCCCTTTATAATATCGGTATATTTTTTTGATGTAACGGATATTGACCAAAATCATAGAAATTTTCATTTTATTGAAAGGAATTTCGTATAATTTGAGATGGAGAATGACTATTCCAATTCTAACGAACATGTTGATGTATACAACTCAATTTTTAAGAAAAGTGGAGATTGACCAATCTAATTCTCAGGCGTCGCAATGTATCCGTATAATTCAAGAAATCATCGTCACCACCTTTAGCAATGATCTCTGGAGCAGCATTTGTATTTTCACCATAGCCATCTAAGATTCTTATTGAAAGAATACAATCTCAGCAAAGTCATAACTCGGAATTGAATAAATATAAAGAAAAAAATGCTACTAGAATATCATAGTCATTATCTCACAATTCTACGAACAACCATGATATTCCCATGTGTGTGGAAGTCGAAAAATCGAAGTTTTTTTCATAACTGAAAAACAAAAGAATATGGCAAATGTTTGTTTTTTCCAGTGAATTCCTATCGAGGATAGAGATCAAGAATGCGCCCTCAATTGTTTTGTATATCTCATAGTTACCGAATCACATTTGCACACCCTGTACAAGGTGGCTGGAAATCGAGCCTCATCATTGCGATCTTGTAAACCGTAAGAGATACAGGGTGGATTGGATGAAACGTTTTCCAATCAGTGAATTGGAAACAAAAAGGTGGTGCACTGACCTGCAAACTGCAAGGAGCCCCGATTTATCTCGGCTGGATTATTATACAGGGTGCGTCATTGATATGGGAAAGCTCGATTGCATCTACACCGTTAATGATATTGAAATAAACCAAACGGCACTGCAAATGGGAGGTTGAAGTGCAGTTTGTGAAATTATTCTTTCCTATACAGGGTGTACCATTTTTGCGGAGCATATTCGAACATGTTTTTTTAATGACACCCTGTATATTTTTACACATATTTGAATTTTCTCTTCGTTGAACTCCATATTATATGTTGAGTTTTTGCAATTCGCTTCAACCGTTCAGATGTTATTCAAGTTTTTCTAAAAATGGTCTCGGTTTTAGAAATATGAAGTTTAGACCCTTAAAAACTACATCACTCCACTTAGAGAAATTATGGACTTCTACCTGAGAAGTTGAGACCTTGCCTATGTTTAATCAACTACCTCAGGTATATTTCAGCAGCAAGACCGTCCCATTTCATTGTGACATCACCTTGCTGTGACACTTTGACATTGGTGAACTTTGAAGGACCATAACTTGATTATTTCAATGTTTGTAATCAATCAGTCGTATAGAGCGTTCAATTTTACATATTTTTTGATTCCCATGATTTTTTCTCAAACTTAATAGTTCAGGAGATAATCAATATTCAAAAGAAATTGATACAAAATTTCATTGATTGAACGCAAGAGTGCCATGAAAATCAATGAATAATTCTGACAACAAACGTCAAAGTTACTGCTACGGACAAACCTTTCGAATTTTGACAAAACTCATTGAGTTTACATTGAATAAGCTCAAAGTATCAAAACAACTGAATAAATATTTATTGAGATATTAATCAAAATCATAAATTCTGGTCGCCAGCAAAGGGTTCCACAGACTTTCGCCCATCAGAACATAAACCATGTCCACCATTTTATTCAATAAAAAATTCGTTTTTTTGTAAGGGTGGCCGATATTACTCAATGATCACTTCGAAAGGGACGCTCGTTCGCAGTTACTTTGACATTTATTGTCAGAATTTATGATTTTTCAGGGCACCCTTAGATCAATTGATGAAATTATCTGTTTATTTTCTAGATGATGTGAATTACTTCTGAACTATCAACTTTTGGGGAGAAACAGAATCAATGAAAAATATGTGAAATAACACGCTCAATACGAATGAGTTCAAAGTTCACAGCATGATGATGTCATGATGATGTCAAAATGAAAATGGACGGTGGTCATAACGCCAAAAGATACCCAAGAAAGTTGGGAAGTTGCTTAGACATAGGCGAAATTCCAACTTGATATTCTGAAAACTAAGTGCCCTGCGATTTTTTAAAAAGTGCCTGCAAATGCTTCAATTTTTAGAAAAACCTAAATAACTTCTGAACGGTTGAGTCGAATTGAAAGAATCAAAAGGATTTATAAAGACTAACAAAGGGCTGGTTCAGATATGTATAAAAATATGCAGGGTGTCGTTCAAAACAACTATGTTGAAATTTGCTCCGCAAAAATGGTGCACCCTGTATACAACGAAACAATTTTTGAAACTGCACTTCGATCCCTCGTTTGCAGTGTCGTTTGGTTTATTTCGATATCATCAATGGTGTAGGTGCAAACGAGCTTTTCCATATCAATGACCCACCCTGTATATCTTACGCCAAAATTTAATGTTTGAAATAACAACCCTACACGCGCTTACTAGCAACCTGCGAAGACGCATACGGATATGCCTATTTAAGTGGGATAATTCGAGCATTAACTTCAGAATTTCATTTGGTTCTTTTTACAATTAAGGCATAGTTTTTATCAATTACTGAGTATTATAGATATTTTTTCGCCAGAAGTTCAGCTTCGTAATAATGAGGCAGTGGATGGGTGAGGGGTTTCATTGAAATATTGCCAGTATTCGGGTGCTGATAAGCGTTCTTTAGTTGAATAATTGATGAATAATAATATTTTGATAATAGTTTCAGATTGAATATTTAAAAAATTAGAGAAACTGTCAATTTATGTCATCGAAACATTTGATAATCAAAATTTGTGATAGCTCATAGTTTTTGGGCTATTCAATAGTGAAGAAGAATTAAATGAATAATCCAGGTCCGTATTCAAAAAAGTTACTTGTGCTGATAGTTTCTAGAAGACGTTTCGGATTTCAAATTTGAAAACACTATCTTGTAGAGGAAACAAAGTAACTACAATGGACTGTTATTCATAACGAATAAGTTCTTCAAATAACGCCAGAAAACGATTTTATGAGATATCGATTTTTCCAAATCGGAATTTTGTTAGGCATCAAATTGCACAACTTTGCCACAATCCAACCGACCCTGCATCTCTCACGTCTCCCGAGATCCCAATGATGACTCTCGAATTCCAGCCACCCTGTACATTCCTGTAACGAATCGGTCAACGTACGATTCACGACCCCCAAGGCTGCTCCCGTCTCCCTGCGTAAAATAATCGCACGCACGACAAGAGACCGCGCGAAACCCACCCCCGAACCAAGAGGGTGGCCGTATTGATCCCCTGTGACGTCACGCAGTTGCTAGGATACCCGACGCCGGCGCCGCGACGGCCAACCTCATCGACCTCGCGGCCCAGCGTTTTGCACCCCCGGAGTACGGTGTGTGTGTGTGTGTCGATCGCTCCGGGAGCGAGAAATGCTCTAGCCGAGACGTGAGAGCGAAAGCGTGCGGAAAAATGGGCACCGTGCTGAGTTTTTCGCCACGCGAACGGCGACCGGTGTACACCTCCAGCTCGGCTGGGGATTTCACCCTCAACAACTTCTCCTACGAGCAGCTGAACAATGCGAAGAACCGCAAGGCGAAGCCAAACGTCAGCCTGTGCAACACCATCAACAACAACGAGAGCGCTCGTATCATCTCCGAGAAGAATGCGCTGGAGAAGAACCTGAAGAAGCACTCGCTGTTCATCAACGCGCTGTCATGGAAGCGGTTCTCCACGACCAACAACAAGAAGAAGATGGACAACAACAACAAGAACAAGAACGTCGCCGAGAAGAACAGGAACGTCCTCCGCAGCAACGGTTGCAGCGCAGCCTACTACTCCAATTCGAAGAGCGCCTCGGCGCTGGCGTTGGACGTCGTCAGAGCAAACAACACCAACAATAACACCGACACCGACAAGGTCGGCGACAAGCAGGCCGTGCCCGGCCGGCTGGCTGTCAGCTGTCAGAACCAGGTGGTGCCTGTGGCTGCGCCGAGGAAGACGGTCATCCAGGCCAGCACTTCGGAGCTGCTCAAGTGCCTGGGAATGTTTCTGCACGCGAAGTGCCGCAGGCTGAGGGATTTTCAGGCGGGGGATGCGGTCATGTGGCTGAGGATGGTCGACAGGAACTTGCTGGTGCAGGGGTGGCAGGTGAGCGTTTTTTTTTCTTCTTTTGGGTACCCAGTAAACACAGATATGTAAAGGAAACATAAACATTATATAATTTGTGTAACATAGGAGATTTCTGATACATCCCAGATAACACAAAAACCTTTTGAGGATCTTCTGAGGCGGTCACATTAACGTCCTCAATACGTCGAGAGGCTTTCAAAGAACGTCCCTAGGACGTCCTCCTGTTACCATTTTCCACGTTCAAATAACGTCTCAGAAGATCCTCACGAGGTCTTACTTTTTTTATTCACTCCAATTATGCCTTTTTTGAGTTTTTATTATTCTCAGAATGACTTTTGAGCATATCTGAGAACTAATGAAAAATTAAAAAAATAAAAAAAATTAGCGCTATCATGGTCACCCATCCAAATCCTAGCCACTGCTGTCGTTGTTTGACTTCTGTGATTCAACTTACCTCCTCATTGCAATGTCGCTATTCCGTGAACTTATAAATGTTTAACTTTCAATGTGATTTGAACAACAATTATTTTCAAGGATTTTTATTACTAAAATTGGAATACCTATTTTTTTTTCAATAATAATGGACAAGATAATTTTTCTTGATATATATAGATCACTTCTAAATTGGGAAATTCATATGGAGTAGAGAACCAACCAATATCGAATAATTAAAAATTAATTCAATAATAAATAACGCTTCGTCCGATTTTGATAATTTGTAACTCGATTTCAAAAAATATATATGTATATATATATATCTCGTGACTTGGAAGAGATGAAATTTACATAAAAATATTTACCTTTTTCAATTATTTTTATGAGTAGAACATACTCCGGTCAATTGTTCCTAACTTCACATGAGTACCTATACATATTTAAAGACGAAAATATCATCAGAATACATCCATATAGGCCCACACATATCCACATCCCCAGGCTGCCGCTGAAAAGACTAATGTGGGACAATTATGTCAATAATTTTGAGCCTAGTGACGTTCTCAGGATGTAGAATATAGAACATCCTCTACAGTCTTTTGGCGACTATTAGAGGACGTCCTTAGGCGAATGTGTGTTATCTGGGATGCTATGCAAGGTTAATAAAACTTGCAAGTACCTTGGAATGTCTTACTCTTCTGATGTTGATTCATGTGTTGGACACAAATCTTCTAATACCATGAATCTATTAGCGAAACATCGTTGACACATGAACAGAGAGGTATCAGACATGCATTTTGCCACATTAATGATACATGTAGGAAACATGATCGATCATGAAGAGATATGTGTCCGATACATGATTTGTAATTTGTGTGAAATAAAAAAGTCAGTATCAGGCAGCCGCGTCGCGGTCACCCATCCAAACCCTAACAGCGCCTAACGATGCTTGACCTCTGTAATTGAACCTTCTTCTTCATTACTTGGTGGCTGCTGTCTGATTTATATCTATAAATCAATGATATTCGAATCATACTATTTTTCATGTGATTATATATTATTCATCATTACGATTTTCATATCTCAATTTGACATAGTTTTCATTCTTCAAAATGATATGGATGATTTTCGTCTGATGTATTATGTAATTATTTGTTAATCGCAGAGTATGAGTTGGGTCCGAAACCCTTCCAGGCGAGCTCTGGTTTCCAATAGGATTTTAAATACTGTAATTTTCATTTTTGAGTATCAATTCGACATATTTCTTGATGCTGTTTTTTGTCACTACCTATATCGCCATCTTGATGTTGGCAACTTTTCAATATAGAGAAATACGATTCCACCAGCCAAAATTTCTACAATGTTTCACGGTTATACTTACAACCAGTTCACAAAACGTTCAGACATGGTCCTGATGGTTATTCGAACTCAAAATTGACAAAATAAAATGAACGTCCACTACATCTGGGACACCCATAATATGTACTATTTCATTTCATCAGCTACATTCGAACAAATTCAGCTCCCTATGCAATTCCAGAAATTTAACTTCCTTTTCCACGGAATAATTGAAATGAAATGAGATAATGTATGTTTTGATGATATCTGACACCTACAAACCTAGCCACATACGAATGATCGAAACTGTTTCAACTTTCTTTACAATTATGTCGACGCATTGATCTGCAAAGATGTTTCTAATACGCAATTATGATGTGATCGAGAATGTATTTCATTTATGAGATATACACATAACGAATACGAACAGGAATGGCTCAGAATACGAGAAATACTGTTTCAAATTGCTGTACGCGTATCGTACCTATTACATAATATTTATGTATCTGCAACATGCTCATGTACATATTTTTGATTCAGCAAATTATGTATCAATAGCAGTTCCTACTGGTGTCTGTTATGTAACTTTTCATGTGTCATTTAAGGCATAGTTGTTTCCCCAATATTATGTTTCAGACAGATTTGTGTTTACTGGGTAGCTCGAGGTATGGCTGCGTGGTTGCTGCGTCCGTCTCTGTTTCGAGATGATTGACAGAGGAATATGTTTTTGTTGGATTGCATATGGAATCATTTCGATGGGCAGTTCTGCATGGTTGAATTTTCACTTCAAACACTTTTCAAAATTAACTTTTTATGATGTATGATGAGTCCTTGATTTTCATCTCGGAGAAGCTTTAATTTCTGAAATAAGTATCGGTATTGATGACTTAGTAAACCGGCTAATAACAATTTCCAGTGAGAGCTGGGAGAGCAAGAATATTGACAGAAATTGGACGATACACACAAAAAAGAAAGATGTTAGTCGTTATTCTCTGTTCAAGAGAACTGTGACGATGTGGCGATGAAATATGATCTCAAATTGAGCAAAACATAATCTCATTTTCTAGAACTGTTCACGAAACAGAACGGTTTCTGATTGAAATAATTATTTCTTTAGTTCAAGCTCATTTTGATCATATACAGCTTCCGCCATTAAGTTGGCTATGCATATGGCAAAAATATTTGTGATAGAAATTTCTGTAAAATTGTAAGAGCGGTTTGTTTCTGCATGAAAAAATTCATTGCGAATTATTCCACGTGACCTACGATTTGGCGGAGATTTATAAAAAACATCGTTTGTGGTGACAAGATATAAAAAAATTTCCCTAATAAAAATGTGTTTGAAATCAAACGTCGACCTCATGTACCAAATTCGAGCTAAATACAAACAAAAAATATTAATTTTGTTTTTTTCCTCTATATACCCTTATACCATTAAACATTCATGCTACATCTGTTGTACCAAGGATCGTGTAATGATGCCCATGAATAAATCGTAACGAGTTCGATAACAGGTACCAACAAATATCCGTTTAAGTGGCCACCTGTTTTTTAATATTTATATGGGTCTCTAGGACGTCTCGGCTCGAAATATAAACAAATTTGATATCTCCGGCCGATATTTCCTATAGGTACCAAGCAATGTTTATACTCAAGGAAAGTTTTGTTTTATGAAATAATGTAGGAATTAGATGCATTTGGGATGACAATTTCATCTACGAGATTATTAAGAACAATCATATATTTTGTAAATACGAGGCACAATACGATGACTATAGTATAATTGAAGGAAGGATCATTCGAGGAGAGGAATTTAGGGAACCAATAGGAACGTTAGTTTTGTTTACACTTCAAATTAGCTCGTGTTCAATTTATGGGCATGAGATCTGCAGCCGTAAAAACTAACTATCCTAGTAACCTTCAACTAACTAATATTTATTTCAACTTGAACGAAGAGTAAGGAAAAAAGCGCAAAAATATGAGATTCATATCTGAAATAGTTCATATCAAATTTTTTTAACATGACCATACTTTTAAAATGATTTACATTTGGCAAAATCGACATGAACCACTACTTAGAGTAATTAGGGGGGATGGGAGGTTCCTATAGATTCTCTAAAACTAGAATCAGAAGAGATAGCAGTTCCAAGATCCAACAGTTAAGCTCTCAACTCCAGACAATGTTCCTCAGTTCGTAATCTCAGTGCCACCCTCGTAAAGTGTGTTACAAGTGAACGTGAATTTGCAGACAGTTCGGTTTTCGTCCAGTAAATAATAGTCATCTTGTTGTGCCAGTATTCAGTTCAATAATCGTAATTTCTATAGTGCAGGAAAACATTTCGAAAGTTACTTTGATTGTGATCAACCACCAAACATGTAAGAAATATTTGACAACTCTACCCGTTTAATTGATTCAAATGCTAAATAGATATTTAAACTCTGATATAAGTGTATTTATATCTACACCCGCTATTCTTTCTTCTGCTTAAATATTCACGATCCCAGTTCAAGAAGTAATATTGTTACCACCCTGTATAGGCCAACTTGAATTTTGCAGGGTGTCATAACAATCATATCTGGGTCCACTTCTCTTTAATATTTTTATCAATGACATAGCTCTCAACTTCTGCCACTGTAAATACCTTCTTTTCGCTGATGACCTCAAAACTTATATGCCAATAAACTTCGATATAGACTGCGAAAACCTCCAATCTGATCTTAACGCATTGATCAGCTGGTTAGAAAATAATGGAATGTTCCTCAATGTTGACAAGTGCTATCGTATTTCATTTTCTTGGTCCAATAATCCTATTCAATTCGATTATCAAATTGAAAACGAGTATTTGAAATTCGCGATTTAGGAGTCATTTTTAATCATCAATTACTGGATTTCATGTCTTGAAATACTAAAAAAATATCTGGCTTCAAGAACGTTATATCTATATCATTGGCACATTCGGTTATTCAATACGCCTCACCAGTGTGGTCACTTTAATATCAAACTCACATCGATCACATAGAAAGAGTGCATAGAAAATTTCTGAAATGTATAGCATTCAAAACGAATCTGCAATATAGTGAATACGATTATATGCAAGTTATGCAAAATTTGAATATTACCAGCATGTAAAGTAGTAGTAGTATCTGACTTGATTAATCTGAACAATGCTATACCATTGATTTAACTGACCAAAGTTTGGGTAAAGGTATCAAACTATCACTTGGGAAACCTACTTAGTATTATAATTGAACATTTTTTATTGTGAAATATTTCCAAAAACTTCAAATCTTGTATCATGGACGCTTGTAGCCATTCATATAGAATTCATATACAAATCAAAATTTACAAGAATGATAAGATGGAATGTAGCATGAATGTATCCATCTTCAGCTATCTTCGACCTCCAAGCCATCACGCGCCTGCGTACTGCATTACGCGGCGCGATTGCGCCTATCTTGTCATTTCATCAAGTCATTGTCAAATGTCAATCTCCGAAAAAGAATTGCCAACACCGAGAAGAGGATGGTTCCTTCCTTCCTTCCTTCCTACTTCTATATGGGCTCAACCGTTTCGGTTATCTACCCAGGTACTTCGTATAGGGATGGGGCTGCACCTAAGATGCGTCTGGAATTGTATCCATCACCTCCTCCCTGTTGTGGTTTATATAAATTATCTATATTTTCTTCTTCTATTGGATTATGCTTCTGACTCCTTTCGGTGCCAATTTTTCTATACTATTTGGCTCCTTCATTCGACAAATCCGTTGTCATCCGGCCTGGGTACCGGCGTAGAAATGATGGAACCAGTTTATTTCGATACAAGTAAGGCCCCTTTATCCGACAAATCCGTTGTCATCCGGCCTGGTTACCGGCGTAGAGACACAGGAACCTGTTGTTTTTCTCTAATATTCACTTAGTTTATCATTTGTGGCTGTATTTTCATTAATTTGCACGTTTCAGTAGACGTTCACAACATTCACTTGACTTCCAACCTCGAGGACGCCGCCAGTCCTCTACCATGGTCGGAAGGCGAATAAGAGGATGGTTAAGTTTAAATATAAAATTGATACCGGACATGACGTCAGTGACGTTTTTATGGTATCACATTTCAACATAGCGATTGAGCTTTCCTAAAGTTACATTATTTGGTGTTCTCCAAAGATCAACATTGTTATCCACTCATCCTTGATTTTGCTTTCACCGTGGAAATGAAAATTTATGGGTATCAAGAAATTTTTTTCGACTGAAAACCCTGATATGGAAAAAAAGTCGATTCGTAAATCGTAATCGCTTTTAAGCATAAAGACCTTTTCACATAGATCGGCCAATGAAATCACAATATTACTTTAGCAATCAAATCAGCTTCACCAACCTTTTGAATATATTCCTTTTATAATAGAGTTTTTTTGAAGCAATATACAGGGTGGCCGTTTTTTGAGCTCAACCATGGGGATCTCAGTTATTATGAGAGATACGAGGTCGGTTAAATTGGGGCAAAGCTGCGCAATTTTATGCTGAACAGTTATGTGATAGGAAATTGTATGTATCATTTTTAGTTTTTGAATTATTGGGATAAAACTGAATTTCGTAATTTTAGATTTCACTCTTTCAAGCGAAAACCATGAGAACTAGGTCGTTCTTGAGACACTTTTTCACAAGGAATCTAAATCTGTCATCGTATTTTCCAAGGCGTTCTAGATGTCATAGATAAAACAGTCAACTTCGGATTTCCTTATGAACGCCATATTCGATTTTTGCATTATAGAAAAGTCTGTCACTTTCTGAATACAATTCCACTCGTTCTTCTTCCCAGCTCAGCAATATCATCGATGGTGACAATTTCAAGGAATATTTACTCATTTCCCATAAACAATAATCTAGTATTCTTTCTTTCAAGATCTGATTCTTGGAATTAAATTGTGTTTAGCAGTGAATTGGAATATTCGAGTATCTTTTATGACTGTTGTGTTTGGCGAAGAAAAAACTTTTGTAACTTCAAATGTCGCTTCTGATTCAAAATAAGTTACGTTTTTATGCAAGTAAGCTTCCAAGTTTTTGGCATTGTGTCCAAAGCACTCTTCGCAAAAACGAATTTTTTGCAAATTTTGACCAGCATGTAAAATTCGAACATATCCAGTGATACGTCATAGTGATCAGAAAAAAAAGACTTTTCAAAAATGTGAAAATCCAATATGGCGACAATAAGAAAAACCATAGTTGATAATGTTATCTCTGATATCAAGAACGCCTTGGAACATACGATGACAGATTTAGATTTCTCGTGAAAAAGTCTCTGAAGAACGTCCCAATTAAAAACTTCTAGTGTTTTTGGTTTTCGCTCAAAAAAATGAAAACGAAAGCTACAAATTTCCGTTTTTTTTTCAATAACTCAGAAATTAAAAATGATACCTCAAATTTCTTCTCAGATAATTGTTCAGAATGAAAATGCTCAACATTGCCCTAATTTAACCGACCTCGTATCTCTTATAATAACTGAGATCCCCATGGTTAATCTCGAAAAATGGGCACCCTGTATACACTGGTCGAACGAGATAAAAAATAATTCTTTCGCATGATTCTTTCGTAAAATATTCATTCATAATTTGTTTTCACTTGTGGCATATTCGGAAAATTTTTAAAACTAATAGTTCCAGTGCAAGGAGAGAAATGAGGAGAAAGTGAAACAATAAATCAACTAAATTTACATTTATTAATCCTAGTCATTAAATTTATATAAAACAAGTTGTGAATGATTCACTGATCCTAACCTGAAAACTGAATCCATATTGACTCAATTAAAATGATGAAATCAGTTCCTGATTAATTGATAACTTAAAATACAAAAAACTCCACTGAGAACTCGAAAAAAGTCTTTTAAATGAAAACATCAACATTTCTCGGATGGAGAACTATTTCTCTCCTTCGTGTAGGCATCTAATTCAGCATTCAACTCTTCTGCTGTGGGCTGTTTTCTTGGGTTCCTCAAATTACGGCCTCCACCTCCACGACCTGCAAAAAACGAAATATTCATATTAATGATTTTCATAAAATATAAAATAACGAATTTGTTGGCAAGCACTTGTACCCTATGTGAACATGATATATTGCTGATACCACCAATCATGAATAATCTTTCAAATTCAGGATATGAAACTCATAAAAAAGTGATTTTATCACTTGTAATCTCCCTAGCAGCAGAATCATTATCGATAATTTTTTTCACTGCATGCATGCATTAGAGATAGGAAGGGCTAGTCTATGTATGTTATTGGTCTAAGATCAGACTATTATTGTAATCTTTATATATTGTCAATAAAAACATCCCTATTAGTTTTGAGTATTGTTCCTAATATACCAAAAGTCAATTCATATAGTGTGAAACAAAATTGTCTCCTATTTCAGTGGTAGGTACTCTTCAACATAACCTCCATTTCAAACAGACCGAAAAAATAGGAATAGTGAAAAGAAATGTGAATGTTCCATAAATTGAACTAGGAATGTTTCACAAATGCATTTATACTCTTTGACATGCTGAGAGAAATATACACTGAACAGGAAAATAATCCACTGAGTTCCACAAGTTAATCAGTATTAGAATAATGATATCGACAGGGCTTCTTACCACCATATCACCTATAAATATCACACAGGTACTCACCCCTGACAGGCCTGCTTTTTGCTCCCCTTAGACTCCTGGTTGGGAATCTCCTTTCTTCTCCCACAGGCCTTCTTGCAGGATTTGGTATTTCTGAGTTGGTGAGTTGGATGTCCATGGCTCTCCCATCCAAAGGTACTCCATTGTACTGTTTCATGGCCTTGATAGCATCGTTCCTCCTTTCGAAAATCACATCAGCAGTGCCTAATGACCTTCCCGATCTATCATAATGAATGGCGGCACTTTTCAGTGGACCAAAGTCGGCAAAAAGTTCTTGTATGTCAGAGTCGGAGACTCCGAAATCTAAATTCGATACAATCAGTTTGGTGGGTCCCATCGTAGCTTGAACTGTAGCCCTGGCAGCTGCCAGTTTACGGGAGCCATATCCCTCGAAGAGATCGTGCTTCCATGCACTGTTTACGTCTCCCTGAAAAAAACAATTCGTCTCTATCAGCATTTCAGTCTCCTGAAGGCAGAGGCGGAGAAAGGAGGGACTTTAGCCCATGGCCCCGGATTCTGCAGGGGCCCCAAAATTGTGAAATAAACGGTTCATCTCAAGTGCTAGCATGTAATTGTATAATAATGAATCAAGAAAATATTATTACAAAATGATATTATTTTTATTTTAGAGGTCAGAAAATCTTCAATTCCAACCACTCATTCAGAAAATGTGTTACTTGATAATATTTCAAGAATTCTCAATACAAATTCAAATTCTTATTTAACGTGGGCTCTATGAAAGAAGAAATCTACGAGGATAGCATTAACTTCCTTTTTTGCCTTTTATCAAGGATTTTTCAACGGTAATAATTAAAAGTTGTGAACAGATTGAGTATATTTAAAAATGAGGAAGAGGCTTTATGAATCAAACATTGAAAGGAAATGAGACATTCCGAACACGCACTTCCATATTCACAAAGGCTTCAATAAATACACATGTAAAGCAGAACGGGTGTTTTCGAAATTAAAAATTATTGAAAATACATAGTTCTAGTTCTTTATTTTATCAATACCAAATTGTCATAAGGGATAATTAGCTTCTTGAGTATAACATTGAGTCACTTTGAATTCCTAGAATAATTCTTTGGTTATAATTCAAGGCTGATTCAAATCTTATTGAAAGCTAATCTGGTTGAATTGATGACAGTTTATGATCCTCTTGCCGAATTTTCGCTCTCTGTTTTTATTTATTTAAATACAATTGAAATCTATCAAGTTCACTCGAGCTAGCAAAACCGATATATGAAGAGGAAAATCACGTATTTCTAATAGCAGATATTTGACATGCCAAATGGTGCATTTCTGAGATAAAATGAGACCGTATCCCCGAAAATACTTGAGACCGCCACGTTTTGACTTCAGATTCGTGATTAGGAAGTCAAAATACGTATGTTCCGCCAAAAATTTTTCTGACCCCATAGGAGTGCAGATTTACTATTAATATTATCAAACCTACTCACCCGATTGAAACTTCTAGAGATAGCTCCACGTCCGCGACCTCTCTGGATGCCTCTATCGCTGGGGCGGCTAGCACTTTTGAAACTTCCTCTTCGTTGACCTCTGCTGCTACCACCACTAGTTGAGCCTCTGCCACGACCCCGTTGAGATTTTCCCGATTTGATGATATCATCGAGGCTCATTTCGATTTTATCTTCCATTTTTCGGTGTTGACACTGGATATTGGCACACAATTAAGTTAACTCGAAGAGAGAACCGTACTTGACACGACAATTGCCAGGAATAGACTGATGGATGGATGATCTGTGAGGTGAGAAAGCATTTGGTACATATTCGAAGCCACGCCTATAGCACAGAAGCAAAGAGAGGGGGTAAGCCCCACTCCTTGACAGTTGACAGTAGCATTATGACCAATCAGAGACCGCCTATTCAGGTAACTTGATTTATGACTCGGGAGACCAGTGGCTGAAACCATAGAAATCATATTATATACAAATAATATATGGATGAGACTGAAGGATTTGATCGAGGATTTGCCTTGGTTATGTGTCAAATGCATTCTTGTTGGCCTAACTGTCGTGTGGTTAACTTATCTCTGGTGAATTTGAAGATTGATTATAAAGTCAAAAACCTTATATTTCGTGACCGAAACACTTTTCTTTTTCATACACACAATAAATCGACTTTTTCTCATTATCTTGACTTTTTTATCATTATATTCAAATCCCTATTTCCGGGGAAAAAAGTGGCAATTTAAATCCCTAGGAATTCAAAGTAATTTTTTTTGAAATAAATGCCAAATTTTTAATAATTCCATCAAAATTATAACGTGTTAAAAAATATATTGAACTATAAAAAACAACTTAATTCATATTGATATTATTAACATTTATGTTTACCCCAATGTCCGAATTCGACTTCGTAAAAATACGCGAAACTAGAGGTAGGAATATTCCTATTCCTAAACTGCTGGCAATGAAAATTTTTTTTCCATAGAGTCCAATAAGGTATCTTTAATTTCCTCTTCAACTTTGATGAACTTATGCACTGTTTGAAATAAATTCAAAAAAGCTGTAATTTCTCTGTACCTAACTATATACAGGGTGGGTCACGGTTGATGGTACCTTGGACGTTTACGGAGAACGGGACATAGGATTATCCTGAAAATTTGCTTTATTGGGTAATCAGTTTTGTTCTATCGATCTAAAATACTTTCGGCGTTGCCGCTTCTATCAAAAAGTATCAACAAATTTGTTATTTCAAAAGGAAACCCTGTATTATATTTCATTTTTAGATTCTTCCTGGAGAGCTGATTTCGTCGATACATCATAATTGGGCTATAGCGCGAAAGATTACAGAGATATAGGGTGTGAAAAATCGAGATTTTTCAACTTTAGGAATTTTTTGTGTCGAAACTAATCATTTCTGCTCAAAACGGCTTACATGTCCCTATTTCAACTTTTCATTCACTATCTACTGACATTTAATAGTAACAAATAGAGGGTGATGCAAACTCAAAATTTTGAACCACCCGTATTTGTTTCAATTAAATATCAATCGATAGTAAATGGAAAGTTGAGATAGGGAAATGTAAGCCGTTTTGAGCATGAATGGATAGTTTCGGCACAAAAAAATCCTAAATTTGAAAAATCTCGATTTTTTACACCCTTTATCTCTGTAATCTTTCTCGCTATGCCCCAAGTATGATAGATCGACGAAATCAGCTCTTCAGGAAGAATCTGAAAATGAACTAAAATACAGGGTGAACCATTTGAAATAACAAAGATGTTGCTACTTTCTAGTATAAGCGGCAATGCTGCATTGCTGAAAATATTTTGGATCGATAGACCAAGAGCAACTACTTGAGAAACCAAATTTTGAGAATGATCCTATGTCCCATTCTTCGTAAACGTCTAAGGTACCATCGACCGTGAGTGACCCTGTATAAGACCTAATAAAATGTATATGCAAGTCCACCACTTCCATCTTGAGAAAAATCGTAGGAAATTCAAATACCTATTGTTTCGTTTTCACTATATTAGTAATTATTTATAATCTTCATTTTCCTTCATTAATCTTTTATTAGAACCACCTTCTATTTTTTTTGTTGTCACACCTATTTTGGAAGTCACTTGACGACCTTGTACAAGCAGTTTTTTGTGTCCTTCATATATATTAATTCCGATTAAAACGTTCAGTTCATTTTTCGTATTCGTATTGAATGTTCTGCTTTTCACGCATCTTCACTTTTCAATAACTATCATAGTGCTAAATAAGTTTATATTGCATAAGCTTCAATTCACTATTTTATGGACAAACTATTATAGTTCCTAGTCTAATCAATAAATCGGACCTTTTGATGTTGTGCTTTGAACATCATCGGCACACTATCATCAGGAATTGGCCACCAGAGGATCCTTAAGAAAAAGCCAATTCCATATGATTTCGTCCAGAAAGTGATACCTCATCAGACGGTAAGTCGTTATGGTGATATTTTCAATCTAGGTCAAACCATTTTCTCATATAACAGACTCAAATTTCTGATATTCCCTTCACAAGAAACACCTATTTATTAAAATTAATAAGAACCAATCAAATGATATTCCTGATAATAATCACATTGCAAATAATATAAAAGTTGTCATCTTGAGAAAGAATAAGCATGAAGAAAAAAGTTATCACAATAATATAATATGTCAAAAAAGTCAATTCAATGAGAAGAAAGACATTATAATAAGAAACCCGAAATTATAATAAGAAAAATGACAATATAATGACAATAAAGTCATTATAATGAGAAAATTCATTATAATGAGAAGAAAGTCATCAAAATGAGTTTTCGGAATAGAAAAAGTATGCGTGATACCAGAGTGCTTTCGTAGTATGCATTCGAAATAACTTTCGACCCAAACAAAAATTACATTATGGTGTTGAAGACAATATTAATGATAATCCCTCAGACCTCACACTAAGATAATCCCATATTCCACAATGGCTGTGGGGAATTATCAGCTTTACCTGTAAAAGACCTTGTAGATGAGATATACTTTGTACAGTTTATTGCTTGAACATTAAACATGCATTAAACTAAAACTAAACTGTGCTTTATGCACAATGCCCATCTCTTTTACCATTGTTTAACTTTTGAACTGATCCTTTGATCCCAAGGGATTTGTATAAATTGGGGCCAAGTGAAATAAGGATACTCTGTTTCAATTTTTTCTAATTCATTACCCAAAAATATCTAGCCTACCTCTTCTAAAATTCCTGCGGTATTTAAAAAACCATAATTATAATTCAGGAATCTTGAAGTTGAATGGATTTAATCAGCAAACTTTTGAGTATTATCTTGTTTCAAGTACGATGGCAATAGTGGTGGTGTAGCGCAAATTGATATATTTTGACAAAAAATATTGATTCGTGCAATCGCTTCTGCATCAAAAGAGACTTCTAGGCATGTATCGAACATATCATTTTGAATGTATGGAAATGTTATAATAGTAAAACTTAAAACTGAATGTTTCAAATTTTTTCAAG
This sequence comes from Chrysomela aeneicollis, assembly GCA_029955515.1. NCBI lineage: Eukaryota > Metazoa > Arthropoda > Insecta > Coleoptera > Chrysomelidae > Chrysomela > Chrysomela aeneicollis. The sequence continues at coordinate 13,486,826 of JARUHQ010000021.1, read as the reverse complement.
TTTTTGTTCACAACCCGTTTTCAGCTCGATATTGCGTATTGGAGACGAGACTCAACTAATGAAATATAAATGGTTTTGAGACTATATGTATCCAAGATTGTTCTCTGATACTTGAATTTCGTCAACATGCTTTTCAGAGTATTCGAGACACTTGAAATATATGGCTATCCCATTTGAGGTAGAAGTCAATTGTGATACCGAGATATTCAATGTTTTATTTTGATTGTATTTAACCTCAGGTTTTGTCATTTTCAATCTGAATGGTTTCGAAACTAGGCAACCCGTTTTTATAACAACAGAATGGCATGTAAAAAGTTTTTTAGAAATTGATAGTTATTAATTTATACCTGAACCAGTTCATAGTCGATTTCCGCTGTCTGCTTCAGGCTAATCCAGTTGTCCGCTGTGTATAAATTTGCTGTGACATCAGCAAAACTCATTGCTACACCTACAGTGGACATGGTAAGTGAACTGTTGATGTAAATCGAAAATATCAAAGGCCCCAGGACCGTACCCTGTGGAACACCATATTTCAGACACCGCTGAGTTTTCCTACTATTTTCACAGCTTGTTTTCTATATTCTTTCAATAACTTCCCAACAGCTTTAGTGTTGAACCTCTTATTCCTTCATCTTCCAAAGACTTCAACAGCTGTTGATGATTAACAGTGTCAAAGGCCTTGGCTAGTTGCGACACCTGTGGATTCGTTGGATATGATGTCGTATTTATCAATGTCCCTTCTTTGTCTGTGTTAGCACATGTGATACTTTTGAACCAAACTGGTGATTATCAAATCATTTTCATCAATCTGAAAATTAAAACTACCTTCAAAATAGGAATCCTAGCTCACCTTGCAATTATCCTTGTTTTACAATCTAATGGATTCTCAATGGACACATTTTTAATAGCACATGAGCATTGAGCAAAACGAATTCACAGTTCTCCGACCGAAATACTTCTACTAAAATGGCGCTCCTCTGGAAAATCTGAACCAGGCTACAATTGATTCTGCTGGCCAAAGCTTGGGTATAGGTATCAAACTATTAATCGAGAATCCTAGTATAATTGAACATTTTTTATTGTGAAATTTCGCCAAACACATTATATCATCAATCATAGGCTCATCCAGTCATTTACTTAGAAATCATAGGTAAACAAATCAAAATTTTCCACTGAACATGCAATGTTACAAAATATTGCTACAATATTATATGCGGCAAGCTCCCAAAATATAACAGAAAAACCTACTATCAAATGATTTGTAAATTACAAAAGTAACTTTTGATCGAGTTTCAATTGCAATATTGTCTCAACTATAAAAGTTCATTAATAATAATAATAACGTTTATTCAGACAAGGATAAAAACAAGAGAACAATGCTCCTATGTTTGAAATAGGTGTGACCACATTGAGCTACTGAGTAAAAAATTAAGCACCCAGCTATTTGTAATGCGGAAACTAAAAAAAGTTTTGAGTACGAATGTTCTGAAAACAGCTTATCACTCACTCTTTCACTCACACCTCAGCTATGGTGTCATACTGTGGGGAAACTCATCTGCGTCTCAAAGAGTTTTCCGTCTACAAAAAAAAGCTATCAGAATAATGGAGGGGGCTGGATATTGGGATCCATGTGAACCTTTATTCATCAAATATAAAATACTTCCTCTTCCCTCTATGTATATCTATTATACGCTTATGGAAATACATGAAAATAAAAATCTTTATGCAATACACTCAAACATTCATGATCACTCTACAAGAAACTGTAACCTTCGCATATCTCATAGATTCAGGCTCTCAATTTCAGCACGAAATTCTCTGAACATTTACCTATATAACAAGCTTCCAAATTACCTCAAGGAACTCAACATAAATCGTTTCAAAAATGAGGTAAAACAGCTTTTCCTTTCAGAATGTTTTTATTCCATAAATGAATACCTGGAATACTGTCAAATGTATTAGAATACCCACCCAAATATATTGTTCGTCTTTTCTAGCTTTTGTTCTGTGTTTATTTTTATTTTAATATTATTCTGTATATTTATGAATGCTCTTTAGCAGCTGATTAGCTGAACACTCATGTTATGTAACGTAGTCCAATAAAAAAAAATAAAACGTTGAGATGAAAACCTCGAGCGCTGAGCACTCCCAAGGGAGGAGCACTGAATGCTGTGTGCGGCAAGGTAAACATATTTCAGTTTGACTTCACGAAATTTAAAAATGAGAGGAATATAAAGCACAAAGTTATATGATACAAAATAAAATACAGGATATAAATAGAAGAATACAAGTTATAAATATAAATAAAATGGTACGAAAAATAAAATACAGTGTATATATATGCAATGTGAAATATAAATAAAATATAAAACATGAAAAATAGAAAATTTCGAAATCAGTAAGATAAGCATATATGAAAGATTCTGGAATCAAGGATGACAATTTTTCTCAGTTATTTTTAGTGTCAATAATTTTTTTTATTTCTGTTCTATTTTCAAGTACGATTTTTTTTAGGTTTTTTGAAATTCTTTGCAGAATATGTATTTATAATTTCGAAAGGAATGGAGTTCATAATTTTGGGACCTAAATAATTTAAACTTCTTTGTCCAATAGTTTTATTCATATATGGAATAGAGAAGGGAGTTTTCAATCTGGTGTCATACCTCGAGTTGTGAGCAGTTTCAAAATTGTGTTTATTTTTGTATAGGTATATGGCAACAGTATAAAAAAATATTTGTCTCGGATTGAATAACTTGGTTTCTTGAAATAATTTTTCCGAAGAATAAGTATGAGGTTTTGTATATATAATTTTGTAAAATCTTTTGAGTAAATTTTCAAGTGAGTGTGGATGGGTTTTCAGTATTCCACCCCATGCAATTATTCCATATGTTAGGTGTGGTGTTACCAGGGCATTATAAAGGGTAGTAAGATCATTTTCCTCAAGAAAATTTCTGGATTTAAAAAATATGTAGATTGAGGATCGAAGTTTTTTCATGATGAATTCTACATGGGTATTCCATTTCAGGTGACTGTCGGTATGTATACCTAAGTATATCACGCTCGTTGCTAAATTTATGTTGATAGTGTAATGGTTTTCCTTTATTTGTAGGGTGTTGAAATTAGGCAATTTATTTTTATACGAGCAGAAAGGAATGAAGAATGTTTTTTCATAATTTATGGTAAGTTATTTATTTTTGAACCATTTTTCAATCTGAAGAAAATCATTTTCAACTTTAACTTTCATTTTGTCCCAGTCTGTATCGTTGTAATATATAACCGTGTCGTCTGCGAATGTAATAATTTTCCCTGCTGTATCCAAAAGGAATAAATTATTAACGTATACGATGAACAGCATGGGATCTAAAACTGTTCCCTGCGGTACACCGTATTTTAAAGTTCCTGATGTGCTGAGGATCCCATTTATGCTCACATATTGAGTTCGTTTCATGAGGTAATACCGGAAGAGATCAAGTTGTAGACCACGTACTCCAATATCCTCGAAGGATTCAATTAACAGCGGAAAACTCACTGTATCAAAAGCCTTCGCCAGGTCAAGAAATATAGCTAGCGAAGGTTTCTGATTATCTAGATCATGACAAATATTTTTCATTAGTTGTGCAATTGCGTCTTGAGTTGAAATACCTTCTTGGAATCCATATTGCTTTTCGGATATGATTTTATAGTTTTTCAAATAACACCAGACTCTTTGTTTGATTATTTTTTCAAATATTTTAGTGAAATTTGTTATTAGAGATATAGGTCGGTTATTGGTTGTGTCTAATTTATTACCTTTTTTGTATATTGGTTTCACTACTGAGCATTTTAAGATTGACGGGACTTCTCCAGTATCAATAATAAGATTTATGAGAAAAGCCAGTGGTTCTTTGATGAAGTCAACGATTTGTTTTAGGGTTTCTGCTTTTATATTGTCAAAACCGTTTGTTTTTTTATTATTTAGGTTTTCAATCAGAGAGAGATAAAGAGAATGTGTTTCACGTTTTCTTGGAAGTTTATAATTTGCGTCTGGAGTAATTTTTTTTGCGAGGTTTTCTCCCGTACTAATGAAGTTGTTATTGAACTCATTTGATACGTCCAGAGGGTTTGTTATTATTTCATTTCTGTCGTTTTTAATCATGGATATACTTGTTTTGTTACTGGATTTTGACTGCAATGCATTTATTGCTTTCCAAATACCAACTTGATTATTTCTATTATTGTTTATTATTTTCCTGTAGTATTCCGTTTTTCTTATCTAAATGAGTTTTTGAGTTTATTTCTTGTATCTATTATATTCTAATTTGAGCTCTAGGTTATTTGGTTCAATTTTGTCAAAGAGAATAATTTATTTTTGTGTTTGATTGATTTAACGATTCCTTTTGTTATCCATTCTTTTCTTTTTTGTTCATCATTTGGTATTCGTTTCAAAACTGTACACTTCTCAATGTTCTCGGAAATTATTTTTGAAAACAAATTTGCGCAATTTTCGGCTGTATTTTGTTCATAAACGCAATCCCAATTTGTATCGCTTATATTTTTTTTCAGTTTTTTGTAGTTTATGTAGGAAATTTGGTTATGTTCATTATTTGTTTGGCAAGTTCTGTTGGGGACAATAATTTGAAGGACTACACCAAAATGGTCTGTTATATCGGTGAGCACCACTAAAGGTAGGATGTATTGTAGGTCCGCTTTTCTTTTTAGGAAATTGTGGTCTAAGCATGATTTGGTACCAATTTGGACGCGGGTATATTCGTTTATCATAGATATATATCCAAACTGGTTTAGAATACTCAAGTATTCTGTGGCGTAATCAATTTCTTTGAGTATGTCAATATTCATATCTCCCACAATTATTTCATAATCATATTCTTTGTTTTGTGATTCCAGAAATTCTTGCAAGTGTCTATTGAATTCATATGGGTCTAAAGATGCAGATCTATACAATGCTATCAGATGAATGTTTTTTTTGTGGATGAGGATCTCTAGTTTAGTCACTGTGACGTCGCCAAATTTGAAGATACATGAGTTGTATGGGAGGGAACTCTTCAAGTATATGATAGTACCATCATTTTTGTTGAGGTTAGCTTCATTATAAATGATTTCATAGCCTGCCAGTTTGTATAGATTAATGTTCTCAATTTGATATGTCTCAGTGAAAATGATGCAATCAGAAGTACTGCTTTGTTGGCTCAGGAATACCTTCATTTCATCAAAGTTTCTGTGTATACTTCTAATGTTATTGTGCATTATTTTGAAATTTGCATAATTTTCATTGATTGACAAGATTTGACTACATTGTTCTGAATTGGTTACAGTTTCAGTGTGTATTTCATTGTAACGAAAATCTCTGATATAATTATCCATAATGATAGAAATTTAGTTAGATAATTTTAGCTATTGGTATAATAATTGTAAGTTCAATTTTGATAGTTTTGATTGAGATAAGTCGGTTAACAACTGAACAGAGTATCTTCACATTGAGAGACAGACGACCAACTTGTTGTCTTGTTGCCGCGTGATTATTCGGCTACTGTAACTCGAAGTGGAGTTCAGTCTTTCTTTCGGAGTACTTAATTACTTTCTTCTTCTTTTCATTCACCTTCTTTCCTTCCGTCTTTGTGGAGGTTGTAGGCTCTTCGTTTTTCTTATCTTCTGTTTCTTCTTGTATAGTTTTCTCCTCCCTGCCTTCCAGTATTTGTTCTTTTACTTGAGTTTGCACCCCGTCTAAGATTTTTTTTCTTTATCTCCATTCTTTTCTTCTTGTATTATCTTCTGTTGTATATTTCTTTCTTCAGATGTCTTTGGTGTGTTTAATGAAAATATATGTAAATGTGGAGGTGATGCTTTCGGGTCTATTTCATTACTTTCATAATATTCAAAATTATTTAGTTGGTCTACCGAGTAAACTTCTTTGTTTACTATCAAATTCCGTCCACGTATCTTGGCAGGGTAGTTTTTTGATTTGGCGAGATTCAGGTGTTTTTTGAGGACTTTCAGCTCCTGTCTATCCTCATAACACAAGTCTTGCACGAATGATATATTTTTCCCTTTCAATTTATGACAATTTCTGAAAACTAGATTTTTCTTCAGACAAGAGATGAATTCAATTTTGATTGCCACTTCATTTCCAATTTTTATGGAGTATAGGTTGTTCAAATCATCAAGTGATAGGTCGATGTCGAGCAGGTCTTTCATTTTTTTAGGACTGCGGCAATAAGGTCGGTGTTTTCAGGAATTGGGAGTCCAAATATTATAATATTGTTTTTCCGTAGATGTCTATCTAGGTTAGTACATCTCGATTTAACTTGTTCCAGGTTACGTTCCACTTTACTTACATCACTCAGGTTCTTTTCAATTTTTTTTTTATAATTTTGTTGTTTTCGGATTTAATTTCCTCCTTCAGTTCCCTTTTGATGTCTTTATTTTCATTTTGTATCACATCGATGATTTTTTTCAGTAGTTCAGCATTTGTTATATCGCCTGTAATACTTATCAAATTTTCCATTTTTATTTCATTACATTCGCAACATTCTATAAAAAATCTATAAACAATTTTATAGCAAGTTATGAATGTAATTTTTGATTCAATTTCATTTGTAATATTTTTCACTCGTGTTGTAACGGGTGGAATCGAATCGATCATTGGAGGATCATTGCATCAGAGATCTTGCATCGGCAGTCAGCCATTGTTGTTTCGTCAAGTTATTTGTTCTTTATGTATCGGTAATCGGAATTACATATTTGCAATTCACGAGACTATTGCACAGGTTTCCTTTCAACTGACATATTGGAGTAAGTGATAAAGATAAAAAAATGTTTTAGTTCATTACTGTAGTGACGTAGGAAGGAACACATTGACGTCATTTGATGTTATCACATTCCAACATAGGGATTGAGTTTGGGATGAGATTTTCTAAAGTTACATTATTTGGTGTTCTCCAGAGACAATATTGTTGTCTCTGCAGAGACAACATTGTTGTCTCTGGTGTTATCCCCACATCCTTGGTTTTGCTTTTATCGTGGAAATGGGAATCTATGGGTCTAAAGACATTATTTTCAAGTGAAAACCTTGATAGGAAAAAGAGACGGTAAGTAAACTTCACCAACCTCTTGGATATATTCCTTTTAAAATAAAAGCTTTTTTGAAGCAATATACAGGTTGCCTGATTTTCGAGCTTAACCATGGGGATCTCAGTTATTATGAGGGATACGAGGTTGGTTGAATTGGGGCAAAGTTGCGCAATTTTATGCTGAACAATTATGTGAAAGGAAATTGTATGTATAAGTGAAAACCATGAGAACTGGAGGTTGTTCTTGTGGCACTTTTTTACAAGGAATCTAAATCTGTCATTGTATTTTCCAAGGCGTTCTAGATGTCATAGATACAACAGTCAACTTTGGATTTTCTTATGGGCGCCATATTCGATTTTTGCATTTTCGAAAAGTCTGTCACTTTCTGAATACAATGATGTAACCATGATATGTTTGAATCTCACATGCTAATCAAAATTGAGAAAAAACAGTTTTTACGAAGAGTACTTTGAAGATAACGCCAGCAATTTTGTTTAAGAGAAAATAAATTTTGATAGTTTAATTGAGGATAGGGAACGTTCACATTTCTGTCAAGCTTCCCTCTTTAAAAAGGAGGGTTTAAAGTTAGGAACGAATAGGAAAGCTATTGCTAACGTTTTTTTTTCTGCAACACGAAACAAAATTATCAAATACATAACAAAGTTATACGAGATGCTCGAATATTAAAAGCTAATTTGGTTGATTTGATGACAGTTTATGATCCTTTTTTTCAAATTTCTGTTCTATGTTTTTTATCTATTAAAATTTAATTGAAATCAATCAAGTTCACTCGAGCTAGCAAAACCGATAATTAAAGAGAAAAATCATGTGTTTCTAATAGCAGAAATTTGAGATAAAATGAGACTGTATCTCCGAAAACACTTGAGACCGCCGCGTTTTGACTTCAGATTCGTGATCAGGAAGTCAAAATACGTGAATATTCCACCATTCTCTTCTAGACACAATTTCACTCGTTCTCTTCTTCCCAGCTCAGCAATATCATCGATGGGTACAATTTTAAGAAATATTTCTTCATTTTCCATAAACAATAATCCAGTATTTTTTCTTCTAACATCTGATTCTTGGAATTATAGGTACCCTTCGATCAAGCTATTCAGATGAAGAATAAAATTGTGTTTAGAAGTGAATTGGAATATTCGAGTATCTTTTTTTATGACTGTTTTGTTTGTCTAAGAAAAAACTTTTATAACTTCAAATGTCGTTCCTAATTCAAAATAAGTTTCGTATTTATGCAAGTAAGCTTCCAATTTTAATCAGAAGTTAGTTCTTTCAACAACATTTTTGACATTGTGTCCAAAGCACTCTTCGCAAAAACAATTTTCTGCCAATTTTGACCAGCACGTAAGATTCTAACATATCGAGTGATACGTCATAGCAATCAGAAAAAAACAGACTTTTCAAAAATGTAAAAATCCAATATGGCGACAATAGGAAAAATCAAAGTTGAATGTTGTATCTTTGATATCAAGAACGCCTTGAAACATACGATGACAGATGTAGATTCCTTGTGAAAAAGTCTCTGAAGAACGTCCCGATTAAAAACTTCTAGTTTTCTTGGTTTTCGCTCGAAAAAATGAAAACGAAAGATACAAATTTCCGTTTTTTTTCAATAACTCTTCTTCTTTCTTTTCAGATGATTGTTCACCATAAAATTGCGCAACTTTGCTTCAATTTAATCGACCTCGTATCTATAATAATAATTGAGATTCCCATGGTGAAGCTCGAAAAACGGGCACCCTGTATACAATTCACGAACGAGATAAAAAATAATACTTTCGCATTATTTTTTCGTGAAATATTCATTTATAATTTGTTTTCTCTTGTGGCATATTCAGAAAATATTTAAAACTAATAGTTTTAGTGCAAGGAGAGAAATGAGCAGAAAGTAAAACAATAAATCAATTAAATTTACATTTATTAATCCTATATAGTCATTAAATTTATATAAAACAATTTATAAATGATTCACTGATCATAACCTGAAAACTGAATCCATATTGATTCCATTAAGTTGATGAAATCAGTTCCTGATGAAATACAAAAAACTCCATACAAACTAAGAACTCGAAAAAAGTCCATAAAATGAATACATTAACATTTCTCGGATGGAGAACTGTTTCTCTCCTTCGTATAGGCATCTAATTCAGCATTCAACTCTTCTGCTGTGGGCTGTTTTCTTGGGTTCCTTAAATTACGGCCTTCACCTCCACGACCTGCAAAAAATAAAACATTAATTTGAATGATTTTTATGAAATAGATCATAAAAAATTTAAACGAATTTGTTGGCAAGCACTTGTACTTTATGTGAATATGATATATTGCTGATACCACTAATCATGACGAAGCTTTCAAATTCAGGATATAAAACTCATAAAAATGTGATTTTATTACTTGTAATCTCTCTATCAATATTGAAAAAAAAATGTGAATGTTCCATAAATTGAACTAGGAATGTTTCACAAATGTATTTATACTCTTTGACATGCTGAGAGAAATATACACTGAACAGGAAAATAATCCACTGAGTTCCACAAGTTAATCAGTATTAGAATAATGATATCGACAGGGCTTCTTACCACCATATCACCTATAAATATCACACAGGTACTCACCTCTGACAGGCCTGCTTTTTGCTCCCCTTAGACTCCTGGCTGGAAATCGCCTTTCTTCTCCCACAGGCCTTCTTGCAGGATTTGGTATTTCTGAATTGGTGAGTTGGATGTCCATGGCTCTCCCATCCAAAGGTACTCCATTGTACTGTTTCATGGCCTTGATAGCATCGTTCCTCCTTTCGAAAATCACATCAGCAGTGCCTAATGACCTTCCCGATCTATCATAATGAATGGCGGCACTTTTCAGTGGACCAAAGTCGGCAAAAAGTTCTTGTATGTCAGAGTCGGAGACTCCGAAATCTAAATTCGATACAATCAGTTTGGTGGGTCCCATCGTAGCTTGAACTGTAGCCCTGGCAGCTGCCAGTTTACGGGAGCCATATCCCTCGAAGAGATCGTGCTTCCATGCACTGTTTACGTCTCCCTGAAAAAAACAATTCGTCTCGATCAGCATTTCAGTCTCCGGAAGGCAGGGGCGGATATAGAGGAATACTATAGCCCAGGGCCCCGGATTCTGCAGGGGCCCCAAAATTTTGAAATAAACGGTTCATTTCAAGTGCTAGTGCACTGTATAATAATGGATGAAAAAAATATCGTTACAAAATAATAATATTTTTATTTTCGACGTCAGAGCTTCTTCATTTATAGAATCTTTGATTCCAACCACTCAGTCAGAAAATGTGTTACTCATTCAGGAAATGTGTTACATGATTCTTATTTGACGTGGGCTCTATGAAAGAAGGAATCTTCGAGGATAGTATGAACTTCCCTTGTTCCCTTCAATCAAGGGTTGTTGAACGGTATTAATGAAAAGATGTGAACAGATTAGGTATAATTCAAAAGAAATTAGATGAGAGAAAGGCTTTATGAATCAAACATCGAAAATAGATGAGATACTCATAATACGCACTTTCATGTTCACAGAGACTTCAACAAATACACATAATCATATTGAGTTGCAAAGCAGAACGGGTGTTTTCGAAATAGTTGGACTAGTTCTCAATTTCATCAATACCAAATCGTTATAAAAAATAATTAGGCAATAAAAGCAATTATACAAAGCAAATCCCGGAAGGCTTCCCAAGCATAACATTGAGTCACTTTGAATTCCTTGATTATAATTCAATGCTGATTCAAGTCTAATCGAAAGCTAATCTGGTTGATGTGATGACAGTTTATGATCCTTTTGCCAAATTATCGCTCTCTGTTCTTTATTTATTTAAATTCAATTGGAATCTATCAAGTTCACTCGAGCTAGCAAAACCGATAATTGAAGAGAAAAATCATGTGTTTCTGATAGCAGAAATTTGACATGCCAAATGGTGCATTTTTGAGATAAAATGAGACCGTACCTCCGAAAACACTTGAGACCGCCGCGTTTTGACTTCAGATTCGTGATCAGGAAGTCAAAATACGTGAGTTTTACCAAGAATGTTTCCGAACTCATAGGAGTGCTATAAACGAAAATTTACCATTAATATTATCAAACCTACTTACCCGATTGAAACTTCTAGAGATAGCTCCACGTCCGCGACATCTCTGGATGCCTCTATAGCTGGGGCGGCCAGCACTTTTGAAACTTCCTCTCCGTTGACCTCTGCTGCTACCACCACTAGCTGAGCCTCTGCCACGACCCCGTTGAGATTTTCCCGATTTGATGATATCATCGAGGCTCATTTCGATTTTATCTTCCATTTTTCGGTGTTGATACTGGATATTGGCACAAAATTAAGTTAACTCGAAGAGAGAACCGTACTTGACACGATAATTGCCAGGAATAGACTGATGGATGGATGATCTGTGAGGTGAGAAAGCATTTGGTACATATTCGAAGCCACGCCTTTAGCACAGAAGCAAAGAGAGGGGGTAAGCCCCACTCCTTGACAGTTGACAGTAGCTTTATGACCAATCAGGGACCGCCTATTCAGGTAACTTGATATATGACTCGGGAGACCAGTGGCTGAAACCATAGAAATCATATTATATACAAATAATCTATGGATGAGACTGAAGGATTTGATCGAGGATTTGCCTTGGTTATGTGTCAAATGCATTCTTGTTGGCCTAACTGTCGTGTGGTTAACTTATCTCTGGTGAATTTGAAGTTTTATTATAGATAGATATCATTTATTTTGCCAAAGATTACAGTTTAGTAATATAGCAATAGTCAAATATACACAAAAAGATGTATACATACATATGTAAACAAATACTAACACATGTAGATTTAAAAAATAATAAATATATCACAAACTAAGTATATAAATACTGGGTAATATTAAAGACAAATCGACAAATTATTCAAAGTACTCAGACAGATGGTAGAAGCACTTATCTATAAAAAATTCCTTGAGAGTTTTCCTGAATTCCGTAAATCTGACAATATTTTTAATCGTTTCAGGTAACTTATTAAAAATACGCAACCCCATGTATTCGGGTGAGTTATAGCTTAAACCCATTTTTGCAAATGGGTATTCATTGGATGCATATCTTTATTCAGTTTGAAGCTATTTTTATTTTTAAAAATGTGTATAGACGATTCTAAAATATATAAAGATGTGAGCGTTAATACCCTAAACTCTGTAAAAATGTTTCTACAAGAATGATTATATTTCACTCCAGCAATACATCGGATGATGCGCTTTTGTGAAATAAACACATTTGCTGCTAGAGTGGAGTTACCCCAAAGACAAATACCAAATCTAATGCGGGATTCTACTTGTGCATAATATAAATTCATCATTTGTCCTCTAGTTAGTACACATTTAACATTTTTGAAAAGGTAATGGATTGAATTAAGTTTTGAAATCAATGTTTCACAATGTGGTTTCCAAGTGAGAGTTGGATCTATCTTCATTCCCAAAAAACTGATCGCCTCTACACTGTCTCGTACCATACAGTTGTTAATAGATATATTCAGTGGATCACATACTTTTTGTCGGTTATGAAATGTCGCTAATTGAGTTTTTTCGGCATTGAAAAATAATTGATGTTCATCAAACCACTCACGTGTATTTTCTAATAGATTTGTAATATCTGTTCCAATATTTATCGCTAACGGATTTGAGATAATTAACGATAAATCATCTGCATACATTGTGAAAAACTGATTTTTCAGAAATAAATCAAGGCTATTTACATACAGCAAAAATAGGCAAGGTCCCAGCACAGAACCTTGTGGAACACCAGATTCCACAGAAAAGAAGTCTGAGTTATATTTTTTAATTTCAGTCAGATCTGTATATTGTATTTGGACGAATTGTTTTCTATACTTCAAAAAAGATGATATCCAGCTTAGAGGTTGTCCTCTTATTCCAGAGTCATACAGCTTCGATAGCAAAGTATCATGATTGACACAGTCGAATGCCCTGCTGAGATCACAGAAGATCCCAACAGGACACTCGGCGGCCTCAATACATTTGATAATCTGACTATAAAAGGAGTGAATTGCGGTATCAATAGATTTTCCTGCACGAAACCCATGTTGTTTTTCTGTTAATATTTTAAATTTCTCTAAGAAATCATCAAGACGTGATAAAAAAGCATATTCAAAAATTTTGGAAACTGAGAGAGGGACCGTTACTGGTCTATAGTTTTCAAGTGATAATCGATCCTTTTTTTAAAATATTGGAATAATCTTACCCACTTTCAAACAGGTCGGAAACGTACCTGAAGTGAATGATAAATTCACCAGGTGAGTAAGTGGCTTTTTTACAAAAGGTATTATTTTTTTCACTAAAAACATAGGTATATCATCAGAGCCTGATGAACTTTTATTTTTCAATTTAGTTCTGAGAAGTATTTCCAATTCATCTTCTCCATAAGGGGTTAAGTAAAATGAATCATATCGGATGACTCTACAATCTAATACCTGAGTTTTATTTTTGTTAGTCAAATTTTTTATTATTTTTTTCGGAGCATCTGTAAAAAAACCGTTGAAAGATGAGGCAACCAAGTGGGGATCACGTATTTCTTGATCCTCTACTCTTATTTCTAGGTTTACGTGTTTTTTATTTTTATTTGATATTTCATCTATCACTTTCCAAGCTGTTCTAGATGGATTGCTAGAATTGAATAATTTTTCTGGTAATATTCTTTTTTAACCTTGGATATCAAATCAGTGTGTTTTCTTTTTGATTCTCGATAAGCTGGTTCAAGAACAGGAAATCTTTTACATAAAAAGCTCAGGTCTTTAAGATTAGTGCTTGATCTTATGACCTCATCATTTACCCATTTCTTATTAGGTGTACGTTTACTGTAATATTTCCTTTCAGGAAAGTAAAGATTGAAATAATACAGAATAATTGAATAGAAATACTCAAAAGCTGAATTCAAGTCTTCGATACAATATAGAGGCTCCCAGTCCTCCTCAACCAAAACCCTTTCAAATCGTTCAACATTAACTGCATTGAAACTTCTACGATACTTAGATTTGCTACTTACAAAGCTATTTTCATCTAATTCCAAATAAACAGAACGATGATCAGCTATACAATTATCGAAAACACAACACAGACCTTCATTACTGAAATTGATAAAAATGTGGTCATAAAATCAAAGAACTTATATTTCGTGACCGAAACACTTTTCTTTTTCATACACTGATTATGATTTTTTCTCATGATGATTTATTTTATTATATTGATTTTATCCACAATAAATCGACTTTTTTCTCATTATCTTGACTTTTTTATCATTTTATTCAAATCCCTATTTCCGGGGAAAAAGTGGCAATTTAAATCCCTAGGAATTCAAAGTAATTTTGTTTAAATAAATGCCAAATTTTTAATAATTCCATCAAAATTATAACGTGTTAAAAAATATATTGAACTATAAAAAACAACTTAATTCATATTGATATTATTAACATTTATGTTTACCCCAATGCCCGAATTCAACTTCGTAAAAATACGCAAAACTAGAGGTAGGAATATTCCTATTCCTAAACTGCTGGCAATGAAAATTTTTTTTCCATAGAGTCCAAGTAGGTATCTTTAATTTCCTCTTCAACTTTGATAAACTTATGCACTGTTTGAAATAAATTCAAAAAAGCTGTAATTTCTCTGTACCTAACTATATACAGGGTGATGGGTCACGGTCGATGGTACCTTAGACGTTTACGGAGAACGGGACGTAGGATTATTCTGAAAATTTGGTTTATTGGGTAATCAGTTTTGTTCTATCGATCTGAAATACTTTTAGCGTTGCGGCGTTGCCGCTTCTATCAAAAAGTAGCAACAACTTTGTTATTTCAAAAAGAACACCCTGTATTTTATTTCATTTTTAGATTCTTCCTGGAGAGCTGATTTCGTCGATACATCATACTTGGGCTATAGCGCGAAAGATTACAGAGATATAGGGTGTGAAAAATCGAGATTTTTCAACTTTAGGAATTTTTTCTGCTCAAAACGGCTTACATGTCCCTATCTCAACTTTTCATTTACTATCTACTGACATTTAATAGTAACAAATAGAGGGTGATGCAAAACTCAAAATTTTGAACCACCCGTATTTGTTTCAATTAAATATAAATCGATAGTAAATGGAAAGTTGAGATAGGGACATGTAAGCCGTTTTGAGCATAAATGGATAGTTTCGGCACAAAAAATTCCTAAATTTGAAAAAATCTCGATTTTTTACACCCTTTATCTCTGTAATCTTTCTCGCTATGCCCCAAGTATGATAGATCGACGAAATCAGCTCTTCAGGAAGAATCTGAAAATGAACTAAAACACAGGGTGACCCATTTGAAATAACAAAGATGCTACTACTTTCTGGTATAAGCGACAATGCTGCAATGCTGAAAATATAGATCGATAGACCAAGAGCAACTACTTGAGAAACAAAATTTTCAGAATGATCCTATGTCCCGTTCTTCGTAAACGTCTATGGTACCATCGACCGTGAGTGACCCTGTATAAGAACTAATAAAATGTATATGCAAGTCCACCACTTCCATCTTGAGAAAAATCGTAGGAAATTCAAATACCTATTGTTTCGTTTTTATTATATTAGTAATTATTTATAATCTTCATTTTCCTTCATTAATCTTTTATTAGAACCACCTTCTATATTTTTTGTTGTTACTCCTATTTTGGAAGTCACTTGACGACCTTGTACAAGCAGTTTTTTGTGTCCTTCATATATATTAATTCCGAATAAAACGTTCAGTTCATTTTTCGTATTCGTATTGAATGTTCTGCTTTTCACGCATCTTCAATTTTCAATAACTATCATAGTGCTAAATAAGTTTATATTGCATAAGCTTCAATTCACTAGTTTATGGACAAACTATCATAGTTCCTAGTCTAATCAATAAATCGGATCTTTTGATATTGTGCTTTGAACATCATCGGCACACGATCATCAGGAATTGGCCACCAGAGGATCCTTACACAGTAAAAAAATATATTTGTTAATATCTATTTAGTTGAAAATAGCAAGAAATTTGTTAATAACCACAAACATTATATCTTTATTAGCATAAAATTCATCCGAGGAACTTGTTAATGATGAAATTTGTTCTTTTCACAACAACGATTAGTTAAAAAATGTCCGTAACAAAAATTGTAGTGAAAAATACTATGTCTTTTGTTGATTTCTACGAATTTGAGTGAAATAGACAAAACAAATATTTAATCTTCCAAAAAGTAGTTGTCATTTAATCAACGTTTGACGACGATGTTCAAGTCAGAATGAGGTAGGCTCAGTACTTGGTAGTCTTTCGTGTCGTTGAGGTGTGCGGTGAGCGTGCAAAGTTTTGTCTCATCAGAAAAGAAGCAACACCTCCATCAAGTTAGAATTCACTGAACTAATCTCTGGTCGATGATGAAGAATTGCTGCATATTAAATATACATATATTGAAGGCAAGGTTTAATTGTTTATTTTTGGTTACATATTCATTCAAGAATATATTTGTTCCCATACCAAACCATTTGTTGAATTGACAATATCTTATTGTTGAAGTAACGAAATGAAATTATATTTCATTATATTTAGTAGTAATTAACCAAATTGATTTTTTAGAATCACCATCATTAGTTTTACTTTCATCGAAAGAATATTGTTGAAAATACGAAATATATCCGGTGATTTCGCAAAACCGTTTGTAGTAACTCCAAAAAAACTAGTATGATTTCGCAACTAAGTTTTGTTATTTGTCAACTGAGCTGCTGCACAAATTGACAAGATTCATTCGACTAAATGTACTTTTGTTAATTTAACTAAATAAGGTTAGTGGATCGAGCTGAGCAACAAGTTGTAGTTAATTTTAACTACCCAGTTTTTACTGTGTAAGAAAAAGCCAATTCCATATGATTTCGTCCAGAAAGTGATACCTCATCAGACGGTAAGTCGTTATGGTGATACTTTCAATCTAGGTCAAACCAATTTCTCATATAACAGACTCAAATTTCTGATATTCCCTTCACAAGAAACACCTATTTATTAAAATTAATTCGAACCAATCAAATGATATTCCTGATAATAATCACATTGCAAATAATATAAAAGTTGTCATCTTGAGAAAGAATAAGCATGAAGAAAAAAGTTATCACAATAATATATGTCAAAAAAGTCAATTCAATGAGAAGAAAGACATTATAATAAGAAACCCGAAATTATAATAAAAAAAATGACAATATAATGACAATAAAGTCATCATAATGAGAAAATTCATTATAATGAGAAGAAAGTCATCAAAATGAGTTTTCGGAATAGAAAAAGTATGCGTGATACCAGAGTGCTTTCGTAGTATGCATTCGAAATAACTTTCGACCCAAACAAAAATTACATTATGGTGTTGAAGACAATATTAATGATAATCCCTCAGACCTCACACTAAGATAATCCCATATTCCACAATGGCTGTGGGGAATTATCAGCTTTACCTGTAAAAGACCTTGTAGATGAGATATACTTTGTACAGTTTATTGCTTGAACATTAAACTTGCATTAAACTAAAACTGAACTGTGCTTTATGCACAATGCCCATCTCTTTTACCATTGTTGAACGTTTGAACTGATCCTTTGATCCCAAGGGATTTGTATAAATTGGGGCCAAGTGAAATAAGGATACTCTGTTTCAATTTTTTCGAATTTATTACCCAAAAATATCTAGCCTACCTCTTCTAGAATTCCTGCGGTATTTAAAAACCATAAATATAATTCAGGAATCTTGAAGTTGAATGGATCTAATCAGCAAACTTTTGAGTATTATCTTGTTTCAAGTACGATGGCAATAGTGGTGGTGTAGCGCAAATTGATATATTTTGACAAAAAATATTGATTCGTGCAATCGCTTCTGCATCAAAAGAGACTTCTAGGCATGTATCGAACATATCATTTTGAATGTATGGAAATGTTATAATAGTAAAACTTAAAACTGAATGTTTCAAATTTTTTCAAGTTTTTGTTCACAACCCGTTTTCAGCTCGATATTGCGTATTGGAGACGAGACTCAACTAATGAAATATAAATGGTTTTGAGACTATATGTATCCAAGATTGTTCTTTGATACTTGAATTTCGTCAACATGCTTTTCAGAGTATTCGAGACACTTGAAATATATGGCTATCCCATTTGAGGTAGAAGTCAATTGTGATACCGAGATACTTAATGTTTTATTTTGATTGTATTTAACCTCAGGTTTTGTCATTTTCAATCTGAATGGTTTCGAAACTAGACAACCCGTTTTTATAACTACAGAATGGCATGTAAAAAGTTTTTTAGAAATTGATAGTTATTAATTTATACCTGAACCAGTTCATAGTCGATTTCCGCTGTCTGCTTCAGGCTAATCCAGTTGTCCGCTGTGTATAAATTTGCTGTGACATCAGCAAAACTCATTGCTACACCTACAGTGGACATGGTAAGTGAACTGTTGATGTAAATCGAAAATATCAAAGGCCCCAGGACCGTACCCTGTGGAACACCATATTTCAGACACCGCTGAGTTTTCCTACTATTTTCACAGCTTGTTTTCTATATTCTTTCAATAACTTCCCAACAGTTTTAGTGTTGAACCTCTTATTCCTTCATCTTCCAAAGACTTCAACAGCTGTTGATCATTAACAGTGTCAAAGGCCTTGGCTAGTTGCGACACCACCACAATGTCCCTTCTTTGTCTGTGTTAGCACATGTGATACTTTTGAACCAAACTGGTGATTATCAAATCATTTTCATCAATCTGAAAATTAAAACTACCTTCAAAATAGGAATCCTAGCTCACCTTGCAATTATCCTTGTTTTACAATCTAATGAAATCTCAATGGACACATTTTTAATAGCACATGAGCATTGAGCAAAACGAATTCACAGTTCTCCGACCGAAATACTTCTACTAAAATGGCGCTCCTCTGGAAAATCTGAACCAGGCTACAATTGATTCTGCTGGCCAAAGCTTGGGTATAGGTATCAAACTATTAATCGAGAATCCTAGTATAATTGAACATTTTTTATTGTGAAATTTCGCCAAACACATTATATCATCAATCATAGGCTCATCCAGTCATTTACTTAGAAATCATAGGTAAACAAATCAAAATTTCCCACTGAACATGCAATGTTACAAAATATTGCTACAATATTGTATGCGGCAAGCTCCCAAAATATAACAGAAAAACCTACTATCAAATGATTTGTAAATTACAAAAGTAACTTTTGATCGAGTTTCAATTGCAATATTGTCTCAACTATAAAAGTTCATTAATAATAATAATAACGTTTATTCAGACAAGGATAAAAACAAGAGAACAATGCTCCTATGTTTGAAATAGGTGTGACCACATTGAGCTACTGAGTAAAAAATTAAGCACCCAGCTATTTTTAATGCGGAAACTAAAAAAAGTTTTGAGTACGAATGTTCTGAAAACAGCTTATCACTCACTCTTTCACTCACACCTCAGCTATGGTGTCATACTGTGGGGAAACTCATCTGCGTCTCAAAGAGTTTTCCGTCTACAAAAAAAAGCTATCAGGATAATGGAGGGGGCTGGATATTGGGATCCATGTAAACCTTTATTCATCAAATATAAAATACTTCCTCTTCCCTCTATGTATATCTATTATACGCTTATGGAAATACATGAAAATAAAAATCATTATGC
Source organism: Chrysomela aeneicollis (assembly GCA_029955515.1). Lineage (NCBI taxonomy): Eukaryota > Metazoa > Arthropoda > Insecta > Coleoptera > Chrysomelidae > Chrysomela > Chrysomela aeneicollis. Next base: position 13,467,018 of record JARUHQ010000021.1, on the reverse strand, counting down.
AATACACTCAAACATTCATGATCACTCTACAAGAAACTGTAAGCTTCTCATATCTCATAGATTCAGGCTCTCAATTTCAGCACGAAATTCTCTGAACATTAACCTATATAACAAGCTTCCAAATTACCTCAAGGAACTCAACATAAATCGTTTCAAAAATGAGGTAAAACAGCTTTTCCTTTCAGAATGTTTTTATTCCATAAATGAATACCTGGAATACTGTCAAATGTATTAGAATACCCACCCAAATATATTTTTCGTCTTTTCTAGCTTTTGTTCTGTGTTTATTTTTATTTTAATATTATTCTGTATATTTATGAATGCTCTTTAGCAGCTGATTAGCTGAACACTGAATGACTTGCTACAAATGTAACTCATGTTATGTAACGTAGTCCAATAAAAAAAAATAAAAAAAAAATAAAACGTTGAGATGAAAACCTCGAGCGCTGAGCACTCCCAAGGGAGGAGTACTGAATGCTGTGTGCGGCAAGGTAAACATATTTCAGTTTGACTTCACGAAATTCAAAAATGAGAGGAATATAAAACACAAAGTTATATGATACAAAATAAAATACAGGTTATAAATAGAAGAATACAAGTTATAAATATAAATAAAATGGTACGAATAATAAAATACAGTGTATATATATGCAATGTGAAATATAAATAAAATATAAAACATGAAAAATAGAAAATTTCGAAATCAGTAAGATAAGCATATATGAAAGATTCTGGAATCAAGGATGACAATTTTTCTCAGTTATTTTTAGTGTCAATAATTTTTTCTATTTCTGTTCTATTTTCAAGTACGATTTTTTTTAGGTTTTTTGAAATTCTTTACAGAATATGTATTTATAATTTCGAAAGGAATGGAGTTCATAATTTTGGGACCTAAATAATTTAAACTTCTTTGTCCAATAGTTTTATTCATATGTGGAATAGAGAAGGGAGTTTTCAATCTGGTGTCATACCTCGAGTTGTGAGCAGTTTCAAAATTGTGTTTATTTTTGTATAGGTATATGGCAACAGTATAAAAAAATATTTGTCTCGGATTGAATAACTTGGTTTCTTGAAATAATTTTTCCGAAGAATAAGTATGAGGTTTTGTATATATAATTTTGTAAAATCTTTTGAGTAAATTTTCAAGTGAGTGTGGATGGGTTTTCAGTATTCCACCCCATGCAATTATTCCATATGTTAGGTGTGGTGTTACCAGGGCATTATAAAGGGTAGTAAGATCATTTTCCTCAAGAAAATTTCTGGATTTAAAAAATAGGTAGATTGGGGATCGAAGTTTTTTCATGATGAATTCTACATGGGTATTCCACTTCAGGTGACTGTCGGTATGTATACCTAAGTATTTCACGCTCGTTGCTAAATTTATGTTGATAGTGTAATGGTTTTCCTTTATTTGTAGGGTGTTGAAATTAGGCAATTTATTTTTATACTAGCAGAAAGGAATGAAGAATGTTTTTTCATAATTTATGGTAAGTTATTTATTTTTGAACCATTTTTCAATCTGAAGAAAATCATTTTCAACTTTAACTTTCATTTTGTCCCAGTCTGTATCGTTGTAATATATAACCGTGTCGTCTGCGAATGTAATAATTTTCCCTGCAGTATCCAAAAGGAATAAATTATTAACGTATACGATGAACAGCATGGGATCTAAAACTGTTCCCTGCGGTACACCGTATTTTAAAGTTCCTGATGTGCTGAGGATCCCATTTATGCTCACATATTGGGTTCGTTTCATGAGGTAATACCGGAAGAGATCAAGTTGTAGACCACGTACTCCAATATCCTCTAAGGATTCAATTAACAGCGGAAAACTCACTGTATCAAAAGCCTTCGCCAGGTCAAGAAATATAGCTAGCGAAGGTTTCTGATTATCTAGATCATGATAAATATTTTTCATTAGTTGTGCAATTGCGTCTTGAGTTGAAATACCTTCTTGGAATCCATATTGCTTTTCGGATATGATTTTATATTTTTTCAAATAACACCAGACTCTTTGTTTGATTATTTTTTCAAATATTTTAGTGAAATTTGTTATTAGAGATATAGGTCGGTAATTGGTTGTGTCTAATTTATTACCTTTTTTGTATATTGGTTTCACTACTGAGCATTTTAAGATTGACGGGACTTCTCCAGTATCAATAACAAGATTTATGAGAAAAGCCAGTGGTTCTTTGATGAAGTCAACGATTTGTTTTAGGGTTTCTGCTTTTATATTGTCAAAACCGTTTGTTTTTTTATTATTTAGGTTTTCAATCAGAGAGAGATAAAGAGAATGTGTTTCACGTTTTCTTGGAAGTTTATAATTTGCGTCTGGAGTAATTTTTTTTGCGAGGTTTTCTCCCGTACTAATGAAGTTGTTATTGAACTCATTTGATACGTCCAGAGGGTTTGTTATAATTTCATTTCTGTCGTTTTTAATCATGGATATACTTGTTTTGTTACTGGATTTTGACTGCAATGCATTTATTGCTTTCCAAATACCAACTTGATTATTTCTATTATCGATTATTATTTTCCTCTAGTATTCCGTTTTTCTTATCTGAATGAGTTTTTGAGTTTCTTTCTTGTATCTATTATATTCTAATTTGAGCTCTAGGTTATGTGGGTTCAATTTTGTCAAAGAGAATAATTTATTTTTGTGTTTGATTGATTTAACGATTCCTTTTGTTATCCATTCTTTTCTTTTGTGTTCATCATTTGGTATTCGTTTCAAAACTGTACACTTCTCAATGTTCTCGGAAATTATTTTTGAAAACAAATTTGCGCAATTTTCGGCTGTATTTTGTTCATAAACGCAATCCCAATTTGTATCGCTTATATTTTTTTTCAGTTTTTTGTAGTTTATGTAGGAAATTTGGTTATGTTTATTATTTGTTTGGCAAGTTCTGTTGGGGACAATAATTTGAAGGACTACACCAAAATGGTCTGTTATATCGGTGAGCACCACTAAAGGTAGGATGTATTCTAGGTCCGCTTTTCTTTTTAGGAAATTGTGGTCTAAGCATGATTTGGTACCAATTTGGACGCGGGTATATTCGTTTATCATAGATATATATCCAAACTGGTTTAGAATACTCAAGTATTCTGTGGCGTAATCAATTTCTTTGAGTATGTCAATATTCATATCTCCCACAATTATTTCATAATCATATTCTTTGTTTTGTGATTCCAGAAATTCTTGCAAGTGTCTATTGAATTCATATGGGTCTAAAGATGCAGATCTATACAATGCTATCAGATGAATGTTTTTTTTGTGGATGAGGATCTCTAGTTTAGTCACTGTGACGTCGCCAAATTTGAAGATACATGAGTTGTATGGGAGGGAACTCTTCAAGTATATGATAGTACCATCATTTTTGTTGAGGTTAGCTTCATTATAAATGATTTCATAGCCTGCCAGTTTGTATAGATTAATGTTCTCAATTTGATATGTCTCAGTGAAAATGATGCAATCAGAAGTACTGCTTTGTTGGCTCAGGAATACCTTCATTTCATCAAAGTTTCTGTGTATACTTCTAATGTTATTGTGCATTATTTTGAAATTTGCATAATTTTCATTGATTGACAAGATTTGACTACATTGTTCTGAATTGGTTACAGTTTCAGTGTGTATTTCATTGTAACGAAAATCTCTGATATAATTATCCATAATGATAGAAAATTAGTTAGATAATTTTAGCTTTTGGTATTGTAAGGCTCTTTTTTCGGTAAAGAGCCCTACAAAGGGCCTCAGGGCTTAGTTCTCTATTTACTTTAGAGCGGTTGCCTCGAGCGCCAGTTTTTTTTGAAGTGGTATGCTCCACTTTCTTCCAGAACTAGGAGTTCTTTGGAAGGCCCTAGGGTAGCTACAGTGAAGAAGGGACGCAGAGTAAATCCATACAATGCACCCCCTTGTGTAAACCAGAGGTCAGCTAGTTAGACCAGGATAACAATAAACTTCTAAGAAAATGTAGTCTTTAGTTACACCTCCTTAGACTAGACTGGAATACAAGCTACGTTGAACAGAATTGATGTTATTTTATTTTAAACTAAGTTTCGGTTTCAACAGGATTTATTGAAATTCACTAAATAGATAATAATCTACAGGCAAAATCAAATCAGAAATTCACTCAATAAAAAATTCGGGGTCGGTTTTATATTATTTATTACATAAACTTCAACTTTCCACACTTTGTCAGATTTTCAGGAAAATATGAAATAATATCAAACAGCCTTAAAACAGTAAAAAGAAACAACACAGATAATACAGGAAATCCACCACTGAAGCAAAGGCAATGACAAATCGTTCGTTCTACTTTGATTCTATCGCGGATTTTATTATACAGGGCGGTTCGTGAGATCTGGGTCTTGACAAATCGGGAAAATAATTTATTAGATTTCAGGCGATATGCAATTTGAAACGGGTGTCAGGTTAAGTGCAATTCTGGTTTCTGGTTCAATGCAATTATTTTCTGGGTTGTTATAGTGATTCTCGGGCAGGATTTTCTGAACTGAATTTAAATACGACAGTGAAAAATCTCAGGAATTTTTATACTTTCAATATAACTCACGATTCTGGCTTACAGGGTTTCCGGGTGGTACGCAGCAAAATATACCACCGGTTCAGCTAATCCTTATTTTCAGGAACACTCTCACGATACAGGGTGTTTTACAGGTAACACTCTGCGGCACACAATTAATCGGAAACCCGGAAACAAAATCGAACACGGCTTCAAAAGTTTTTAATCACGGCTCACGTCTTGGCAATCACTTGATTCTCACGCACCCAGGTTCTAACTGACTCGTTTTCCAACTCACTAACTCAATGCACTCTTCGGTTTTCCAAAAAATCAGGATAAAAACGGTACAGATTGTCCTTGCTTGACATTGTTTGTCATTGTTTGACCTCTAAAACGGAGCAAGAAATGAACCAAAATACACTCAGTTAAAAACAGGTAGCAGAGTGTTGGATAGAATATAAAAAAAATACCAGGAATAACATTTCTTCTGAATAGGATATATATGAATACTTATAATGAGGAATGTACCAATATCTCCGATTTTCTGGAAAATTATATATCGAATCATTGCCCATGCTTTTATACAATTTAAACATAAGAATCTCGAAAACAGGAACGAAATATCAGATATAATATTTTACAACAGGTTAACCTAGCAAAATACTAATTATTCGAATAATATACCGAGGGTTTTATGTATCCGACCTGTAGTAATGAAGGTCGCTGAAAAACACTTCATTACACACCCCTCCCACTTGCAAAAAAAATTATTGCTTCAGCTGTAATTTTTCTACTAAAAACCCTGGTAATAACAATGACCAAAAAAAAAACAATGTGTACATATTCAAAAAGTGAAAATCAGTGAAACAAAATATATATTCTGGGTTACCAACTATACTGGTGTTATCGGCGAAAGCCGGTCCTGGGCTTTTCGCATGTGCACACCCGTTCCTACGGGCACACCTCGCACGGCGTGGACCTGGGCGGCTACGGTGACGGTGCAGGGCCGGCTCCGTTGATTGTTCTGGTCGTTGGAGAGTCGTCGGCGAACTGGCTGCGGTCGTTCGGATACCAATACCGGGTGTCCTTGTAGCGTAGGTCGGCTGGGAGGGCAGGAACAGTCACACGACTTCATCCCTACTAGACCACACCTGGAACAGAAAATCCGGCTCCGGGCTTGGCACTGGGATCGGTGGTGGCCGGGTTGACCACATCTCCAGCACAAATGTCGCGTCACCGGCAGGTACACGACACTGGATGTCCTTCGTGGCTTCTGGTCAAAGGCACCTTGGTACTGGCTTCTCGGCGGTGGGAGTGTCGCGGAACTTTCAGCAGCTTCACGGTCCGGAGTCGTTGTCAAACGGGTAGTATTTCGACTCGGCGTGGAGTCCTTGACCTGGTCAGTTATTTCTGGATCTCGTTTTTCTGGAGACTTTCGGTTCTCTACTGTCGGCCTTTCAGGTTTATTTTCCATTTTCCGGGTATATCTCCCACCTGGTATTTTTCCGGTTCCTTGCCATTCTGGATTCTCAGTGGTGGCTTGGATATATGCTGCTGGCTCTGGGAATATATCTGTCTTTCTAGGGGAACCAAGAACGGAGACGTTCTTCTGATTCCTATACACAGTGGCTGTTCGCAAATCTATGCTGAAACCCTGTGTGCGAAGGATATCCATGCCCAACACAATATCGGCCATTAAACTGGGAATAATCAGCAATTCACTACTGAAATACTCGGTACCGATCGTCATACAGGGTTTAATAATTCCGGTTACCCTGATGAGCGAACCATCGGCTTGGTGGGACTGAGCTGCGGTATTCAGGTATTCTCGTGATCCCTGTCGTTTGCAACAATCGGCTACTTTGGTACTGGCAAACGACTTTGTAGCTCCAGTATCGATCAATGCAGAAAATTGCGTGTCTCCAATGATAACAGGTATGAACGGTCGGTTATCGTCAGGTCGGCTTGTCTGGTGATCTTCTGGAACATGTTGGGGTTTGAGACGGGCTCCTGGTGAGTTTTCTGGCATGCCACAAACACAATCTTTGGACATAACCCCACTACGTCCACATCGTGAGCAGAAAAGTCGGAAGGCATTACGACAACTTGTTCGTCTATGTCCAGTCTGTCCACATTTCCAGCAGACATTTTCTCGGGTGTATACCGGTTGTCCTGAAGGTTTTGGAGCCGGAATAACAGGGGCTGGTGGCGGGATTGTTTGTGAGGGTGACCTGGTCAGGGGTTGAACAACTGGAGGCGGTTGAGCGACTGGTGGTGGATCGGAGTACAATGTCCATAACGAAGGAGCAGGTTTCGAGTTCCGGTAGTACATACGGTGGATCTCGTTACGTAACTGCTGGAATTCCAAGATTGACGAAATCAGGGACGGTACATCTTGGAAGTCGGTCGTTCTTATATACTGTCGGTAATCCGGAAGGAGGTTTCGGTATATCCACTTCAATTCCTGGGCAGGCTCAATATTCCCATGACGCCTGATGAGGGTTTGCAAGTCCACCACATAATCTATGGCAGGCTCACTGTCCCTCTGAAGCCTTTGGCTTATTTCCAGTTCCAAATTCTCCTGGTATCTAACAGGAAAATAAGCTTTCTGAAATATTGTTTTGAACGATGACCAAGAATTCCAGTATACTTTATTGCATCGGTACCACAAGAGTGCACGTCCTTGTAATAATGCCGGTAAAACATCCAACAATTGTTCCGGTAGAGCTTTTTCGGCATCTCCAATCTCCTCGAGTCGTTCCAGGAACGCCACTGGATCCGAGGTTCCGTCAAAGTGAAGATTCCAGCGGTACGGCTTCAACTCAGGCAATGAAATCGGTACGGGGACTGGCGACGGTGGCCACTGCGGGATTCTGTGCCTATCAGCTGTGATGTTGACATGTGGAATATTAACATCAGGATCAGGATTATGACTATGAGGCACTCCGGGTTGTATTCCAGAAAATCCAGGAGGTACATTTGTGTTGGTAGTTTCTTGTGCCATGATTGTATATCCAGGTAAAATCTAATTATCAGATCTCAACACCTTTATTGTGCAATCTCGCTTTCAGGACCTGTCTGGTTTCAGGGGGAGAAACTCGGAATAACTGATCAACTGGTAGTTAATATGCAGGTTTATACAATAAATCAAAAATGGAATTTTCAGGTGAAATAAAACACTAGACCTCAAAATTTTATTAATCAGCCTCACTTTCAGCACCCTATCTATTCAGGACGAAGATCGCTGGACAATACAGTAGTCACTGTATTGTAACTGCTCAGGACAGGATTTCAACTTGTAGCAGGATAGCAAGAATGAAAAAGAAAATTGTCAGGAAATTCAACAAGCAATTCAAATAATCAGGCTCACAATCCGGCAACTGAGTAAAAACAGGCAAAATGAAACTGGAAATGGACTGGAAATTGATTTAACAGTGAAGTTAACAGGAGAGTGATTCGATTGTCAATTGCTTTCAGTGTGGAAAATTTTCTCTGTATGTAAAGTGATATCTGTGAATTAAAAAAAAATGAAAAATTAATTAAAAACTTATGAAGTTGAATGATTGTTATTAAGAAACAGGTGCAATCAGATTTTCCTAAAATCCAGGTGAGTCTTTATAATAACCAGGTACTTATAAGTAGCAGGAATTCTTGAAAGTCAGGAACTTATTCTCAAACAATCAGAAAAAAGAAAAACTCACTTCAAGATTCAAACTTCTGGAGGATATTATCAATAATCAACTTTCACAAATTCAATAATGATGATATTGCACTGCAGTATTCAAAGTTCTGATTTCTATCAGGTTTTCTAATTATATCCAGGTATTCAAGAAAACAATTTTTTTTTCGGTAAATTGAGTATTTGGAAAAATCAGGAAATTCACAGTCAACTTATCACTATCAGGATTTCTAGCTGCAATGTTTCTAAGTCCAAGATTTTATTACAAAAATTTTCTCAACTCAGGTTTTCAATCAGGCTTTTCTAATTCAGATTTTCCAGGCAATGAAAATTTCAGGGAAATTCGGAAAATTAGACTGCAACTGTAGAAGAAGTGATTACTAGACAGTTATGTTATATTCAGGTTGTATATTCAGATTCTGATTAAAAGTCGCCTTTTTACTTTGGTTGACTCTGAAGGTCGGTGAATGTGGAAAGCTCGGTGGAAAGCAATGGTAAAATTTATTTCAGAAGTGATTTGATTTTACCTAGTAGTGAAAAGAATATGATTGATCTTATTTTGAGGAATAAACTAGAGAATTATCAGGAAATTCGTAAAACAGGTCTGACTACAGTATTTCAAACTCGGTTTTTCACAGGTTTTCCTCGGGATTTCTTTCAGGTTTTCCTAACTCAGGTCCCTGCTCGGGCGCCAATTTGTAAGGCTCTTTTTTCGGTAAAGAGCCCTACAAAGGGCCTCAGGGCTTAGTTCTCTATTTACTTTAGAGCGGTTGCCTCGAGCGCCAGTTTTTTTTGAAGTGGTATGCTCCACTTCCAGAACTAGGAGTTCTTTGGAAGGCCCTAGGGTAGCTACAGTGAAGAAGGGACGCAGAGTAAATCCATACAATGCACCCCCTTGTGTAAACCAGAGGTCAGCTAGTTAGACCAGGATAACAATAAACTTCTAAGAAAATGTAGTCTTTAGTTACACCTCCTTAGACTAGACTGGAATACAAGCTACGTTGAACAGAATTGATGTTATTTTATTTTAAACTAAGTTTCGGTTTCAACAGGATTTATTGAAATTCACTAAATAGATAATAATCTACAGGCAAAATCAAATCAGAAATTCACTCAATAAAAAATTCGGGGTCGGTTTTATATTATTTATTACATAAACTTCAACTTTCCACACTTTGTCAGATTTTCAGGAAAATATGAAATAATATCAAACAGCCTTAAAACAGTAAAAAGAAACAACACAGATAATACAGGAAATCCACCACTGAAGCAAAGGCAATGACAAATCGTTCGTTCTACTTTGATTCTATCGCGGATTTTATTATACAGGGCGGTTCGTGAGATCTGGGTCTTGACAAATCGGGAAAATAATTTATTAGATTTCAGGCGATATGCAATTTGAAACGGGTGTCAGGTTAAGTGCAATTCTGGTTTCTGGTTCAATGCAATTATTTTCTGGGTTGTTATAGTGATTCTCGGGCAGGATTTTCTGAACTGAATTTAAATACGACAGTGAAAAATCTCAGGAATTTTTATACTTTCAATATAACTCACGATTCTGGCTTACAGGGTTTCCGGGTGGTACGCAGCAAAATATACCACCGGTTCAGCTAATCCTTATTTTCAGGAACACTCTCACGATACAGGGTGTTTTACAGGTAACACTCTGCGGCACACAATTAATCGGAAACCCGGAAACAAAATCGAACACGGCTTCAAAAGTTTTTAATCACGGCTCACGTCTTGGCAATCACTTGATTCTCACGCACCCAGGTTCTAACTGACTCGTTTTCCAACTCACTAACTCAATGCACTCTTCGGTTTTCCAAAAAATCAGGATAAAAACGGTACAGATTGTCCTTGCTTGACATTGTTTGTCATTGTTTGACCTCTAAAACGGAGCAAGAAATGAACCAAAATACACTCAGTTAAAAACAGGTAGCAGAGTGTTGGATAGAATATAAAAAAAATACCAGGAATAACATTTCTTCTGAATAGGATATATATGAATACTTATAATGAGGAATGTACCAATATCTCCGATTTTCTGGAAAATTATATATCGAATCATTGCCCATGCTTTTATACAATTTAAACATAAGAATCTCGAAAACAGGAACGAAATATCAGATATAATATTTTACAACAGGTTAACCTAGCAAAATACTAATTATTCGAATAATATACCGAGGGTTTTATGTATCCGACCTGTAGTAATGAAGGTCGCTGAAAAACACTTCATTACAGTATAATAATTGTAAGTTCAATTTTGATAGTTTTGATTGAGATAAGTCGGTTAACAACTGAACAGAGTATCTTCACATTGAGAGACAGACGACCAACTTGTTGTCTTGTTGCCGCGTGATTATTCGGCTACTGTAACTCGAAGTGGAGTTCAGTCTTTCTTTCGGAGTACTTAATTACTTTCTTCTTCTTTTCATTCACCTTCTTTCCTTCCGTCTTTGTGGAGGTTGTAGGCTCTTCGTTTTTCTTATCTTCTGTTTCTTCTTGTATAGTTTTCTCCTCCCTGCCTTCCAGTATTTGTTCTTTTACTTGAGTTTGCACCACGTCTAAGATTTTTTTTCTTTATCTCCATTCTTTTCTTCTTGTATTATCTTCTGTTGTATATTTCTTTCTTCAGATGTCTTTGGTGTGTTTAATGAAAATATATGTAAATGTGGAGGTGATGCTTTCGGGTCTATTTCATTACTTTCATAATATTCAAAATTATTTAGTTGGTCTACCGAGTAAACTTCTTTGTTTACTATCAAATTCCGTCCACGTATCTTGGCAGGGTAGTTTTTTGATTTGGCGATATTCAGGTGTTTTTTGAGGACTTTCAGCTCCTGTCTATCCTCATATCACAAGTCTTGCACGAATGATATATTTTTTCCCTTTTAATTTATGGCAATTTCTGAAAACTAGATTTTTCTTCAGACAAGAGATGAATTCAATTTTGATTGCCACTTCATTTCCAATTTTTATGGAGTATAGGTTGTTCAAATCATCAAGTGATAGGTCGATGTCGAGCAGGTCTTTCATTTTTTTAGGACTGCGGCAATAAGGTCGGTGTTTTCAGGAATTGGGAGTCCAAATATTATTATATTGTTTTTCCGTAGCTGTCTATCTAGGTTAGTACATCTCGATTTAACTTGTTCCAGGTTACGTTCCACTATACTTAGATCACTCAGGCAATTTTCAATTTTTTTTTTATAATTTTGTTGTTTTCGGATTGAATTTCCTCCTTCAGTTCCCTTTTGATGTCTTTATTTTCATTTTGTATCACATCGATAATTTTTTTCAGTAGTTCAGAATTTGTTATATCGCCTGTAATATTTATCAAATTTTCCATTTTTATTTCATTACATTCGCAACATTCTATAAAAAATCTATAAACAATTTTATAGCTAGTTATGAATGTAATTTTTGATTCAATTTCATTTGTAATATTTTTCACTCGTGTTGTAACGGGTGGAATCGAATCGATCATTGGAGGATCATTGCATCAGAGATCTTGCATCGGCAGTCAGCCATTGTTGTTTCGTCAAGTTATTTGTTCTTTATGTATCGGTAATCGGAATTACATATTTGCAATTCACAAGACTATTGCACAGGTTTCCTTTCAACTGACATATTGGAGTAAGTGATAAAGATAAAAAAATGTTAATTTTAGTTCATTACTTATTTTATTTTTGGTGTATTTTGCGTTATAAAATTGATACCAGACATGACGTCAGTGACGTAGGAAGGAACACATTGACGTCATTTGATGTTATCACATTCCAACATAGGGATTGAGTTTGGGATGAGATTTTCTAAAGTTACATTATTTGGTGTTCTCCAGAGACAATATTGTTGTCTCTGCAGAGACAACATTGTTGTCTCTGGTGTTATCCCCACATCCATGGTTTTGCTTTTATCGTGGAAATGGGAATCTATGGGTCTAAAGACATTATTTTCAAGTGAAAAGCTTGATAGGAAAAAAAGACGGTTAGTAAACTTCACCAACCTCTTGGATATATTCCTTTTATAATAAAAGCTTTTTTGAAGCAATTTACAGGTTGCCCGTTTTTCGAGCTTAACCATGGGGATCTCAGTTATTATGAGGGATACGAGGTTGGTTGAATTGGGGCAAAGTTGCGCAATTTTATGCTGAACAATTATGTGAAAGGAAATTGTATGTATCATTTTTAGTCCTTGAATTAATGGGATAAAACTGAATTTTGTAATTTTAGATTTAATTTTTTCAAGTGAAAACCATGAGAACTGGAGGTTGTTCTTGTGGCACTTTTTCACAAGGAATCTAAATCTGTCATTGTATTTTCCAAGGCGTTCTAGATGTCATAGATACAACAGTCAACATTGGATTTTCTTATGGGCGCCATATTCGATTTTTGCATTTTCGAAAAGTCTGTCACTTTCTGAATACAATGATGTAACCATGATATGTTTGAATCTCACATGCTAATCAAAATTGAGAAAAAGCAGTTTTTACGAAGAGTACTTTGAAGATAACGCCAGCAATTTTGTTCAAGAGAAAATAAATTTTGATAGTTTAATTGAGGATAGGGAACGTTCACATTTCTGTCAAGCTTCCCTCTTTGCAAAGGAGGGTTTGAAGTTAGGAACGAATAGGAAAGCTATTGCTAACGTTTTTTTTTCTGCAAAACGAAACAAAACTATCAAATACATAACAAAGTTATACGAGATGCTCGAATATTAAAAGCTAATTTGGTTGATTTGATGACAATTTATGATCCCTTTTTTCAAATTTTTGTTCTCTGTTTTTTATCTATTTAAATTTAATTGAAATCAATCAAGTTCACTCGAGCTAGCAAAACCGATAATTAAAGAGAAAAATCATGTGTTTCTAATAGCAGAAATTTGAGATAAAATGAGACCGTATCTTCGAAAACACTTGAGACCGCCGCGTTTTGACTTCAGATTCGTGATCAGGAAGTCAAAATACGTGAATATTCACCATTCTCTTCTAGACACAATTTCACTCGTTCTCTTCTTCCCAGCTCAGCAATATCATCGATGGGTACAATATTAAGAAATATTTCTTCATTTTCCATAAACAATATTCTAGTATTTTTTCTTCTAACATCTGATTCTTGGAATTATAGGTACCCTTCGATCAAGCTATTCAGATGGAGAATAAAATTGTGCTTAGAAGTGAATTGGAATATTCGAGTACCTTTTTTAATGACTGTTTTGTTTGTCAAAAAAAAACTTTTATAACTTCAAATGTCGCTCCTAATTCAAAATAAGTTTCGTATTTATGCAAGTACGTTTGTTTAACAAAATTTTTGACATTGTGTCCAAAGCACTCTTCACAAAAACAATTTTTTGCCAATTTTGACCAGCACGTAAGATTCGAACATATCGAGTGATACGTCATAGCAATCAGAAAAAAACAGACTTTACAAAAATGTAAAAATCCAATATGGCGACAATAAGAAAAATCAAAGTTGAATGTCATATCTTTGATATCAAGAACGCCTTGAAACATACGATGACAGATGTAGATTCCTTGTGAAAAAGTCTCTGAAGAACGTCCCGATTAAAAACTTCTAGTTTTCTTGGTTTTCGCTCGAAAAAATGAAAACGAAAAATAAAAATTTCCGTTTTTTTTTTCAATAACTCTTCTTCTTTCTTTTCAGATGATTGTTCACCATGAAATTGCGCAACTTTGCTCCAATTCAATCGACCTCGTATCTATAATAATAATTGAGATCCCCATGGTGAAGCTCGAAAAACGGGCACCCTGTATACAATTCACGAACGAGATAAAAAATAATACTTTCGCATTATTTTTTCGTGAAATATTCATTTATAATTTGTTTTCTCTTGTGGCATATTCAGAAAATATTTAAAACTAATAGTTTCAGTGCAAGGAGAGAAATGAGCAGAAAGTAAAACAATAAATCAACTAAATTTACATTCATTAATCCTATATAGTCATTAAATTTATATAAAACAATTTATAAATGATTCACTGATCATAACCTGAAAACTGAATCCATATTGATTCCATTAAGTTGATGAAATCAGTTCCTGATAAAATACAAAAAACTCCATACAAACTAAGAACTCGAAAAAAGTCCATAAAATGAATACATTAGCATTTCTCGGATGGAGAATTATTTCTCTCCTTCGTGTAGGCATCTAATTCAGCATTCAACTCTTCTGCTGTGGGCTGTCTTTTTGGGTTCCTTAAATTACGGCCTTCACCTCCACGACCTGCAAAAAATAAAACATTAATTTGAATGATTTTTATAAAATAGATCATAAAAAATTTAAACTAATTTGTTGGCAAGCACTTGTACTTTATGTGAATATGATATATTGCTGATACCACTAATCATGACGAAGCTTTCAAATTCAGGATATAAAACTCATAAAAATGTGATTTTATTACTTGTAATCTCTCTATCAATATTGAAAAGAAATGTGAATGTTCCATAAATTGAACTAGGAATGTTTCACAAATGTATTTATACTCTTTGACATGCTGAGAGAAATATACACTGAACAGGAAAATAATCCACTGAGTTCCACAAGTTAATCAGTATTAGAATAATGATATCGACAGGGCTTCTTACCACCATATCACCTATAAATATCACACAGGTACTCACCTCTGACAGGCCTGCTTTTTGCTCCCCTTAGACTCCTGGTTGGAAATCGCCTTTCTTCTCCCACAGGCCTTCTTGCAGGATTTGGTATTTCTGAGTTGGTAAGTTGGATGTCCATGGCTCTCCCATCCAAAGGTACTCCATTGTACTGTTTCATGGCCTTGATAGCATCGTTCCTCCTTTCGAAAATCACATCAGCAGTGCCTAATGACCTTCCCGATCTATCATAATGAATGGCGGCACTTTTCAGTGGACCAAAGTCGGCAAAAAGTTCTTGTATGTCAGAGTCGGAGACTCCGAAATCTAAATTCGATACAATCAGTTTGGTGGGTCCCATCGTAGCTTGAACTGTAGCCCTGGCAGCTGCCAGTTTACGGGAGCCATATCCCTCGAAGAGATCGTGCTTCCATGCACTGTTTACGTCTCCCTGAAAAAAACAATTCGTCTCGATCAGCATTTCAGTCTCCGGAAGGCAGGGGCGGATAAAGGAGGAGGCTATAGCCCAGGGCCCCGGATTCTGCGGGGGCACGCACTTCCATGTTCACAATGGCTTCAATAAATACACAAAATCATATTAAGTTGCAAAGCAGAACGGGTGTTTTCGAAATTGAAAATACTTACAGATAGTTGGACTAGTTCTCAATTTCATCAATACCAAATTGTTACAAAAGATAATTAGGCAATAAGAGCAATTATTCAAAGCAAATCCCGGAAGGCTTCTCAAGCATAACATTGAGTCACTTTGAATTCCTTGATTATAATTCAAGGCTGATTCAAGTCCAATCGAAAGCTAATCTGGTTGATTTGATGACAGTTTATAATCCCTTTTTTCAAATTTTGGTTTTCATCTATTCAAATTTAATTGAAATCAATCAAGTTCACTCGAGCTAGCAAAAGCGATAATTGAAGAGAAAAATCATATGTTTCTGATAGCAGAAATTTGACATGCCAAATGGTGCATTTTTGAGATGAAATGAGACCGTATCTCCGAAAACACTTGAGACCGCCGCGTTTTGACTTCAGATTCGTGATCAGGAAGTCAAAATACGTGAGTTTCACCAAGAATGTTTCCGAACTCATAGGGGTGCGATAAACGAAAATTTACCATTCATATTATCAAACCTTCTTACCCGATTGAAACTTCTAGAGATAGCTCCACGTCCGCGACCTCTGTGGATGCCTCTATCGCTGGAGCGGCCAGCACTTTTGAAACTTCCTCTTCGTTGACCTCTGCTGCTACCACCACTAGTTGAGCCTCTGCCACGACCCCGTTGAGATTTTCCCGATTTGATGATATCATCGAGGCTCATTTCGATTTTAACTTCCATTTTTCGGTGTTGACACTGGATATTGGCACAAAATTAAGTTAACTCGGAGAGAGAATCGAACTTGTTATGACAACTGCCAGGAATAGACTGATGGATGATGATATCTGTGAAAGACGAGAAAGCATTCGGAAGATATCTGAAGCCACGCCTTTAGCACAGAAGCAAAGAGAGGGGGTAAGCCCCACTCCTTGACAGTTGACAGTAGCTTTATCGCCAATCAGGGACCGCCTATTCAGGTAACATGCTGGCTTATGGCGTATAGTGATTTCATTGGCCGATCATTGTAAGCGCTTATCAAGGTCATCTGCCAAAATGTCGATTACGTCAACAGTTTTGCCCAAAAAAAGCTCCGATTTTCATAGTTTCAACTTTTTAGCTCAAAATCACCGTCATTATAATAAATTATTGCGCATCAATGTTTAATTCAAGCTTACCGCGATAGGCGAAAGAACAGTGGCTTAATAGGTTACAATGACGACAATGGGCTAGCGGCCGCCATGTTTAGGCAAATTTTCTATGGGTAATATAGGAAGAAAACACAAAATTCACGATTTTTGTGGAAATGGACCATAATTCACCGTGATTACATTCTGATCATGATGTACTGTTATACTGTCTTTATTTTGATTAATTTTTCAATGACTTATACCTTATAAATAAAGTAATATTCATTTTCGAGAATGCGAATATAAAGCGGGTAATTCAAAATTTTGAATTATTCGCGGTAAATACGAATTTCAAACGATGCTTCCACACAACGTTAATACATTCCTAAATAAACTTAATTGATCAGAGTTGATCTGGTATTCGAGTTAAACGACGAATTATATAATATGAGAATGATGAATTGATTATATATGTACGTCTTGAAATATTCTTCTACATTCTACTCACCTCATTTTAAGGATGTTTAAAAAAAATAAAAAACAGACCACTTAACAATACATACAAATGATAAATACATATATATAATAATCGACACTTAATTCATTTTTAAAACACAATAATATAAGTTGGACACATACATTTTACAGCATTTCATTTTCTCATAGATTTACTGCCATAATTGTTGACTTTATTGACAATCTTTTTTTACTCACTATCTTCAACCTGAAGTTTCCAAATTATGGCAAGAAGAGTTTGTTTCCACATATCCCCCTCAAAGTAAACCTATAGAATATTGTATAACACACAAAACCAAGCATGAAAGTTCAGAGAAGAACATATAATACCTCACAAAGAACTAAATAGTTTGTTGGTTGCCAGTTATCTTGCCTAACTTTGGCTGTCCAAAGTTTTCTTCTAGCTGGGTCTCTGGGAAAAGTTTTCGTCAAAAACCCTTCAGCTGCGGAGTTTGTACAGTTGAAAGCTGAACATCCAGGCAATCTATTATGAGTTTCACTACCTAAAAATTATATCACTTGAAAATATGCATATCAAACACTATATTGTAGGATAGATAAATTTTTTGTGAAATAATTCACAACTTTCATAATATTCATAATATTGATGATAATAATATATATTAATACAGAGATAGGAACTATACAACTATCTTGAATGGAGATATTTTCAGAATTGTCTGTTGTTTATTTTCATATTATAAACTTGTCTCCAGTTTCACTTTATACCCAACAGAAATCCTCGATATTAGATAGTATTGAGGGACTTACCTGGACCTGTCGAATTGCAAGCGATTCTTTATTCAAAAGCCACGAATATACAAGAATTTAATAAAAAACACGATATTTCCAATGCTTCTATCACAAATTTAGCCTAAAAATGGCGGATTTACGTCGACCTTGAAACATCCAATAG
Source organism: Chrysomela aeneicollis (assembly GCA_029955515.1). Taxonomy (NCBI): domain Eukaryota; kingdom Metazoa; phylum Arthropoda; class Insecta; order Coleoptera; family Chrysomelidae; genus Chrysomela; species Chrysomela aeneicollis. The sequence continues at coordinate 13,449,032 of JARUHQ010000021.1, read as the reverse complement.
AAAAGATGACATTCCGTTGTGGTCACTGTAACCTATTAAGCCACTGTGAACGCGCCTTGACACGAGAGACTACTGAAGGATTTGATGCTCCGTCTTGTCTTGGTTATGTGTCAAATGCACTCTTAAGTTGGCCTAAACTGTCATGTGGTTAACTTATCTCTGGCGAATTTGTAGTTTGGTTATAAAATCAAAAACCTTGAATTCTATGGCCGAAACACTTTTCTTTTTCAAAAACTAATTATGACTTCTTTCTAATAATGATTTTATTCATCATATCAACTTTTTTCTGATTACATGAACATTTTTTTCATCACCTATATTAACTTTTTTCTCATTATATCCGAAAGGTACTTCAAAGTCGATTTCTTTGCAATAAAAGCTAAATTTGGAAATTCATTTTCGATAATTTCATTAAAAATATAACATGATATGGATGCAACAAAAGAGTAACGTGTTTAGAAAAATACTAAACTGTAAAAAACAACTTAATTTCTATTAATATTGACAAGTGAAAGAGAGTTAAATTATTATTATTGCAGCTGTAAATTTTATTAATTAATCGAAGTGTTTTTGAAAACCGTCGCCGTAGTCGTTATCGGTGGTACCGACGTAAATCTTTTTTTTTTCGTTTCTTTTGTCGGGCTATAAATTTATGTCTGGGGATTCAAAATACCACTTTAGTCCCTAGGTGTATATGTACTATTATATTTTCATGGTTGCAGATCACATATATTTCAAATGCATCCATCGATATCGATTGTCATATTTTTGACCGTACTCTCAACATATTCTATTATAAAATCCCAAACTTCTGGCCATGAAGTGATTTTTTTTCCATAGAATCCAATTAGGTATCTTCAATGTCCTCTTCACCGTTGATGACCTAATGCATTAGTTGAAATAAAGTCAAGAAAGCCTTAATTTCTCTGTACCTAACTATATATAAGACCCAATAAAAAGTATATGCCCAGTCCACCACTTCCATCTTGAGAAAACTTGTAGGAAATTCAAGTACCTACCTATTAAAAATGATTGGAACTAATCAAATAATTATCCTGATATCCTTCACATCGCAAATGATAAAGTTGTCATCATGAGAAAGAATAATTATAGAGAAAAAATATATTAGGTACAATAAGATAATATGTCAAAAAGTCAGATAAAAAAGACAATAAAATGACAATTAAGTCATCTCAATGAAAAAAGTCATTATAATGAGGAAAAGTCATCAAAATGAGTTTTCGGAAAAGAAAAAGTATGCGTGACAACAGGGTGCTTTCGTAGTATGCATTTGTTTAGCATTCATCAATTAAGATAACCATGAAATAAGAGGGAATTTATACAGCAAAAAAAATAAAGTAAGGAATAACATCAAATGAGACAAGAAAGTTCAACATAAGTGCTATACCTACCATTAGGACGTTTATACACGAAATAATATAAAATAAGAAATGAGATATAAAATAAAAGGTGACCATCTTTCAACTTTCATTTTATTTTATCTGAAAATAGATTAGCGCATGATTTGCGTTGTTATGACATTATCATGTTATCATTTTTGTACCTTGAATCGGATTTCACATACCTGGTTATATTTTGAAAACTTTCCACCTTCAATATATCTCTTCCAGTAAATAATATGAAAAATCAAAGATACAGGTCAATTTTATTTTTCAGGGGTACACTAGAGCCCTCATGGTTCAACCCTCTAGAAAAAAATGTGACCCTTAGAATCCCAAATGAAAAGGGAGGGTCAAGTAGCACATCATTTGAAAGCCCGTTGAATTATCTAAACATCGGTGAACTGTTTTTTCAGTTGAGGTCATGATTACAGAGATATATTGGGTGTAAAAAATCAAGATTTTTCAACTCAAGAATTATATGTCCCCATCTCAACTTTTTATCAACCGTCTAATGACATTGATTTAAATCACATACAAGATGATTCAGAATTCTCAGCCGCCCTCTGTATTTGATTCAATTAATTATCAATCAGTAGTGAATTAAATAGTTAAGATAGAGGTATGTGAGCAGTTTTGACCAATAATGTATAGGTAGTTTCGATTCCTAAAGGTGATGAAAAGTCTCGACTTTTTACACCCCATATCTCTGTAATCATGACATCAACTGAAAAAATTGTACACCGATGTTTAGAGAATATACTTTAAAACTGGCTTCCAAATGATATGACACTTGAACCTGCATCCCATTCGAGATTGTAGTGGTAAGAATATTTTCCTCTGGAAATAAAATTGCCCTATCCTTTTGATTTTTCATAAAATTTACTGAAAGGGAGAAATTGAGGGTGGGTCGTTTTCAAAATGTCACCCATAATTGTTCGATTAATTACGAAGGCGTAGAGCGGACATGCGATATTTTTCTTCTTAGTTTCGAGTTGTAACTCGAAATTAGCTTAATTTCGAGTTATAACTCGAAATAAGTACTCGAAGTGAGTGCTAATTTCGAGTTCGAACTCGAAATTAAGAAAAAAAATATCGCATGTCCGTTCTACGCCTTCGTAATTAATTGACCATCAACCATTATTCTTTATTGAATAAATATTTTCTTTTTCTTCGCAAATTCGAATTTGATCATTTCAAGCAAATTTTCTATCAATGGATGATATGAGTCATTGAAAAAAAACAGTGATTTGATTGGTTGCTCCTTAAATCCTATTTTATGTTATTCGTCATCTGTATAAACTACTCTGATTGTTCCTTATTCCTTACCTCATTTTATGTTATTCCTTATTTTATTTTATTAGCTGTATAAACCCTCTCTATTTCGTCCCAAACGAAAATTACTTCATGGTGTTAAAGGCAATAGTAATGATAATCCTTCAGACCATACACTAAGATAATCTCGTATTTCACAATGGCTGTGGAATGGGATTATGAGCTTTACCTGTGAAAGACCTTGTAGATCAGATGTACTTTGTACAGTTCATTGCTCAAACATTAAACTTGCATTAAACCAAAATTAAACTGTGCTTTATGCACAATGCCCATCTCTTTGACCATTGTTAAACGTTTAAACTGATCCTTTGATCTCAAGGGATTTGTATAAAATGGGGCCAAGTGAAAGGATACTCTGTTTAAATTTTTTCAAATTCAATACCCAAAAATATCTAGCCTAACTCTTCTAGAATTGCTGCGGTATTTAAAAAACCATAAATATAATTCACGAATCTTGAGGTTGACTGGATCTTATCATTGTATTTGTAAACTTTTGAGTGCAGCAGAAGAAAGTATTATCTTGTTTTAACTACGGCGGCAATATTGGTGGTGTATCGCGAATTGATATATTTTGACAAATATCGATTCGTGCAATCGCTTTTGCATCAAAAGAGCCTTTTAGGCATGTATCGAACATATAATTTAAAAAATATGGAAATGTGATAATAGTAAAGCTGTCTAATATCCATGAATCTGAGTTCAGAGAAAAGTCGGTCGAAGGGGTAAGTGTATATGATTTGCTACGTATAATTTCCAAAACTTTTTCTGAATGATTTTTAATTTTATCAAGTTTTTGTTCACAACCCGTTTCCAGTTCAACATTGCGTATTCGAGACGAGACTAAACTCATGAAAAATAAATGCTTTTGAGACTAGATGTCTGCATTTTTAGATAGGAGTAAATAATTGTGATACCGAGATATTCAATATTTGTTATTGATTGTATTTCAACTCAACATTTGTCATTTTCAAACTGAATGGTTTCGAAAATAGGCAACCCGTTTTTATGACTACAGAATGGCATGTAATAAGTTTTTTCGAAATTGATGGTTGTAATTTATACCTGAACAAGTTCATAGTCGATTTCCGCTGTCTCCTCCAGGCTAATCCAGTTGTCCGCTGTGTATAAATTGGCTATGACATCACCAAAACTTATTACCTCACCTACGTGTTCATGGTAAGTGTTGATGTAAATCGAAAATATTAAAGGCCCTAGGACCGTACCCTGTGGAAAACCATATTTCAGATACCTTTCACCGCTGAGTTTTTCTACTATTTTCACAACTTGTTTTCTATTCTTTCAAAAGCTTTAGTGTTGTACCTCTTATCCCTAAATTTTCCAAAGCCTTCAACAGCTGTCGAAGATTAACATTGTCAAAGGTCTTGGCTAGATGCGTCACATGTGGATAAAAACTTTCAGAATCCATACTGTTCATTGGATATAATGTCTTATTTACTATAATGTCTCTGCATTTGGTTCATTCTTGTCTGTGTTTCCTTCATCCAAGGTTCTTACCATTATGGGGGGCCCTACTCCATTTTCTGTGGGATACAACTACTCTTATACTAAAAATGGACTGTTTGATCCATTTTCCATACCGAATTTCCTGATTCCTGAATCTGCTAGAAAGTATAGACAAATTATTTGAACAATTTTCAAATTGTGGTTATGAATGGCTTAGAAATGTCGGAATGAAGAAAAGTAAATGATGTTTCATTACATGTGATACTTTTAAACCAAACTGGTGATTATCGAATCATTTTCAATCTGAATTTTAAAACTGGATTCTTTTAGTAATTCCCATAGAATTTATATACAAATCAAAATTTACAAGAATTGCGCTTATCTTGTAATTTCATTAAGTCATTGTCAGATGTCAATCTCCGATGCAGATTTGTCATCATCGAGAAAAGGATGGTTATGTTTGAATATAAAATTGATACCGGACATGACGTCAGTGACGTAAGAAGGAACACAGTGATGTCATTTTATGGTATCACATTCCAACATAGGGATGAGTTTTCCTAAAGTTACATTATTTGGTGTTCTTCAGAGACAACTGGTTTTGCTTTTACCGTGGAAATGAAAATCTATGGGTCTAAAGACATTTTTTTCAAGTGAAAACAATGATAGGAAAAAAAGACGGTTAGTAAACTTCACCAACCTCTTGGATATATTCCTTTTATAATAGAGCTTTTTTGAAGCAATATACAGGGTGCCCGTTTTTCGAGCTCAGTTATTATGAGAGATACGGGGTTGGTTAAATTGGGGCAAAGTTGCGCAATTTTATGCTGAACAATTATGCGAAAGTAAATTGTATGTTTCATTCTCAGTTTTTGAATTAATGGGATAAAACTGAATTTTCTAATTTTGGATTTTATTTTTTCAAGCGATAATCATGATAACTGGACGTTTCTAACTAGGTCGTTCTTGAGGCACTTTTTCACAAGGAATCTAAATCTGTCATCGTATTCTCCAAGGCGTTCTAGATGTCATAGATACATTAGTCGACTTTGGATTTTTTTATAGGCGCCATATTGGATTTTTGCATTTTTGAAAAGTCAGTCACTTTCTGAATACAATGAGGTAACTATGATATGTTTGAATTTCACATGCTAATCAAAATTGAGAAAAAAACAGTTTTTACGAAGAGTGCTTTGAAGATAACGCCAGCAATTTTGTTTAAGAGAAAATAAATTTTTATAGTTCAATTGAGGATAGGGAACGTTCACATTTCTGTCAAGCTTCCCTCTTTAAAAAGGAAGGTTTAAATAAGTTAGGAACGAATAAGAAAGCTGTTACGTTTTTTTTTATGCAAAACGAAACAAAATTATCAAATACATAACAAAGTTATACGAAAAATGGAAAAGCCATAAATTGGACAACAATTTTAGAAAGTAGTAGAAGTAGTCTACCAGACATTCATTTCAAACTATGTTTGATATTCTAATTGGATAGACTAATTTCTCTTTCTAAAATTGTTGTCCAATTTATGGCTTTTCCATTTTTCATTTATTAGCTTAGTCGAGCTATAAGCCACTTCCAAGTTCTGTGATTTGGGAGATTTAGTTCTGGAGTGTTTCTTTCTTCTGCCGCATGGTGTCGCCACTTCCAATTGTCTGTTGGAACGCGGCTCAGTGCGGTCAAATAAACGCGAGGAAGGTGCATTGGGACAGGCAACGCTTCGAGTGGAGATCTTACGGTCTCTACTCGGATAACTACCCTGCACTGATGAGGGCCAATAAGCCCGAAACCGGTCTGCAGGTTGTTAGGCGTGCCTGTCCCGATGTGAATTTGTCACGTCTTAGGAAGAAAGAAACATTTGCGATCTGCATTCACAGTGTGAATCGTTGCATGGATTACGAGCAGATATAATTCAATGTTCTGCGTGGTATTTACCAGGAAAGTAGTTGTTTTCTGCTCGTAGTCTACCAGACATTCATTTCAAACTATGTTTGATATTCTAATTGGATAGACTAATTTCTCTTTCTAAAGTTATACGAGATGCTCGAATATTGAGAGATAATTTGGTTGATTTGATGACGTTATGATCCCTTTTTTCAAATTTCTGTTCTCTGTTTTTTATCTATTTAAATTTAATTGAAATCAATCAAGTTCACTCGAGCTAGCAAAACCGATAATTAAAGAGAAAAATCATGTGTTTCTAATAGCAGAAATTTGAGATAAAATGAGACCGTATCTTCGAAAACACTTGAGACCGCCGCGTTTTGACTTCAGATTCGTGATCAGAAAGTCAAAATACGTGAATATTCCACCATTCTCTTCTAGACACAATTTCACTAGTTCTCTTCTTCCCAGCTCAGCAATATCATCGATGGGTACAATTTTAGGAAATATTTCTTCATTTTCCATAAACAATATTCCAGTATTTTTTCTTTTAACATCTGATTCTTGGAATTATAGGTACCCTTCGATCAAGCTATTCAGATGAAGAATAAAATTGTGTTTAGAAGTGAATTGGAATATTCGAGTATTTTTTTTTATGACTGTTTTGTTTGTCTAAGAAAAAACTTTTATAACTTCAAATGTCGTTCCTAATTCAAAATAAGTTTCGTATTTATGCAAGTAAGCTTCCAAGTTTAATCAGATGTTAGTTTGTTTAACAAAATTTTTGACATTGTGTCCAAAGCACTCTTCGCAAAAACAATTTTTTGCCAATTTTGACCAGCACGTAAGATTCGAACATATCGAGTGATACGTCATAGCAATCAGAAAAAAAACAGACTTTTCAAAAATGTAAAAATCCAATATGGCGACAATAAGAAAAATCAAAGTTGAATGTTGTATCTATGACATCTAGAACGCCTTGGAAAATACGATGACAGATGTAGATTCTTTGTGAAAAAGTCTCTGAAGAACGTCCCGATTAAAATCTTATAGTTTTCTTGGTTTTCGCTCGAAAAAATGAAAACGAAAGCTACAAATTTCCGTTTTTTTTTCAATAACACTTCTTCTTTCTTTTCAGATGATTATTCAGCATAAAATTGCGCAACTTTGCTCCAATTTAATCGACCTCGTATCTATAATAATAACTGAGATCCCCATGGTGAAGCTCGAAAAACGGGCACCCTGTATACACTTCACGAACGAGATAAAAAATAATCCTTTCGCATTATTTTTTCGTGAAATATTCATTTATAATTTGTTTTCTCTTGTGGCATATTCAGAAAATATTTAAAAGTAATAGTTTTAGTTCAAGGAGAGAAATGAGCAGATAGTAAAACAATAAATCAACTAAATTTACATTTATTAATCCTATATAGTCTTTAAATTTATATAAAACAATTTATAAATGATTCACTGATCATAACCTGAAAACTGAATCCATATTGATTCCATTAAGTTGATGAAATCAGTTCCTGATTAAATACAAAAAACTCCATACAAACTAAGAACTCGAAAAAAGTCCATAAAATGAATACATTAACATTTCTCGGATGGAGAATTATTTCTTTCCTTCGTGTAGGCATCTAATTCAGCATTCAACTCTTCTGCTGTGGGCTGTCTTTTTGGGTTCCTTAAATTACGACCTTCACCTCCACGACCTGCAAAAAATAAAACATTAATTTGAATGATTTTTATAAAATAGATCATAAAAAATTTAAACGAATTTGTTGGCAAGCACTTTTATGTGAATATGATATATTGCTGATACCACTAATCATGACGAAGCTTTCAAATTCAGGATATAAAACTCATAAAAATGTGATTTTATTACTTGTAATCTCTCTAGCAGCAGAATCATTATCGATAATTTTTTTCAAGGTCACTGCATGCATGCATTAGAGATAGGAAGGGCCAGTCTATGTATGTTATTGGTTTGAGATCTGACTATCATTGTGATTTTTATATATTGTCAATAATAACATCTCTATTAGTTTTGAGTATTGTTCCTAATATACCAAGAGTCAATTCATGTAGTGTGATTCAAAATGGTTTCCTATTTCAGTGGTAGGTACTCTTCAACATAACCTCTATTTCAAGAGAAGATGATAGGGGATTTAGAAGATAATGTTCTTCGTGCAATATAACATACCAGAAAAATAGGAATAGTGAAAAGAAATGTAAATGTTCCATAAATTGAACTAGGAATGTTTCACAAATGCATTTATACTTTTTGACATGCTGAGAGACTAGTGATACACTGAATAGGAGAATAATCCAACAGTTATTCAGTATTAGAATGTTGAATATCGACTGGGCTTCATATTAGCTTACTATCACACAGGTACTCACCTCTGACAGGCCTGCTTTTTGCTCCCCGTAGACTCCTGGTTGGGAATCTCCTTTCTTCTCCCACAGGTCTCCTCGCAGGATTTGGTATTTCTGAGTTGGTGAGTTGGATGTCCATGGCTCTCCCATCCAAAGGTACTCCATTGTACTGTTTCATGGCCTTAATAGCATCGTTCCTCCTTTCGAAAATCACATCAGCAGTGCCTAATGACCTTCCCGATCTATCATAATGAATGGCGGCACTTTTCAGTGGCCCCAACTCGGCAAAAAGTTCTTGTATGTCAGAGTCGGAGACTCCGAAATCTAAATTCGATACAATCAGTTTGGTTGGTCCCATCGTAGCTTGAACTGTAGCCCTGGCAGCTGCCAGTTTACGGGAGCCATATCCCTCGAAGAGATCGTGCTTCCATGCACTGTTCATGTCTCCCTGAAAAAAACAATTCGTCTCGATCAGCATTTCAGTCTCCGGAAGGCAGGGGCGGATAAAGGAGGAGGCTATAGCCCATGGCCCCGGATCCTGCAGGTGCCCCAAAATTGTGAAATAAATGGTTCATTTCAAGTGTATGATAATGGATGAAAAAAATATCGTTACAAAATAATATTTTTATTTTTGACGTCAGAGCTTCTTTATTTACAGAATCTTTAATTCCAACCACTCATTCAGAAAATGTCTTACTTGATTGATCTCAAGAATTCTTTATACAAATTCTTATTTGACGTGGGCTCTATGAAAGATGGAATCTACGAGGATAGTATGAACTTCCTTTGTTCCCTTCAATCAAGGGTTGTTTAACGGTATTAATGAAAAGTTGTGAACAGATTAGGTATATTTCAATGGGAATTGAATGAGAGAAAGGCTTTATGAATCAAACATTGAAAGGAAATGACATACTCAGAACACGCACATCCATGTTTACAATGGCTTCAATAAACACACAAAATCATATTGTTGCAAAGCAGAACGGGTGTTTTCGAAATTGAAAATTATTGAAAATACATACAGATAGTTGGACTAGTTCTCAATTTCATCAATACCGAATTGTCATAAGAAATAATTAAGCATTAAGAGCAATTATTCAAAGCAAATCCCTGAAGGCTTTTTATTCTAATTAGGTAGGTATAATAAGCATAACATTGAATCACTTCGAATTTCCAGAATTATTCTTTGGTCATAATCCAAGGCTGATTCAAGTCTGATTGAAAGCTAATTTGGTTGATTTGATGACAGTTTATGATCCTTTTGCCAAATTTTTGTTCTCTGTCTTTTATCTATTTAAATTTAATTGAAATCAATCAAGTTCACTCGAGCTAGCAAAACCGATAATTGAAGAGAAAAATCATGTGTTTCTGATAGCAGAAATTTGACATGACAAATGGTGTATTTCTGAGATGAAATGAGACCGTATCTCCGAAAACACTTGATCAGTAGGTCAAAATAAGTATGTCCCACCCAAAATGTTTCTGAACTCATAGGAGTGCGATAAACGAAAATTTACCATTAATATTATCAAACCTTCTTACCCGATTGAAACTTCTAGAGATAGCTCCACGTCCGCGACCTCTCTGGATGCCTCTATCGCTGGGGCGGCCAGCACTTTTGAAACTTCCTCTTCGTTGACCTCTGCTGCTACCACCACTAGTTGAGCCTCTGCCACGACCCCGTTGAGATTTTCCCGATTTGATGATATCATCGAGGCTCATTTCGATTTTATCTTCCATTTTTCGGTGTTGACACTGGATATTGGCACAAAATTAAGTTAACTCGGAGAGAGAACCGAACTTGTTATGACAACTGCCAGGAATAGACTGATGGATGATGATATCTGTGAAAGACGAGAAAGCATTCGGAAGATATCTGAAGCCACGCCTTTAGCACAGAAGCAAAGAGAGGGGGTAAGCCCCATTCCTTGACAGATGACAATAGCTTTATGGCCAATCAGGGACCGCCTAATCAGGTAACTTGATTTATGACACGAGAGACCAGTGGCTGAGACCATAGAAATCATATTGTGTACAAATCTATAGCTGAGACTGAAGAATTCATTGAAATGAATATAATGGAAGAATTTGATCGAGGATTTGATGATCCGTGTTGCCTTGGTTATGTGTCAAATGCATTCTTAAGTTGGCCTAATTTGTCATGTGGTTAACTTATCTCTAGTGAATTTGAAGTTTGATTAAAAAAACAAAAACCTTATATTTCGTGATCGAAACACTTTTCTTTTTCATAAACTGATTATGACTTTTTTTCTCATAATGATTTTTTTTGTTATATTGATTTTTTCCTCATCAAATCGACTTGTTTCTCATTATATTGACTTTTTTGTCATTATATTCGAATCTCTATTTCCGGGGAAAAAAGTGGCACTTTAAATCCATAGGGATTCAAAGTAATTTTTTTTTTATTCTAGCCGTTGTTGTCTGTGGCATCGACGATGTCGTTGGTGTTTTATTTTGTACAATAGGGATCTTTTTTTCTTCGTTTTTTCTTTAACGTTCTACCTCAACCAGAATGCAAAAAAATAGTATATATGTTACGCTCAATACGCTCGAAAAGATACGCAAAATTTATTTTTTTTCCATCTTGAGAAAAATCGTAGAAAATTCAAATAACTATCTATTAAAAATAATTCGAACCAATCAAATAATATTCCTGATATTCATCACATTGCAAATAATATAAAAGTTGTCATCATCAGAAAGAATAAGCATGAAGAAAAAAGGTATCACAATAATATAATATGTCAAAAAAGTTAATTCAATGAGAAGAAATACATTATAATAAGAAACCCGAAATTATAATTAGAAAAATGACAATATAATGACAATAAAGTTATCATAATAAGAAAATTCATTATAATGAGAAAAAAGTCATCAAAATGAGTTTTCGGAATAGAAAAAGTATGCGTGATATCAGAGTGCTTTCGTAGTATGCATTCGGAATAACTTTCGACCCAAACGAAAATCACTTTATATGGTGTTGAAGACAATATTGACGATAATCTCTTAGACATTACACTAAGATAATTCCATATTCCACAATGGCTGTGGGGAATGGGATTATCAACTTTTCCTGTAAAAGACCTTGTACTTCGTACAGTTTATTGCTTGAACATTAAACATGCATTAAACCAAAATTAAACTGTGCTTTATGCACAATGCCCATCTCTTTGACCATTGTTAAGTCCATGTCTCACGGTAAAACTATTTGATCAAATCTGTTTGACGTGACGTCATTTCTGTCTATTCGATTCAAATGTTTGAAATGTGCAGAAATCCTGTTCACACGATTTGAAGAAGTTTGTTCAAACAGTTCAAAAATTGATTGATGATAACGGAAGAGAAATATACATTCAAGATGGAATCTCGCTTTTTCAACAATATCATATATGAATAGAAATAATAATACACAAAAATCTCTAAACATCTATTTCATGGTAAGTTGCGCGTCCCTTCAGAGATTAGTGAAGTAGAAACGAAACTACCTCAGTTCCCTATTGAACTGTGTTTGCAAAACATTGAACAATGCCTGATTCGAGAAAAAAAACACACTTACCAAATATGGTGGTGGCAGGGTCTCTGATAAGGAAATTGCTGAGGCCAGCCCATCGGCTAGCCCGCCCCCTTATATGATCAGTATTTTTTTTTGCTCGATGAAAACTCTCATTCATTCGTCTTTTGTTGAACACTCTCATACAATATGGTGGTGACAGGGTCTTCAATGAAAATATGACCGCCGCCGTACCGCCCCCGGGGCTCACCAATTCGGATTTCTCGATGACATCGCTAATCGTTTCCCCTTGATAACGCTCTATCAAAATTTGAAGGTTGTAGAGTATCTTATGAAGATATTGCCGCCCCCAAACCGCCTCCGACGCTCGGTAATTTTTTTTGTTGATGAAATCTTCCATTATACTCTTTATTGAGCACTCTGACAAAATATGGTGGTGGCAGGGTCTCTAATAAAGAAATTGCTGGATTTATTGCTAAAGTAACCGGGGTAGTTATTTATTGCTTCTATGGAGATCTATTAGGAACGTAACTTGCTCCCGAGCTTGCTCCTCGGTCCAATTTCAAGCAGCAGACATTTCCAACAGTCCAAAACTCAATTCTATTAGTATTCTGACGTTTCGATTTTCGGTGTCAACAAAAAACTTTAACCTCAGTTTTTCATCAAACAGGTAAAATATTTAGAACATGTTCTAATTTTAGCTGCTGTTTGATGTGACGTCATTGATGACATCACACTTCCATAGTTTGATCAAATAGTTTGACCGTGAGACATGGACTTTAAACATTTGAACTGATCCTTTGATCTCAAGGGATATGTATAAAATGGAGCCAAGTGAAATAAGGATACTCTGTTTATATTTTTTCAAATTTATTACCCAAAAATATCTAGCCTAACTCTACTAGAATTCCTGCTGTATTTAAAAAATCATTAATATAATTCACGAATCTTGAAGTTGACTATATCTTATCAGCAAACTTTTGAGTGCAGCAGTGGAAAGTATTATCTTGTTTCAAGTATACGACGGCAATAGTGGTGGTGTAGCGCAAATTGATATATTTTGACAAATATTGATTCGTGCAATCGCTTCTGCATCAAAAGAGACCTCTAGGCATGTATCGAACATATCATTTTGAATGTATGGAAATGTTATAATAGTAAAACTGTCTTATATCCATGAATCTGAGTTTAGAGAAAATTTGGTCGGAGGGGTAAGTGAATGATTTGCTACGTATAATTTTCAAAACTTTTTTCCGAATGATTTCAATTTTTTCAAGTTTTTGTTCACAACCCGTTTCCAGCTCAATATTGCGTATTGGAGACGAGACTCAACTCAAGAAATATTAATGGTTTTGAGACTAGATGTATCCAAGATTGTTCTCTGATACTTGAATTTCGTCAAAATGCTTTTCAGAGTATTCGAGACACTTGAAATATAATGGCTATCCCATTTAAGGTAGGAGTCAATTGTGATACCGAGATATTTAATGTTTTATTTTGATTGTATTTCAACTCAGGTTTTGTCATTTTCCATCTGAATGGTTTCGAAACTAGGCAACCCGTTTTTATAACTACAGAATGGCATGTAATAAGTTTTTTCGCAATTGATGGTTGTAATTTATACCTGAACAAGTTCATAGTCGATTTCCGCTGTCTCCTCCAGGCTAATCCAGTTGTCCGCTGTGTATAAATTTGCTGTGACATCATAACAAAATTATAAGATATGCTCGAATATTCCACCATTCTCTTCTAGACACAATTTCACTCGTTCTCTTCTTCCCAGCTCAGCAATATCATCGATGGGTACAATTTTGAGAAATATTTCTTCATTTTCCATAAACAATAATCCAGTATTCTTTCTCTTAACATCTGATTCTTGGAATTATAGGTACCCTTCGATCAAGCTATTCAGATGAAGAATAAAATTGTGTTTAGAAGTGAATTGGAATATTCGAGTATCTTTTTTTATGACTGTTTTGTTTGTCTAAGAATAAACTTTTATAACTTCGAATGTCGTTCCTAATTCAAAATAAGTTTCGTATTTATGCAAGTAAGCTTCCAATTTTAATCAGAAGTTAGTTTTTTCAACAAAATTTTTGACATTGTGTCCAAAGCACTCTTCGCAAAAACAATTTTCTGCCAATTTTGACCAGCACGTAAGATTCGAACATATCGAGTGATACATCATAGCAATCAGAAAAAAACAGACTTTTCAAAAATGTAAAAATCCAATATGGCGACAATAAGAAAAATCAAAGTTGAATGTTGTATCTATGACATCTAGAACGCCTTGGAAAATACGATGACAGATGTAGATTCTTTGTGAAAAAGTCTCTGAAGAACGTCCCGATTAAAATCTTATAGTTTTCTTGGTTTTCGCTCGAAAAAATGAAAACGAAAGCTACAAATTTCCGTTTTTTTTTTCAATAACACTTCTTCTTTCTTTTCAGATGATTATTCAGCATAAAATTGCGCAACTTTGCTCCAATTTAATCGACCTCGTATCTATAATAATAACTGAGATCCCCATGGTGAAGCTCGAAAAACGAACGAGATAAAAAATAATCCTTTCGCATTATTTTTTCGTGAAATATTCATTTATAATTTGTTTTCTCTTGTGGCATATTCAGAAAATATTTAAAACTAATAGTTTTAGTGCAAGGAGAGAAATGAGCAGATAGTAAAACAATAAATCAACTAAATTTACATTTATTAATCCTATATAGTCATTAAATTTATATAAAACAATTTATAAATGATTCACTGATCATAACCTGAAAACTGAATCCATATTGATTCCATTAAGTTGATGAAATCAGTTCCTGATTAAATACAAAAAACTCCATACAAACTAAGAACTCGAAAAAAGTCCATAAAATGAATACATTAACATTTCTCGGATGGAGAACTATTTCTCTCCTTCGTGTAGGCATCTAATTCAGCATTCAACTCTTCTGCTGTGGGCTGTTTTCTTGGGTTCCTTAAATTACGGCCTTCACCTCCACGACCTGCAAAAAATAAAACATTAATTTGAATGATTTTTATAAAATAGATCATAAAAAATTTAAACGAATTTGTTGGCAAGCACTTTTATGTGAATATAATATATTGCTGATACCACTAATCATGACGAAGCTTTCAAATTCAGGATATAAAACTCATAAAAATGTGATTTTATTACTTGTAATCTCTCTAGCAGCAGAATCATTATCGATAATTTTTTTCAAGGTCACTGCATGCATGCATTAGAGATAGGAAGGGCCAGTCTATGTATGTTATTGGTCTGAGATCTGACTATTATTGTGATTTTTATATATTGTCAATAATAACATCTCTATTAGTTATGAGTATTGTTTCTAATATACCAAGAGTCAATTCATGTAGTGTGATTCAAAATGGTTTCCTATTTCAGTGGTAGGTACTCTTCAACATAACCTCTATTTCAAGAGAAGATGATAGGGGATTTAGAAGATAATGTTCTTCGTGCAATATAACATACCAGAAAAATAGGAATAGTGAAAAGAAATGTAAATGTTCCATAAATTGAACTAGGAATGTTTCACAAATGCATTTATACTTTTTGACATGCTGAGAGACTAGTGATACACTGAATAGGAGAATAATCCAACAGTTATTCAGTTTTAGAATATTGAATATCGACTGGGCTTCATATTAGCTTACTATCACACAGGTACTCACCTCTGACAGGCCTGCTTTTTGCTCCCCTTAGACTCCTGGTTGGGAATCTCCTTTCTTCTCCCACAGGCCTTCTCGCAGGATTTGGTATTTCTGAGTTGGTGAGTTGGATGTCCATGGCTCTCCCATCCAAAGGTACTCCATTGTACTGTTTCATGGCCTTGATAGCATCGTTCCTCCTTTCGAAAATCACATCAGCAGTGCCTAATGACCTTCCCGATCTATCATAATGAATGGCGGCACTTTTCAGTGGCCCCAACTCGGCAAAAAGTTCTTGTATGTCAGAGTCGGAGACTCCGAAATCTAAATTCGATACAATCAGTTTGGTGGGTCCCATCGTAGCTTGAACTGTGGCCCTGGCAGCTGCCAGTTTACGGGAGCCATATCCCTCGAAGAGATCGTGCTTCCATGCACTGTTCACGTCTCCCTGAAAAAAACAATTCGTCCCGATCAGCATTTCAGTCTCCAGAAGGCAGGGGCGGATAAAGGAGGAGGCTATAGCCCAGGGCCCCGGATTCTGCGGGGGCTCCAAAATTGTGAAATAAACGGTTCATCTCAAGTGCTAGTACACTGTATAATAATGGATGAAATAAATATCGTTACAAAATAATAATATTTTTATTTTTGACGACAGAGCTTCTTTATTCATAGAATCTTCAATTCCAACCAACAAGTTTTATAAGACGCTATTTTGTCGAACGCGTTGTTTGCAGTCCAAGTGGACAAGTTCGACAACGTGTCTTATAAAACGTGTGGCATATGCAATTTTTTTCTATTTTGAATTGATTTGAAGAAAAAAATGGATTCAATATCTATAAATAACATAAACATATTCGATTGGTAACAATGAAGACATTGAAATAATTAAAATCTGAAGCCCAATTTTAAGATGAGCGATTTTGATTATTGCAATACCAGCGGTGAAAAATTCAATGTTGTTATTGTTTTTATTGGTCAATTTGAATCAAATTACACTCAGAATTGAAATTTACAAATTAAAACATTGAGTTTTTCACTGCTAATATCACCAAATCCAAATCGATCAGAATTAAACTGGGCCTAACTCTTCTGACTTTCATTTGACAGTTCGATTGAACCAATCTCCGAATAATAAAAAATGCGTATCGAAATAGAGGCTATTTCGACACGTATTCGCGTTGCACAATGACATCATTATACAACCAAAATAGAAAAAATGTGTTACTTGATTAAGATCTCAAGAATTCTTAATACAAATTCTCATTTGACTTGGCTCTATGAAAGAAGAAATCTACGAGGATAGTATGAACTTCCTTTGTTCCCTTCAATCAAGGGTTGTTTAACGGTATTAATGAAAAGTTGTGAACAGATTAGGTATATTTCAAGAGGAATTGAATGAGGAAAAGGCTTTATGAATCAAACATTCAAAGGAGATGAGATACTCAGAACACGCACTTCCATGTTCACGAAGGCTTTTCAATAGATACACATAATCATATTAAGTTGCAAAGTAGAATGGCTGTTTTCGAAATTGAAATAAATACACAGATAGTTGAAATTTGAAGCAGATCCCGGAAGGCTTCTTATTTTTATAGGTAGGTATAATGAGCATAACAATTTCTAAAATTATCCTGTGATCATAATACAAGGCTGATGCAATCCTAATTGAAAGCTAATTTGGTTGATTTGATGACAGTTTATGATCCTTCTGCCAAATTTTCGCTCTCTGTATTTTATTCATTTAAATTTTATTGAAATCGATCAAGATCACTCGAGCAAGCGAAACCAAAAATAGAAGAGGAAAATCATGTGTTTCACAGAAATTTGACATGCCAAATGGTGCATTCTTGAGATAAAATGATGGGGCCGTATCTCCGAAAACACTTGAGACCGCTGCGTTTTGACTTCAGATTCGTGATCAGGAAGTCAAAATACGTGAGTTTTACCAAGAATGTTCCCGAACTCATAGGGGTGCGATAAACTAAAATTTACCATTAATATTATCAAACCTTCTTACCCGATTGAAACTTCTAGAGATAGCTCCACGTCCGCGACCTCTCTGGATGCCTCTATCGCTGGGGCGGCCAGCACTTTTGAAACTTCCTCTTCGTTGACCTCTGCTGCTACCACCACTAGTTGAGCCTCTGCCACGACCCCGTTGAGATTTTCCCGATTTGATGATATCATCGAGGCTCATTTCGATTTTATCTTCCATTTTTCGGTGTTGACACTGGATATTGGCACAAAATTAAGTTAACTCGGAGAGAGAACCGAACTTGTTATGACAACTGCCAGGAATAGACTGATGGATGATGATATCTGTGAAAGACGAGAAAGCATTCGGAAGATATCTGAAGCCACGCCTTTAGCACAGAAGCAAAGAGAGGGGGTAAGCCCCACTTCTTGACAGTTGACAGTAGCTTTATGGCCAATCAGGGACCGCCTATTCTGGTAACTTGATTTATGATACGAGAGACCAGTGGCTGAGACCATAGAAATCATATTATATACAAATAATCTATGAATAAGACTGAAGGATTTGATGCTCCGTCCTGCCTTGGTTTTGAATAAATTACACAAACTGGTATTTTCCATCCTTTTCATGATGCCAAACACGACTGTCAAACCTTCTTATTTCCACGTTAAGAGTCTATCGTTCGGGCCTCGTCGGACCAACTCGCCGTAGTCGTGTTTCGAGCTAGTTTCTCAGATTAATTACGATTCATGACGTGGTCATTCGTGTTGTCGTATTCGTTGTCGTTCTCAAAGCGTTAATTTTTGCGTTTTTCATCAATTTATTCATTTATTCGAGTATTAAAATTAATGCTCTTCACTTTTTTTCTTATGCTTTGGATTTCAACCTTAATTTCAACACAGATTACGTTAATTTCTTTTTCTCAATTTTTATAACTATTTTTAATTATTTTTTTCGCTATAACAAATTCTACAATCAGGTCATATATCCTCCGTTGCTGATAAGTTTACTGGTGGAAAATTGTAATTTCAGTTGTTGGAGTTTGTTCATAAAATTATTAATTCCAGGGAATGTTTTCACAGTTGAAAAATAGATGATTCAAATATGCAGTTTCATTATCATATTGACATAGAGGTGATTCAAGGATCCCAATTTTATGTAAATGGGCCGGGAAGCAACCATGATTGGATTTTAGTCTTGTTATAATTGTGGAATATTTTTTGAGGGCATCAAATAGGAATATGTGGGGTACTTTTCTGGGGAGTTCCTTTTGTATAAGGAGGTACGGGTTGGTGGACTTCCCTTCTATTTTTGGCCACTTTTCCATCCATTCTTTGTATACATTTTGTCTATATCGATACTCAAGAGATCATTGGTACAAGGAATTTCATCAAAATTAGTACAAGTTCGTGCTTCTTTGGCTGCTTTGTCTACTATTTCATTTTCAAGAATGCCACTGTGTCCTTTGGCCCAGATAAATATAACTTTTCTGTTTATGAATACTCTTCACTTGAAATGATAAAAAATGATTTATTGTGGCCAAAAGAGCTTTTCTGGAATTAATGTGTCAATAGTGTCATTTAATTGGTGAGTGCCATAGTCGTACGTTCGGGAAAGGAATAATGTGGAATAATGCATGGATATTTATTGTTTCCAAGATGATGAATATGTTCAGTTGATCAAAATTGTATTTTACAGATTGCCTTCATGTAGAATATAATACAAATGAGCAATGATGAATATAATATGTTTCAAGGAATCAAATCGTGTTATATTTCTGTGGTTTTATCCGTCTGAATATTTGCCTCTATAAATTTCATTTCGCACGGCTATTGACAAGAAGGGTCAACATTACCATTCGCTCTCCTCTCTTCTCGATACCAAGAGAGATAGTTAGATCTTGCTCTCAAACAATGTAATGCATTAGAGATAGGAAGGGCCAGTCTATGTATTTTATTGGTATGAGGTAAAATAAATTCTTAAGTTGGCTAAACTGAAGTTAAGTTATAGAATCATAAACCCTAAATTCAGTGACCAAAACACTTTTCTTTTTCAAAAACTCATTGTCTTTTTTCTCATAATGTTTTTTTTATTATATTGACTTTTTTCTCATTATATCGACTTTTTTTATCATTATATCGACTTTCTGCTCATTATATTTGAAAGGTACTTCATAATATCCCTAGGGATTCAAAGTAAATTTCTTTTTTTCTTCAGAAATATATTATCGATAATTTCATCAGAAATATAACATGATATGAATGCAAAAAAAGTGTAACGTGTCTAGAAAAATATTAAACGTTGAATAACATCTCAATTTCTATTGTTATTGACATTGATATTACCATTACCCCACTTCAATTAGCCAAGTGAAAAAGAGGTATAATATAATAATAATAATAATAATTTATTCACGAAAAATAATAAAATTATAAAATTACAGACAGACAATGTGACAACATGATACGATCATATCAGAACTGAATGTCTTCATGTAACCATATAGGTATATATTTGTGAATAAATTCAAAGTCCTGCAAAGTCAAAGACTGTCCGTAGGAGGTATATCATTATTATTATTGCAGCTGTTATTTTTATTTATCAAAGTGTTTTTGAAAATTGTGGCCGTTGTCGACATCGGTGGTGTTTCATTTTGTAGAATAGGAATCTTTTTTTTTTTTTTTTTTTTTTTTTTTTTTTTTTCTTCTACGTTTTACGTATCCTAAAATGCATAAAATAGAACATACACCTCAGAGTGATTTCGAATCCCTCGACAATTTATAGTCCTCCCGTTTTGAACTTTTTGTCTGGAGAATTAAAATATCCCTTTAGTCCCTAGGTGTATATGTACTATAATATTTTCATGATTGTAGGGCACATCCATTTCAAATGCATCCATCGATATCGTTAGCCATATATTTGCCCGAAAAAAATCCAAAGTTCTGGCAATGAAGTAATTTATTTTTCATAGAGTCCAATAAGGTATCTTCAATGTCCTCTTCACCGTTGATAAACGTATGCACTGTTTAAAATACATTCAGGAAAGCCGTAATTTCTTTGTACCTGACTATATATAAGACCCAATAAGAAGTTTATGCAAGTGCAGCACTTCCATCTTGTAAAAAAATCGTAGGAAATTCAAATACCTACCTATCTATTAAAAATGATTCGAATCAATCAATTAATATTACTGATATTCATCACATTGCAAATAATATAATAGTTGTCATCATGAGAAAGAATGAGCATGAAGAGAAAAGGTATCACAATAAAATATATGTCAAAAAGTCAATTCAATGGGAAGAAAGACATTATAATGAGAAAACCGACAATATAATAACAATAAAGCCATCATAATGAGAAAAGTCATTATAATGAGAAAAAAATTATCAAAATGAGTTTTCGGAACAAAAAAAAGCGTGACACCAGGGTGCTTTCGTAGTATGCATTCGTTTAGTATTCATCAATCGAGATGACCTTGAAATAACTTTCGACCCAAACAAAAATTAGTTTATGGTGTTGAAGGCAATATTTATCATAATCCCTTAGACCATACACTAAGATAATCCCATATTCCACAATGGCTGTGAAATGGGATTATTAGCTTTAACTGTGAAAGACCTTGTAGATGAGATGTACTTTGTACAGTTAATTGCTAAAACATTAAATTTGCATTAAACAAAAATTTAACTGTGCTTTGTCCAATGCCCATCTCTTTGACCATTGTTTAACTTTTGAACTGATCCTCTGATTTCAAAGGGTTTGTATGAATTGAGGCCAAGTGAAATAAGGATACTCTGTTATTATTTTTTCGAGTTAAATACCCAAAAATATCTAGCCTAGCTCTTCTAGAATACCCGCGGTATTTAAAAAACCATCAATATAATTCACGAATCTCGAAGTTGACTGGATCTTATCATTGTATCTGTAAACTTTTGAGTCCAGCGGTGAAAAGTATTATATTATTTTAACTACGGCGGCAATATTAGTGGTGTGGTGCAAATTGAAATATTTTGACAAATATCTATTCGTGCAATCTCTTTTGCATCAAAAGAGTCTTCTAGGCATGTATCAAACATTTCATTGTAAATATATGGAAATGTTACAATAGTAAATCTGTTTAATATCCATGAATCAGAGTTCAAAGAAAAGTCGGTCGGATGTGTAAGTGTATATGATTTGCCACATATTATTTTGAAAATTTATTTCTGAATGATTTTTAATTTTTTCAAGTTTGTGTTCACAAGCCTCTCCAGATCAATATTGCGTATTGGAGACGAGACTCAACTCATGAAATATAAATGGTTTTGAGATTAAATATATCCTAGATTGTTCTCAGATACTTGAATTTGGGCAACATGCTTCTCAGAGTATTCGAGACACTCGAAATATGGCTATCTCAATTGTGATACCGAGATATTTGATGTTTTTTATTGATCCTTTTTCAACTTGAGTTTTGCAATTTTCAAACTGAATGGTTTCGAGAATAGGCAACCCGTTTTTATAACTACAGAATGGCATGTAATAAGTTTTTTTCGAAATTGATAGTTCAGTTCATAGTCGATTAATACAGTTGTCAGCTGTGTATAAATTGGCTGTGTTATCAGCAAAACTTATTACTTCACCTATAGAGATCATGATAAGTTTAAACCGAGGGGTTGACCACATGGGAATTCCGGTGTCCAATTGATAGGAATTCCGGGGAATTCAGGGGAATCTCTTTCTTTTTTACGCCAGAAAAAATACGAAATTTGTGTGTTTCATTGCTAAAAACACCAAGAAAATCTGATGAATTTTTAATAAAAATGTTAAATAAATTATTTTAACCACTCATGATCATCGATAAGTTCATTCCCGTCTTTTTTTTCAGAAAAAAACAATTTCTGCTGACTCTGTGATTTTGTAACTTCAGTAGTTTGTATATGAAGGCTATATTTCAACATTATTTTGAAATGTACAGGATGTTCCAAAAAATTGTGGCATATCAATGTTAATTATCTTGTTTCTTTTGGAACACCCTATATTTTATTGCTTTTTCAGATTCTCTCTGAAAATCTGATTTTTATTATCATACTTGGGGTCTAGCTGGAACGATTACAGAAAAATAGGGTGTGAAAAATTGAGATTTTTCAACTTAAGGAATCTATTCATTATTGATCACAACGGCTAATATGTCCCTATCTTGACTTTTTAATCGCCATCAATTATTTATATTCTAATGAAAAAAATACAGGGTGGTTTATAATTCTGAACCCCCCCCCCATATGTGATTCAGTCAAATATCATTAGATAGAAAGTTAAGAGTTAGGATAGGGACATGTAAGCCGTTTTGACCAAGGTTTAGACCATTAATAAATAGTTCTGACACCAAAAAATTCATAAAGCTGAAGAATCTTGATTTTCCAAACCATATATCTTCTCCCTAGACCCCAAGTGTGATATAAATCGATGAAATAAGCTTTTCAGGGAGAATATAAAAATGCAACCAAATATGAACAATATGATGCAAAATGCAACCAAATATAAACAATATAACTTTTATAAGCCTTAATTTTTGGGAAATCCTGTATATTTCGAAATACTTTCAAAATTCACATTTTATCAACGTACGAACTACTGAAATGAGAAAAACTTTGAAAGTTTTGCAGATACGCTTTAAATCTCTGTCGCGCTAATAGTGAACCACCTCCTTTGTGAATTGAATCATGTGTGATAGATATGATGATTTACAGTTTACACTCTGGATTTGCTGATTTTTTTCTGAATAAAAATGTTTTTCTTGGATTTTCCTTCTTACGGATTCAGATCTTGGAAAAAGGAGGAAATATAAAAGAAAAATACCTTCAGATGATATATTCTGTTTCCAACGAGAATTTCGATATAATACTATACAGCCTATAGCGTCATTGATGAAAAATTTCGAAATTTTGATATCAATTTAATCTGGTATTATTCAGATTCTGCAATATTTAGTGACATCACTCTGGAGGTAGGTCTGAAGTTAATGTTGAACTTAGAAATCCCCTCGGGAATCCCGAATGATTTTGTGTGTGATGTACGCTAAATATATTTAATATTTCACCGGATTATCCCGTAATACCCCCGGAATTCCGAGTATTTTCTTCATTTAGTTTCAAAATTCCATCGTTATTTGTTCAAATCTCAAATCGAATTGACATATTTCATCCGGAGGAATTCCGGGGAATTCCAGGGGAATTCTGGCTTATAGGAATTCCAGTGTACACATTTTCTCCTAGTGGTCAACCCCTCGGTATAAACTGCTACTGTGAATCGAAAATATTAAAGGTCCTAGGTACCCTGTGGAACATCATATTTCATATACCTTTCACCGCTGAGTTTTTCTTCTATTTTCCCAGTTCATTTTCTTTTTTTGAATAACTTCCCAACCTCTTCGCAGTGTTGTACCTGTTATCACTACATCTTCCAAAACCTTCAACAGGTGTTGATGATCAACGGTGTCAAAGGCCTTGGCTACATCCAGGAAAACACATTGCGGGTTTATCATCATCCACTGCCTTGTAAATAGCATCTTAGTGTGTAGCCGTTGCGTCACATGGTGTATGAAGAGTCTCGGAATTCATACTGTTTAATGGATATGACGTCATATTTATTAAAGAAATTTTGTAATCTTTTTTTTGGCATTCTCTATATATTTTTGCTATTCCAGAAATCACTAATATCGGCCTGTGATTCGTTACTGTTTTTCTTTCTCATTTTTTGAATACTCCCATTTTGAATTCATCTGGGCAAATACCTGAATTCAATATATTATTTATCAAGAAAACCAGTGGTTCCACAATGAAGTCAGCCAACATTTTTAATGTTTCAGTTTGTCGAGTTGATCAAGTCCAGGTCAGGTCTTCTATCATTTTTTTTTCATCTAAAGGTTCGAGGATTTTGGTAGAGGGTTTCTTGTTGGTTTTTCTGAATTAGGATTCTATTTTATCTGCAGAATTATCACCCACTTCTGCACAGATGTATTGATAATGTCTTCTTCATTCTTTGTTTTTTTTCCATTATTTGTAGTTATTTCTGTAATGTGTCTCTTTTGCTTCGATACGGTTAAATCTAATACTACTTTCCATACATTTTTTTATCTCTTTTTATTGTTAGTTATCAGATTTTTATATATTTATAATTTTGTGTTTTATCCGTATTTTAATATTGCACGAAATGAAATATGTATCGTATCTATTAGGTATATCAATATTAATGCGTATAATTTTCAGTCTAATTTTAGTTATATTTGTTTGCTTGTATATACCCTTGGTGTATACGTCCTCATACAAGCAGAACTTACTGCTTCCGTGGTTACCCCCCCCCCCTTGTTCACTACTTTTCTGTAAATGTTTGTGAATAAATTATTATTTTTATTATTATATCATGAATATTCAGCTATTTTTATCAATTTTTCAGTAAACTGGCGATATTTCAAGTATGCGTTTCTTGAATAATTGATATTGTTAGGATCTTTTTTATTTTGACGTTATAACTGACTTATTCTAATTATTGATTTTACCAGATAGGACGAGATCTGCTAGACTTTTTATGATATCAGTAGTTTGATCCTGTATACTTTCCAGCTGATAGTATTCATTCCAATCATAAACAAGAAATGTTTGTTTCATCTTGTCATAGTTTATGAATTTTTTAACCTCTCTTCCTGAAAATGAAGTAACCACATTTAGTACTGGTATACTTGACATTTTTTCCGTTCATTTATGTTATTATTTTTTTGTAATTTTCATCAAAAATAATCTCCGAAGCCACGCAAGGTTAAGTTTGAGTATTATTATTATGATTTGATTGATCGGTTTCGAGATATTTCCTGAATCTTCGTTATGACAATATAGTCCCTAATCATAAGTTTGTCAACAGAAAAATTCATCAACAAATCCCTATGGTTGGATCATCTGGTCTTCTTCAACTGACATCTTGAAATTAATTAGCAGAATATAAATTTCCATACTCCGATATATTTACTCCAGCATTTAAAGGGGTCATATTAACTTTTATTCATTTTATTATAATTTTTAACATTTTACAAAAGTTTGAATATATAGTTACCTTGAATTCAACATTATGCATTACTGAAATTGAAAGCAACAAGGACTCATTATCCGGGAAAAATTAACTCAATACAATGGTTTATTGTTTCACAAGCGAATAGTTGAAAATTGTTTTCTGATGTTTGGTTTCCTTTCGTGATGTCTCTTCTGGTGAATCTTTCTCCCAACTGATTCTATCTCATGAAGACCGTCATTTCTGGTAGTGTTGTCGTTTAATTTCCTCATTTTGGGATTCATCGCCGATTTTTTGAGGATCATCTGCTGCTTCTTCCTTCTTTCTTTCAATCTTCGTCGTAGAATGCTATCACCAAGGCAGACACCCTTGAATATTGGATCGGATTTAGCAGTTGCCAATAGAGTTGTGGGATCCAGATATCTACAAAAAAAAATTAGATCAGATCTCGTTATGACATCGTGATGAAAAAAAAACTCACCGAAATATTGTAGACCACATTTCTGTGGGAAGGTCTGGTAGACTCGAATGAGTAGCGCCAATATATTCCATCAGTTGATACATCTTGATTGAAGTACAAGTTTGAACTGATCTTGAGATAATCTGAACCCTCATTTATAGATCCTTTTGTTACCTGGAGCAGAACCGATTCGAATCACTGAACCTTGAAAATGCCGCGAATTGTTCGATTCTGGAAGTGTCATGAAAACTCGTTCATGCACTGAGAAATGAGATTAATGAATGTTTCTATTTGGTGAGCTAATGAATTCACGAAAAAAAATATTACCAATATATAATGGTTCGAGTGAAAGGGGTTTATGATAAAATAATACAGTTGATGATACAAATACAATTTGAGAGCAAATTTCATCGGAAAGCATCTCACATTGTATGGATTCAAACTCGAAACAAAAAAACGAACCAAATATAGAATCAAATGAGCTTTCATTTATTCTCAGAAAAAAATACTCTGTTTCAATCGATCAACAGCGAATGTGACTCACTTATCTCAAAAAGGCGCGTATTGTCCGAAACATCAAATCATTTCCGAACTTCATTCAATTTTTATTTAGGTCTAAATTATTATCATGATATTTCTTCCGTTTTCCAAATGTAAATTCAGACATCAGAGAAATAATGATAGTATACTTTACTCAAGTAAACTGGTCAAAGCTTTTCGAAGGAAAACATATTATCCAATGAATAATTGAAAGCTTATTCTTTTTTATTTCCACGAAAAGTGAATTCTTGCAGAGTTAAAACACAAAAAAAAAACAATATGGAGAAAAATAATATAACATTCCTAGTATACTTATATCGCGAGCGAATGTAAATAAACTAAGAAAAGAAAAGATGAGTTAGCTGAAAACGAAAGAAATAATCGCAAGTATTCAAAAGGTTCAAAATATAAATAGACTATTGAATAAAAAGATTCGAATATCAATAATCTGAAAAAACAAAAATTTTAGTTAGTAATATTTATTTATTCATTCAATTTTCCAGTGGACAATTACAAAATTGTATAGAAATAGTCAGAGAGGTGTATATGTGGGTAGAATACGAAACGAACATATTATAAAAACATAACATAGCATATAATATAAATGTGACAGACAGCATAAATACAGGCATGTAGCTACTTTCAAAAGTTTTGGGAAAGATTCTCTTCCACCGAATAATAAGATTTTGTTTGTAGGAGTTGCTTCAAGGACTTCTTAAAAGAAGTGACAGTCATACATTGTTTAATTACAGCAGGTAGAACGTTAAATAATTTTAGTGCCATGATATTAGGAGACTGTCTAGTTATTTTCATCCTCCTTGTTATATATAGTATAAGTCTGGCAACGTCCATAGAAATTATTTTATGCGTCCTTGGTTGTACCAGCACCACGCAGGAGGCAGTAGATATTCAACCTGAATAAACTACGGTTAAATCTGTATGGTACCAGTGTTTTATTTCCTAATATTCATATTAATATACATAATTTATATCAGAGTTATATCAATGAAACATCGATAAAAATGTGCCATAAAATGAAATATCTCGGGCTAATGATTGATAATAACTTAAAATGGGATCAGCAAATCGATTTCATCACTAAGAAAATGCAATTTCTGATTTATAAAATGAAGTATCTGAAACATCTACTGGATTATAAATCGATGAAAACCTTATATCAAGCATTAGTCGAGCCACACCTTATTTACGGAATATTAGCTTGGGGAGGAGTGGGAAAGAGCTATATGGAAAAATTGATGATTGTACAAAAACGCTTACTAAAGATTATCTTCAACAGAGATCTCACCTACCCCTCAAATCAATTATTCAGTGAAGTTGGTTTGCTGGACCCACGACAACTATTTTTTTTACGTGGTAACATCAGACAACATCAGTTCAAATCAGATTTAAAATTCCCAGATCACCAATACAATACCAGAAATAAACAAACCACCTACGTTGCCCCCTTCAAACATAAATCAAAAGGTCAGAGATGCTTTTCCTTTATAGGTCCAAAAATATATCAGTTTCTTCCTGCTGAAATTCGGAATATTCAAAGTCCACGCATTTTCAAAAATAGAATCAAAACACTATTATTTTCATCACCAAGGGAGACAATACATCAACTGCTCGAATGAGTTCAGGATAACTGATTTGATTGATGAAAATCACTCCTCATATTTTACATTTTATTGTCATTATTTTTACTATGAAAATTGATACTCCTTATCGTTATTATTGATATTTTTATTTTTGAATGTGAATCACTCCGCATACAGGCTCTGCCTTCAGCGGATTTTTCAAGGTTTATTCATTAATAATTTATTTTTTTTCATTATCATATATTATATAAATGGTCTGTTGATCATTCCATGCTAGGTGTTAGGATTCACACCAATTTAATTGTCAATTTAATTGTGTTTTAGTAACTGTTTGTTTCTTTTTTCTATTTTCTATGAATAAACTTATTATTATTATTATTAGAGTTGATATATCGAACATCCCAATACATAACAGTGGCGACGAGGATTTTTTTTCGAAACCTACGAGCAAGTGGAACTAGTTGTTCACAAAAAGTGTAATCAAGTTTTTGCCGTAAAAAGTTTGAGATGTCGGAATTAGTTGGACTCTTGGGAACCTTAAACGTGTTCGACCCGAAATTATCCGATTTTACTGTTTTCAAGGAAAGACTGAAGCAGTTTTTTATTGCTAACAAAATATCCGACGAGGAAAGGAAAAAAGCCATTCTTTTGAACACATTATCGGAAAATTGTTACATCCTTGTGAGAAATTTGTGCGTACCGGTTTTGCCCGAGAATAAAAAGTATGATGAGTTAATCAAATTATTAACCGAACATTTTTCCCCAGTGAAGTCACACTTCGCTGAACGTTTGAAATTTTATACGGCGAAGAGGGAATTGAATGAAAGTGTTTCCGAGTGGGAGGCTAGAGTAAAATGTCTTGCCTCAAACTGTAAGTTCAACGATGAACTAAGTGTGTTGATGAGAGAAATATTCGTCATTGGAATCAACGATGAGAGTCTTATGGATAAGTTGTTCGAAGAGGATGCTTCCAAGGCTTCAGTTACTCTCCAAACGGTAGTAAAAGCGGCCCTAACCAAAGAATCAGCTTTGAAAGAACACGGCGCAAGAGGAAGTCTTGGTATTGGAAAAATGAACATCAAGACAGAGTCAGATTTGAATTTCCACCGTCATAAATCAAATTCTATGAAGTCACGGGGTGGAGCTGTAAACTCAGCGAAGTTCCCAGGCAGTCATGGAGGCGGTAGCGGCAGCTCTGGTACCGGTAAAGCTTATGGCAGGAATCAGGGGGTGAGCTACAAAAACCCTCCGCAATCAATAGCAAGTAAGTGTTTTGTCTGTGGACGCACCAATCACTCAGCGAGCGAGTGTGCATACGTCCATGGCGCGATTTATATGAAAATAACTTGATGTCAAATGATACAGGTGATAACTTTTTTGTAAATCAGAATTTCACAGATAAAAGCGGTAATGTTAAGCCCACTTTCATTAATGTTACAGTTGAAAATATACCCATCAGTTTTGAAGCTGATTCCGGATTTGCACATGCAGCAATTTCAGAGAAACTTTATATTAAACATTTTCAAAATAAAATGTTATATGCTAATGACTTATCTCTGAAAGATTATGTAGGAATAACTTTTCAACCTATTGGATTTTTGAATTTAAACATAATTTTTGAAAATAAGAAATATATTTTGAAAACCTATGTCATTAAAAATGGTGGCCCGCCACTAATTGGTAGGAATGGTTTGGAAATGATGAATCTTAGAATATGTAAAATTAATTATATGTCAGCGTCCAATCCTCTATATCACTTTACCATGTAGTACGCCACTGTCGTACCAACGCGCACAATGTTTAAAGTTTTGTATCCCACTCCTATACTGCTTCTCTCCGTCGTTCTTCGTTCTCGTCATTCGTTGCTTTGTGCCAGTCGCGTACGCATCGCACCGCTCCTGCACAACAACAGTGGTTGGTAAGCATAAGCTAACATAATTGAATAATATTTCAGGCTCTTTAGAGCTGACTGACATGGATTCGAGCAGTGAATCCGATGGAGAGTTTTCAAGAACGGAACTTTTGAGAAGATTGAGTAGATTAGAGAGAAAGTTCCGTAGAGAAAAACACCGTCGTAGAAACAAATCCCCTACTTCGGAAAGCGAACGACGTTCGTCCTCTGGACGTTCCCGATCTCATAGCGGGCAGAGCGGTGAGAGGAGGGGTCGTCGCTCAAGGTCTCGAATTGCCGGCTCGCGCGCTGATCGAGAACGAGATTATCGTAGCCTGCGCGGTACGGAATCTCGGAGGGGAAACAACGCGGATCGTGCCTCGAACGACACGACAAGCGCACACACACATTTCCAAGAAATGGGCGATCACAATCTGCGCGATGTGACACCAGAAAATCTTGGAAACATGGAAGTAGGGGGCGGCAGAGAGAATTTGGAGGAGGCAAATAATGCATCTCCCGTATTACAAGTAGACAACGACGAAGAATTATCTGAGGATCTCTTGAAGTGTTTATGAGACGACCCTAAAAACATCGATCCACCAAAATTCGAGATGCACTCGGCACTTTGTAGTCGCTGGGAACATATTATCATCAAAGGGCTACAGCAGCAGGAAAGAGAAAAACTGATCGAACAGTACCCTCTTCCTCACAACTGCGAAGCACTATCTCCACCACTAGTGAATCCGGAGATTCAAAATATTCTATCTGCCCCGCACTACAAGAGAGACCAATCGTACGTCGGTACACAGACCCAGCTCTGTAGGGGTATATCAGCACTAGCGAAGGGTCTCAACATAATTTTGGAGGATAAAGAAAACATTCCAAAAGAAATCAAGGAGAGAATGCTCGGATGCCTTGGGGACTCTGGTAGAATCCTAGCTGATTTACTGCATAATACCTCGCAAGTGAGACGTACCCTCATAATACCAAGTCTTAGCAAATCTGTTAAGGAAGTGGTAGAGAAAACAACGCCCGAAAAATTCCTTTTTGGACTGGACCTTGGGGAAAAAATCAAAACTGCCAAAACGCTAGAAAGAGCTAGCAAGGATTTGAAAGCGTTGCCATCTACCTCTACTATAGCATCAACAAGGCAATACCCGAGGTTCTCTAAAGCAAGGGGGGGGGGAGAAACCATCCTTCAATCCAACGACCGGATCTTTAAACAGATATGCCCCGGCTCGTCGACAGAGGGACACGAGGCCGACAAAGGGGGCACCCTCGAAGACAGACAGGTTCACCCGCAGGAGACGAT
This sequence comes from Chrysomela aeneicollis, assembly GCA_029955515.1. Taxonomy (NCBI): domain Eukaryota; kingdom Metazoa; phylum Arthropoda; class Insecta; order Coleoptera; family Chrysomelidae; genus Chrysomela; species Chrysomela aeneicollis. The sequence goes on along the minus strand of JARUHQ010000021.1, from coordinate 13,417,532 downwards.
AAAGGTAAGCAATAAGTTACAGTTACCGGGGCGCCTTAAGGTTTTCATTGACGAATGGTCGAAAATAACCAATAATGAATTGATACTATCGTGGATTCAGGGTTACCAAATCCCTTTCTCCAAACCACCAGTACAATTCAATTTGCCAATCCAGAGCAACTCTAACAAAGAAGCAGGACAAATGAAAATTGAAGTACGAGAACTCCTTAAATCAGGAGCAATCGCAGAATGTTCTCCATGCGAAAATCAATTCGTCTCTAGCACTTTCCTCCGAGATAAACATAATGGTAAGAAACGCTTTATCCTAAATCTGAAGAACCTCAACTCGTTCGTAGCCACATCTCACTTCAAGATGGAAGACTACAGAACGGCTCAAAGATTAGCGCAGCGAGGATCGTTCTTGGCCACGGTGGACTTGAAGGATGCTTACTTCCTAGTCCCCATAGCCGATAGTCATAGAAAATTCTTGAGATTCTCGTTCGAGAATGTGCTATACGAATTCAAGTGCTTACCTTTTGGCTTGGCATCTGCCCCTTATTGTTTTACTAAGTTGATGAAACCTATCATGGAAAAAATGAGGACCGAGGGAATAAGTTGTGTGAATTACCTCGACGATTTCCTCATTTTAGGGGACACCAAGGAGGAATGCGCCAGAAACGTCAGCTACCTAATTAATCTTTTGGCCTCTTTGGGTTTCATAATGAACTATGAGAAAAGTTCGTTGACACCATGTAGGAAACAAAAATTCCTCGGCTTCATCTTCAACACTGAAGACATGGTACTTCAACTTCCAGAGGAGAAACGGGAGAACATCCAAAAATTAGCATATTCTTTCATGAAAAAATCACACATTCGAATCAGAGAACTAGCAAAATTCATTGGGTTGTTAGTATCAGTTTGTCCTGCCGTTAGATATAGATGGCTTTATACCAAAGCATTGGAACGAGATAAATATCTCGCACTATCGAAAAGTTGTCAAAATTTTTACGGACGCCTCCCTAACGGGGTGGGGGGCATGTTCGGAGGATCTTAGTACAAATGGTTGGTGGTCAGAGACCGACCAACAAAACCATATCAGTTTCCTTGAACTTTTGGCAATTTTTCATGGTTTGAAATGTTTCGCCCGATCCAGAAGAGGTATTAATATTCTGATCAGGACTGATAATACGACAGCCCTGTCTTACATTAATAAAATGGGTGGCATACAGCACGCCAAACTCTGCGAGTTATCCAGAGAAATATGGATGTGGTGCGAACATAGAGACATATGGCTATTTGCCTCCTATATCAAATCAAAAGACAATTGGAGAGCAGATAGGGAATCTAGATCCTTTTCAGAGGATACAGAGTGGTCTCTAGCTACGAAATACTTCGAAAAAATCACTAGCAAACTCGGCACCCCTAGCATAGATCTCTTTGCTTCTAAAGCAAATAATAAATGTCTGCGCTACGTTTCGTGGAAGAGGGATCCAGATTCTGTAGCGATAGATGCATTCACTATTAATTGGGGGAAAGAGTTTTTCTATGCATTTCCTCCTTTTACTCTTATACTGAGGGTCTTACAGAAAGTGATAACTGACCAAGCCCAAGGCATACTAATGGTACCCTTATGGCCTTCCCAACCCTGGTACCCACTTTTTCAAAAACTAAAAACAGATGAAATTCTCTTAGGACCAAATAATGATCTGCTATCTTCCCCTTTCAGCAGTCAACACCCATTGGCCAGGAACCTTACCCTGGTGGCTGCCAGATTATCCGGGAAGCCTTCAGACGCAAGGGGATCCCTGACTGTGCTATAGATACAATGGTAAACTCAATATCAGAATCGACATTGAAACAATATGAGACAACCTACAAGCTCTGGTGGCCCTACTGTAAGAAAAACCACGTTGCTCTGTGGGAATTTAATATAGAAGACATCATAGTATTCCTGCAACACCTGCTAGACACCAAAGGTTCTTAATATGGCACAATGAATTCCCATAAAGCAGCCCTCGCCCTCATATCAATAGGGAACCTGGAAGCCGATACCAGAATCAAAAGATTCATGAAAGGTGTATCAAAAATGAGACCCTCTAGGCCCAAATACGACATCACTTGGGACCCTCAAATCGTATTAAATTACATCAAAAGTATGGGATCGAATACAAATTTATCACTGAAGGACTTATCCTACAAACTAGTCACATTATTGACATTAGTAACGGCGCATAGACTTCAAACGATATCGTTAATAAGGATATCTAATATCGTCAAATCAGAATCAGGTCTACAGATACCCATCACTGACAATATCAAAACTTCAGGCTTGAACAAAATCCAGCCATGTTTACAGATACCATATTTTCACGAAGATACAAATCTCTGCGTCGCATCTACAATGTGTGAGTATATAAAAGCCACCGAAACGTTGAGAGAATCCACTTCCGATTTCCTTTTCCTTACTCATAAGAAACCGCACGGGACAGCAAACAAGCAGTCCCTCAGTAGATGGGTCAAGGACACACTAAAAGCGGCGGGAATAAATATAACAACCTTCAAAGCTCATTCTACCAGACATGCTTCAACATCTTGGGCGCATAGACAGGGAACATCGCTGGACACCATTATCCATACAGCGGGATGGACAAGGTCTACCACATTCACCAAGTTCTACCATAGGCCCATATCAAGAACGAACGAATTTGCAAACTCCATCTTGAGGATCGGAGAGGAAGCATGACTCATGCTAATTACCTTATTAGAATACAATTTAAGTTAAAACTCAGTTATAGTTGTTCCTTCATCTTTTGTTAAAATATGCATTGGCATAGAATAAAAAGAGAACCTTATATTTCCTTTTTAGACAATAAAGTTATCATAATACAAGGATGTTGAATATTTTACGATGGATAACCAAGAAGGACCAAGAAGATAGTAATCGCAACACATATCTCTAAACATCTACATGGTAAAGTGATATAGAGGATTGGACGCTGACATATAATTAATGATCAAACGAACTTACCTGAAGTGAAGTTCGATCGTAATTATATGAAGCGTCCAATCCGAAGATATCACTTCCCACCCGCCCGATGGTACCAAACTCTATCAACCATAGATTGCTACCCCTCTTGCGATTACTGGAAAGCTCTGAACCAAATGACGAGAACGAAGAACGACGGAGAGAAGCAGTATAGGAGTGGGATACAAAACTTTAAACATTGTGCGCGTTGGTACGACAGTGGCGTACTACATGGTAAAGTGATATCTTCGGATTGGACGCTTCATATAATTACGATCGAACTTCACTTCAGGTAAGTTCGTTTGATCATTAATTTTAGTTCAATTAATGATTCCTCAAATCAAATAGGTTCTTCTGACATTTCACACCTGACAAATAAATATAAAGATATTTTCGATGAGAAATTGGGCACTTTTAACAAATTTGAAGTTTCGTTGAAGTTGAAAAGTGAGGCGATTCCAAAGTTTTTCAAGCCGAGACCCGTTCCTTTTGCCTTGAAACCAAAAATTGAGTCCGAGTTAGAACGGTTACTGGACAATGGAGTTTTAGTAGCTGTTGAATTTTCTGAGTGGGCGACTCCAATAGTTCCCATTATGAAACCTAACGGTGGTTTAAGGATATGCGGGGATTTCAAGGTGACCCTAAACCCACAATTGCAAGCGCAGCACTTTCCGTTACCCAGAATTGAATATTTGTTCACAAAGTTACAGGGAGGTCAAACATTTTCCAAAATTGATTTGTCTGACGCCTATCAACAGGTGGTTTTGTCGAAAGAATCTCAAAAATTAGTTACTATCACAACCCACAGAGGGCTGTTTTCTTATACAAGGCTACCCTACGGGATCACAAGCGCACCCAGTATTTTCCAGAATATTATGGAACAAATGTTCATGATCCCAGGAGTTGTTTGTTTTTTAGACGACATTTTGGTAACGGGTCGAAACGACCAGGAACATATGGTGCGCCTGGAAAAAGTTTTCCACAGATTGAATGAATGTGGGTTGAAATTAAAAAAAGAAAAATGTTCATTTTTTCAGGATTCCGTTTAATATCTTGGACACGTCATAGATAAATACGGCCTTCATACTTCAGGAGAGAGAGTGGAGGCAATTATTAACGTTCAAATCCCAAAATCGGTAACCGAGTTGAAATCGTTTCTCGGTATGATCAATTTTTATTGTAAATTTTTGCCAAATTGTTCGAAAATCTTGCAACCTTTGTACACTTTACTTAAAAAAGATTCTGAATGGGTTTGGTCGACAGACTGCACAAAAAGTTTTGAAAATGCCAAAAAGCTGTTAATGTCCTCTACAGTTCTGTCCCATTTTGATCCAAAACAAAAAATAAAATTGACCGTGGATGCATCTCAGTTTGCAGTAGGAGCTTCACTGAATCATATATTTGAAAATAATTCGGAAAAACCGATAGCATTTGCTTCTAGACTTCTTAATTCGGCTGAGAAAAAGTATTCTCAAATTGAAAAAGAAGCCCTGGCGATCATTTTTGGGGTTAGGAAGTTTTTTCAATATTTATATGGACAAAAATTTCTATTGTATACAGATCATAAACCTTTGTTGACCATTTTTGGTGATAAAAAAGGGTTACCGATATTTGCGGCTAATCGTTTGCAACGATGGGCTCATATATTATCAGCATTCGATTACGAAATTCATTATGTAAAATCAAGTATGAATACTGCAGATTTTTTAACAAGGTTGCCTTCAAAAGTTTCGGAGTCATCGTTAGATATCCCTAACGAAATGTCATATTTACAATATGTGGAAGAATCGACATTACCAATAGAATTCAAACAAATAAAAAAGGAATCATCCGTTGATCCTATTTTGAGTAAAGTTATTTTTTATGTAAGAAATGGTTGGCCTCTAAAGTGTCCCTCGGATGAATTCAAACCGTTTTTTATGAGAAAACAAGAAATAACGACCGAACAAGACTGCCTCATGTGGGGTTACCGATTGATTGTACCAAAAAAATTTCATAATATAATCTTAAGTGAATTACATAGCGGTCATATGGGTATAGTTAAGATGAAATTGTTGGCACGTTCCTATGTGTGGTGGCCATCAATAAATAACCAAATTGAACAAATTGTCTCAGGGTGTAAAATTTGTAATGTTCATTCGGGATACCCTCCTAGAGCATCGCTAACCGTGTGGGAATGGCCAACTACACCGTGGACGAGAATTCATGCCGATTTTTTTGGTCCATGTTGCAACAAGTTTTTTTTGGTAATCGAGGATTCCACCTCTAAGTGGATAGAATGTTTTGAAATGTCAAATATCACTGCCTCAAATACTATTAAAGTTTTTCGCGAACTTTTCGCACGATTTGGACTACCCTCGGAAATTTGTACAGATAACGCGAAAACGTTTACTGGCCAAGAATTTCAGAGATATTTAGCATGCAGTGGTATAAAACATTTAACAGGCGCTCCATATCATCCTGCCACGAATGGACAAGCGGAAAGTGCAGTCAAAATTTTGAAAAATGCCATTTTGAAAGCTAAAAATGAAAACTCGAACTTAGACTGTCATCTCATCATAAATCGTTTTCTCTTCCAGTATAGAAATACCCCGCATACCACTACAAATGAGACACCCTCTAAAATGTTATTTGGAAGAAAATTACGCACCAAATTTGACCTTTTAATGCCATCTACAAAAGAAATAGTACAAACAAAACAAAAAGGTCAAAAGAAGTATCATTCGAATAAAACAGATATGTTTTTTTGTTTGAACGATAAGGTGTGGGCAAGAGATTATCGTGCTAGCTCTCAAAAATGGTGTTCAGGTACTATATACAGGGTGTTAGGTCGAAGAACTTATTTGATAAGAACGAATTGTGGAAAAATATGGAAGAGACATAAAAATCAGTTGAAAGTAAATAGATCTACAGATGAAAATCAGTTAGAGGTGAAACCGTTTGTTTCGTATATTCCACGATCCGCACTCGAGGAAAATATTGTATCTAGTTTAAATGGTGAAGTGGGGGAAAATAGTGCTAGTGAAGTGAACGTTGATAGGGAAGAAATACAACTAGTTGATAATGATTCAAGGTTATTAAGACGCAGAAGTAAAATCAGACAACCGGAAAGGTTTGGTCACTGATTTGTATTATTGTACTATTTTCAATATTGTTATTAATGGGTGATGGTTTATATATTTTTTTTTAAAGGGGGAGATGTTATATATAGTATAAGTCTGGCAACGTCCATGGAAATTATTTTATGCGTCCTTGGTTGTACCAGCACCACGCAGGAGGCAGTAGATATTCAACCTGAATAAACTACGGTTAAATCTGTATGGTACCAGTGTTTTATTTCCTAATATTCATATTAATATACATAATTTATATCAGAGTTGATATATCGAACATCCCAATACATAACACTCCTCAAAGGGATGTAAAAATCACCTTTACATCTGGTATTTACCCCATGGCGGGAACTGTTAGTGTCAAAGTCATCTTTGTTGTGAAATACATAGAGACATGATTCTAAAATGAAAAGAGAAGGGACCGTGAGTATTTTCAGATCTATGAAAATGTCACGACACGAAGTTCTGTTGGATACACCTACCAAAGAACGAATAACGCATTTCTGAGCAATGAAAACTTCTTGTGATGAGCTGGATAGACCCCAGAAGCATATACCGTGATGAAAACGACTGTCAATTTGACAAAAATAAAGATTTAGTAGTTGTTCTCTGTTTAGAATAGAATACAATATATAAAGTTGAAGAAATAAAGTAGAAGATAAAAATAGATTTCAAACCGACTTTGTCACGACGTTTCGATAGTGTGTATCTACAATCGTCTTCAGGTGAGAACTGAAAGTTACATCTTAGAAATGACATCAGGTATACCCACGAAATCAGAATAACCTATTTTTATTTTAGGAAAAGTAGTGTACAAAACTCTCGACAAAACTTCTGTACTGAAAAGTGCATTTTCTGCACTCGGTACGTTTCCGCACTAGACGCTTCGCGCAAATACGTGTCGCAATAGCCTTTGTTTCGATATGTCTTTTTAATTATTCGGAGGTTGGTAAACCCGAACTGTCAAATGAAAGTCAAAAGAGTTATGGCGCTTTCACATGCTGGCTATTCGCTTTTTGGCCGATCATTGTGAGCGTTATTCAAGGTCATATGCCAAAAAGTCGACTGAAATGAACGTCTTGAACTTCTTTGGTTTGATGTATTCTTCTATGTAATCTCATCAGCTAATTCATAATCCTCGAATGAATTCAAGAATATCATATTTGATAACCTCAAACTTGATCAATTTCGAGATATTTTTTTTCAGAATACTCATCCATTTTTAGGAGTTGCCATGGGTCACTGCTCTATATTGATCTTTCATCCATCTCAGTAGCAAATTACAATGCATGCATTTATCTGCTTCAACTATTCTTTCAGTACTCATGACAAGGGGAGCCGCTGATTAAGGTTCAAAATTGTCCACTGTGAACCTTAACAACATTTTTACAGAAACAAAAAATCATCATAAATAATTAAGTTTTTGATTGGATTAGACTTTTTTCAATATTTCGTCCAATTTATAAGTTACAGGGGTTAAAAATGCACCAAATTCGTGACCACCCTGTATCTTTCGAACTGTTCAGGATTTCGATGTGCAATTTTCTGCATTAGATTCTATACAAGAATCGAGCAAGTAACATTCGTTGTAGCTCAGTGTTTTCATAACTCTGCCATGAATTGGCGTTTCATATAAGTAAATAAATAAATAAATTTATTTTCCTTTTGATAGTAACAAATACCATATAGAAAAGTCAAGTGAACAGTATAATAAAAATAAAGATTCAAGTTAAAAATTCTCTGAGTGAGTAGTGACATGAAGATGCCATGAACCCACTGAGTTGGTTTTTAAAAGAATTTATATTTTTGATGTTTTTCAAATCAGTAGGGAGCTTGTTGAAAAGTTTTATTGCCAAACAATTTGCCCTCGCAAAAGGTACATAATAGTCATTTCCTTGTCTAGTGTGGTATTCATGCTGATCAATTGAAAAACTATCGTATGATTCTCTTTTGTGCTACCAACACATCAATTACTGATACTGAACAGCATATCTCAGTAGAGAGTCGACTTCGGCAAAGTTTAGGAACAGAAAAGTGAGGGAGGATAGCTTCGAAACAAGACCCGAGCAGTTAATCCTCCAGTTGAGACATTTGTCTATCGATACACCTAAAAATGTAGCAACTTTCTTTTGATCGTAGTTTGAATTTTCAATGACTACATTTATAGATTCTGAATTTCTTTGGCTTGTATGAAATCTCACTAAATTTGTTTAGGTTTGATTCAAGAAAAGTGAGTCATAAGAAAACCAGGCACTAAGAGAGTTCAGTACTAGGTTGCTCTTGACAGCAATATTGTCATCATTTCTATCCGATACAATAACAGAGACATCATCATCATAAAGTGTGAAACTATAGCATACTACTTATACAAACATACACACTACTTATTTCATTAATATAAATAATGAAGAGCATAGGGCATAAAATCGATCCTCGTGGGATACCCATGTTCAAGTCCACAAGTGGGTGATGATCCATTTGTATATCTTCCTGTACTGGGCTGGTGGTCGAGTGCGAAGAATCGCTGGCTTATAGTCTGAAGGTTCCGGGTTCGAATCCCGGCGGGGCTATTAGAAATTTTATTTGTTTCTGTAGCATCGTTTAGCGGGAGGAGATAGGTGACCAACCGAACATTCTTGGTACCTAGATTTCTAATCCTTCGGATTCTCAACGATAACCAGCCGAGTAGTGCTTCGGATGACACTAAAAAAGCTAAGGTCCCCGTCTTCCTTATTCATTCAAATACTAGAATTACGAGGGTTACTTGAGCTACTTCTCAACTGTTAAAAACAATTTTCACAATTTTCAATCATTATTGTGGATGATGCTAACGAACTGCCTTCGCTTAGATGAACATGATTCAACCCAATCAAGTGGAGGTCTCCTTATGCCAATATCGAACAGTTTGTCCAGCAATATTTTATGGTTTACACAATCAAATGCCCTGCAGAGATCACAAAAGATCCCAACAGGACACTCACCATGCTCCATGAAGTCAGATAGGGCGTTGTAAAAGGTTGTCACTGCCGTATTTGTGGAAAAAGAACTCCTGAAATCATGTTGATTTCCGAATAGAATGCTTATTTTTTGTAGAAAACAACTAAGTCGCTGCAAGTAACAATATTCTATGTTTTTTCATTTCTTTTTTGCGAACATATGTATAGTCAGAATTTACTTGTTTCAACCTGAATAATTCTTTGAGGTTAATGCTTGATTGCTTTATTTCACTGGTGACTAATTTTTTCCTGTTGCCGCTGCTTATGTTGATGTTTTTGAGAGAAAAATGTACATTAAAATAATAAAGAAAGATTTCATAAGAATAGTTGAAAGCGTTGTCAATATGATAAAGTTGCTGAACTTTTGAAGGACTTATAGCCATAATTTGTTTCACAGCTATGCTTTTTGAGATCAATCATCACAATTCTATGATCCGATATGTTTTTATCGAAAACACAACAAACATTATTATCAAAATTCGAAAAAATATTATATATGGTAGAAAGGGTTTGTTCAGTGACACGTGTTGGTCTTTCTACTTTATGTCGGAGAACAAAACATTATAGAGTTTTCTTGACATCATTTGACAAACTACTGTAGGAATTTATATTGAAATCACCTGCCAAAGTAATTCTATTATCAAGTTTAAAAAACTCGGTATTTTATAGATTTTTTCTAAGAAGTCATCTATATTTCTACTAGGAGAACGATAACAATTGATTGAAATAGTTTTGGAATTTTTCAACATGAAGGACTCTGCACAAAGTCTTATCTCAACAATATCTGTTTGAGGTTAATCTTTTTTGAGGAAAATTGATTCTTAACATAAATAGCAACATCTCCACCTACGATATCAAAAGTGTCCGATTGGGACCACCCTCTACAGAAATGCATTTCCTCCATGAACACTCTAGGATAATACTCCAAACATCACGTTTCACTTGTACGGCGCCGTCTAAAAGGAAAGGGGGATCGATCTTTTCTCTGGGGTCAAACAGTTGCCCAGTTACTTTTTGAGCTCACAAATTGGCGCATAAGATGACAAGAAGTTGTTTCAGCGATTTTTCATGAGTTTTTCAGACATACTCACATCGTGTTATTTCTGTTGTCTGAAATTCGTTGGTATATGTGAAACAGAGTTATTGTTGTTTCATGATACGTGGGTGTTCAAATTGAAACTAATCGTATTAGTACGTGTGAATCCATAAAATCGAGTTATATGTACTCACATTGGAAAAATAATCCGTTGTAGATAACTCAAAATGACTTTACTCTACCAAGCGCTGTGGTTAAAATAGGCGACAATAACTATATGTTCGTCGACCTACGACTCCGAATACTTTCATTTCGCGGGAAGTCTTGTCAAAAATGAAACTTGAGCGGTCTCTATAATTTCACGTGGTTTTGATTCGATATCAAGTACTGTTTATTTCTATATTCAAAATGATATTTGAATACTTCTCCGAAAATTCCTCATTATGTGAATTACTGATTGATTGAATTATTTTTATTTGGACATATTTTATTGATATTGACACCAGCGTACATAAACAACCTTGACACCATACGCCTGCTAGCGCCAGTGATCACGCAACCAGAAATACAGAACCATAGAAGTATGTAGTGCGCAAGCGCGTACGAGTTACTCGAGTTAGTGCGTCCTTGACTCTTTGCAAACATCTGTGATACCAAAGAATCTTCTCGTTGGTGATAATGTGATATCAAACTGATGCAACAGCAAGCCGCGCATAAAACTGTAGCCGTACTCTTTCGAATGATCTAACCCGCTGTCATCAACATCGAAATAGTTCCAGCAAAGAGTATAGGTTCCAGTTTTAAAGTGAATTCATAGGTTAAGTATCAGACACATTAAAAATAATAGATAAAGAGTTCTCGGTATAATTCGAAACGAGACATAAATTTCAATAAATAAAATGAATTTGATTTGAGAACGCTTATCTTGATAGTGAGTACCTTAACAATATACCTAATTATTTCGTGGTCGTAGGAAAATATATAAATTGAAGAAACACATAAAATTAAAGGAATATCATGTCTGGGAACTATTTGAGGAACCTGCATTTTTTCCATAATTCATAAAATCGTCAACTGTGTAGAAACACACTGACTACTCAACAATCGTTTCAGCATTTTTTTGGTGCTATTTGGATTAGATAGCAATCTGATTTCGATAGGTAGACAATTGAAAAACTTGGAACCCATACAAATGGGTTACTTTTCAAAGATTTTGCTATTATGTTCCATTATTTTAAGAAGATCTATGTTGTTGGCCATTAGTTGGAATTGATGCTACATTATTTTCACACTGAGGAAAAAGTGGTTATTGAATTGTCCTGTTGATTACTGTCATTCGGTTTTTGATAATATTCACACTTGCTACGCATAACAAAAGCACCAACGACGAGTTGTCGCAATTAAAGACGTTTTATTGAAAGCATACCAATAACCACCATCGGTCTTCCCGTATTGATTATAGCATGACAACCTACGGTAATGAAAGCTTACGAATAATAGTCCATCAAATTACGATAATATGTCATCTAATTAGCATTATTAGTAAAACGAATATTTATATACGACAGGGTTGCCAGTTCGTGATATATTTCATCAAACGTGGTAATTTTGCAACAATCATATTATGAGTACGGGTGCAGATAAATTTATGTTAACAAACTGTGGATACATTATACAATACTGGAAATATTTCAATAGCCATTGGCAACGCTGCGCACAAAGGGCTTTCGACGCCTTTGCCGTTCGGGAATCGCGTCATTGTGAGCTAATCAGCCATTACGGATGGATCGATGTGTTCGTCTTTTCTCGTTTTGTTTGGTTTCTTGGTTGTGATAAGTGTCCTAAGATATCCACCGTCAAATATTTTCTTGTTTGTATTGTGATATTCAGGATATAAACAAAACAAGGCTATGGTAAGTACACCAAATTTATTGCGAGCAAGTTCTCGAACGTTTTCAGCATCAAGTCATCAGGAGAAATTTCTGGAAGTGAATAAATTATGTTTGTTGAATTTTTGAAAAAAAATGTATCAATCACAGACGCTTAACAATTTTTCATTAACAATTGTTCGGCGTCTGGTGATGTCCTTTTAATGTCTTTCCTTTTTTATGAGTTTTTTACAAGTGAGTATATACTTAAAAAAATCCTAATTCATTAATAATATATTCTTCCAAATTTCAACAAATATAATTTCCTGACAATTACAAAAATATCTCCTGATGATGGCATAATACCGAAAACGTTTGAGAATGTGCTCGCAAAAAATTTGGTGTACCCATAGCCCTATTTTGTTGATATCCTGAATTATTCAATTAACAACTTGTCCTACCAAGTACTGCAATGAAGGGGAAATTAATGACTGTTATAGAATTCGAGAATAACAGTGAATATGTAACTGAATCATAACAATTCAATGTACCCGGTTACAGTAATCCAACCTTGCAATCACTTTTATATACCTCATCGGATCACCGTAATTAGACCATGTTATATATATGAAACAAAAATAATTAGATCACTCAATAACCATTATTCATAGAAAAGTGAATTGAATAGTAGTTATCCCCTATTTAATTGAAGTTTTTTATGATGGTTACTTGATTTTTAATAACGGTCACTGGATTCTTTTCTCAGTGCAATAAAAGTTATCAAACTATGAATGTAAATTCAAGGCACAGTGAGAATTATGTATTTTATGAAGTGAGATTTACAGGAATCTGTTCTCTTCAAGCTGAAAATCAAACGAATAATTATTTTTTGAGCAATTAAAACTCTATCTATTCCACTACTAGCACCCCACAGAATTATATTGTATTTCAACAACGAATACACCATGGCGTGATATACGTTTATCAGAGATTTTTCATTTAATACATTTTTTAACTGTAATATTGCAAAAAAACTGCAACTCAACCTCTTACATATTCAATTGATGTGATTTCCCTATGTCAATCCTGGGTCTATATATATATTCCAAGGAGCTATACCAGTTTGGTTATAATTCACTTCATCGTATCATTGAATATTAAGACATTACATATTATATGAAATCTTTATTGATAATTTTTAACATTATAAGCTCACCAAAACCTGAGTTACTTATATACAACAGTTACCATAACTTTCGTCAGTCACGAAAGCATAATACGTTATGGATACCAAATAATATGTATTCATTTTCTATTTATTCTCGCATCACTGTTGTCAAAAGAACGATAAAACTTTGATTGCAACTTGATAATTAGCGACTTAACACCGTCTCGGATATTGCGGTTGACTCGGCTGACGCCTCGTCGCCTAGCAATGTCCTCGAATATTATGAATCGAGTAATCATCTCGTTACATTGATAGCTATACCATTACAAACAATTCTTGTAGTATGTCAGTTAGTTTTTTATTCGCCACTACAAACAAGTGATCAGATGATTTGTTCATAGTATATCATATATTCATGATGTAGTCATGAATGCATGCATATCAAATTGAGATATTGAAAGTGAGTAGGTATACTATTCATTTGACATGAACTGCACTACTCATTGTAATTAGTTGCTGAGTCTATAGATACGTATATCTTCCCTGATGTGAAATATAATATATATAGGTAATATTGTGTGGTCGACCGACTTTGAGCTTTCTTTTTGAAAAGGGAAGTAGATTGTCTCCGTATATATTCCATGACAATAAAACTTTTATTTTTCACTTGATCGTTACTGCTTTATAATACCTTGGCAACGGTTGCTATTAACAGACCCATAACGCCCGGGGCGTTATGGAGGGCATTATGAATCATAACGCCCGCTAAATGTTTTTTCTGTAGTTTTATTAAATAAACAACCCTTAGCAACCTCTTCAATGTTTCCATGGCAATTGCATAGAGGCTCACTTGTGCTCAGTTGCCGACCAGAACGCAGTAAATACTATGAGAAAAAATTTATGAAGTAAACAACGTCGTTTAAGATAATTTTTTCGTGAAAAATAAAATCTTGTATGCACCACGAGCGTTACTAGATCCTAACGCCCATCGGGCAACATTCATCCCTCGGGCCAAAGGCCCTCGGGTGAATGTTACCCTCCGGGCGTTAGGATCTATATAACGCACTTGGTACATAAATAGCTATTATACAATTGAACATCAATAAAAAAATATCTCTAATGTTTTTACCCCTGTTAATGAAGGACGCACCTCTTTAATTGCTGTCGAAATGACTCATCTTTTGATGATCAGCCCACTGCAGGAGTTGCTCCAGTTAGCTCAAATCGAAATGGCATCAGAATCTATGATTCCCCTATATTTCTTCTCCATTTTCTAGGACGTCGCCTTCATAAATCCGGCCAACGTGGTGTTCGTCTACATGCTGGTCAGAGACCTGGTTAAGCCGGACATCGAGAGCGAGCAAGACCTTCAAGCAGTCGTCTTAACCTGCCTCTACCTCTCTTACTCCTACATGGGCAACGAGATTTCCTACCCGCTCAAACCGTTCCTGGTTGAGGACTCCAAAGAGAAGTTCTGGGACAGGTGGGTAACCAAGAGGCTTGAGTAAAGTACACGTCATGAATAGAAAGGAGGAAAGTAATTTTTTGATCACCTCACAATACATATTGCTTGTGACAGTGTTCTGCCCACCTCACTAGTTGATAAGATGTTCAATTAATTTTGAATAGGCCGAGAGGATTTGTCCTATATGTGAGGTGGTAAGCTACAGATGTTTTTAGGGTAAGGTCTTAAAGGCGGATGAAAAACAACGGCATTGAATAACTTAATATAAACATGAAGTTATTGTAAACAAATGAAAAAAAGATTTTCACGATAAATATATTTATATATATTTCTCACAACATGTTTCGCTAACACTGTAGCTTCATCAGGTATAAGTACACTAAACTAACTACTACGATAACAACCATATTAATACCTAATTACACAGTTATAACAATATTTGTACCTGTAGAGATTAAAGAATGTTTATCCTCTTTATTGCGGTAAATAACAAAAATAAAATGAATATTTAATTAACCTATTTTCAGGAAAACAAATTCAACAAAGAAGAATTATTCAAATCTAATTGGTCATCAAGCAAAAGATTTGAATTCTTGAGTCTATTAATTTCGAGTGTTTCTAAATAGTTAAGTTTCACTCCTTTGTTTTCAACATGTAATATTTTGAATTCTTAATCAAAATTGTGATTTTCTTCTAAAAGGTGGTTGGAATATGTTGAATTTGTTTTCCTATTTACATAACTCATGTGGTGCCCATGGAAGCGATTTTTGAAAGTTCTCCCAGTCTGACCAATGTATACCTTCGGGCAAGTTCCACAATTCAGTCTATATACTACTGATTTTTCATATTTAGGAACTATTTCTTTATTATTTTTAATAAACTTTCCCAAAGTATTATTTGTTTTATAAGCAATGTTAGTGTCTTGTTTATGCACAAATGAAGCTACTTTTTCGGTTGCTTGTCCAAAATAGGTCAATGATTTGTATTTTCGGACGGTGTTTTTGTTAAAAGGAAAAACTTGATTGATAGCTCTTGAATGGAGTTTCTTTTTGAGAATATTTTCTATGATGTTAACTTTATATCCATTATTAACTGCAGTTTGTTTTATGATGTTCAGTTCTTTATTAAAATTTTCTTCTGAAAGTGGAACATTAACCAATCTATGAATCATACTATGATAAGCTGCAACTTTATGTTGATAAGGATGATTTGAGTTAGAATGGATAGTGATATCGGTGTGGGAAGGTTTATGAAAAATTGAAAAATCATGTTTTTTGTTAAGTTTCGTTATTGTCAAGTCCAAGAAATTGATTGAGTTCTCGGATTCTATTTCAATAGTGAATTCAATATTTTTGTGAAGTTTGTTGATACTATCATGGAAAGAGACCAATTGTCTATTGGTACCCGTGACACAAACTAAAATGTCGTCCACATACCGATACCAATACAAAAAATGTTTTATAAATGGATGTTCATGAATGAGCATCTCTAAGTCATCCATAAAAATTTCTGCAAGTAACGGACTCAAAGGATTGTCCATGATAAGCCCATCTAAATTTGGTTATCAAATTGAAAATAATTCTGTTTCAAACACAAAGATCTATGATTTTATTTTTGATTACTGGATTTACATGGTTTTTATCTAATAATTCACTTATTAAAATTATGGTATCATCCGGAGGTATACTTGGGAATAAATTCTGTACATCAAAAGAAATCAATTTTGCATAACTGTGTAATTAGGTATAAATATGGTTGTTATCGTAGTAGTTAGTTTAGTGTAATTATACCTGATGAAGCTACAGTGTTAGCGAAACATGTTGTGAGAAATATATATAAATATATTTATCGTGAAAATCTTATCGGTTTTCGTTTGTTTACAATAACTATGGATTTTCATCAAGTAACGGCCAGGTCAATTGAAAATAAACATGAAGTATTTATTAAACGAATATAACTATGGTGGTCTACTGATATATAGGAATATTATCAAGATTTATAAGTACACCTGAAAGAACCATATTGATTAACATAAAATAATTCAAAATCGGGTCTACAATCATACAGGTTATCATCCTATCAAGTTCAATACACGAAGCTATTTTATCAGTCACCTTTGTAATCCGAAAATCCTACGTCAAATACTTCGATATTGTTAAATACAACCCTGGCTACTATCCAACAAACGACACCCTCTGATATGAATGATATAGTTCCCTATCATGTACCTTTTAAATTACTTTTGGGTCAATGATCTGAACTCTTTTCCTACGGGCATTTTATAGACTGGTTTGGAAAAATTACATATTTTTGTATCTGGATCACTTGTCACTTCGTATGCAATCCTTGTAATTCGCGACACTTGCAAACTGACTGGTTTCAACTGTACAAGTTACTTTTACAAACATTGTTGAGCTCCACTTCCAGCCTGAAGACTAACTATTGCAATGTCTATCGACATCTTGCAGAAATGGACAGTTTATGTTCTGATGTCTGTCGACAAAGAATCCGCTTTTTAAAAGTCCGTTAGCTTCAAAACAAACCGTGTTGACCACGGTATTACTGAACTCAACTATTTCAATGTGTTGAATATGTTGATTGTTGAAAGTGTAATTACGTCCAGTTTCATGAGCATATCAGTTAGGCTACAATCACTCTTTTGGTAGGAGATCCACATCGAGTTTTTTTATCTACAACTACAGGTATATGAAAAATAAAAAGACATAAATCGGACAAAAAAACTAAAGGAAATATAGTCTATCCAATTAAATATATCAAACAGATGAATGTCTGGTAGACTACGGACATAAAACAACTACTTTCCTAGCAAATACCACTCAAAACATCGAATTATACTTGCTAATTATCCATGAAACGATTCACACTGTGAATGAAGATCGCAAATGTTTCTTTCTTCCTAAGACATGACAAATTCACATCAATACAGGCACGCCCAAATACCTGCACACGGGTTTCGTACCTATTGGCCCTCATCAGTGTAAAATGGATTATTTTGTTCACTTATTTTCAAGCATGCTCTGAATTCCTTCCAATGCTATTCAAAGGTCTAATAAATTAGTGAGTTCTGAATTAGAGTAGAGGTTGAGGTAGGGAGTGGAGCTTATTATTGTATTGTATTGTATTTCCTGCATGAATTTCATATGAAATAGCCGCAGTGTTTCAGGAAAGGCATGCAGGTGTCAATTATTCTGCTCGATAAACAATGGTCGACAGAAATCACGATATTTGACTCTACATACATATTTGATAACCATTTTCCACAAAGTGAAGACTATTTTGAATAGATATCAATGTTCGAATAAAAGAATATTGGAAAGGACATAGATATTG
The DNA here is from genome assembly GCA_029955515.1 of Chrysomela aeneicollis. Lineage (NCBI taxonomy): Eukaryota > Metazoa > Arthropoda > Insecta > Coleoptera > Chrysomelidae > Chrysomela > Chrysomela aeneicollis. The sequence continues at coordinate 13,399,531 of JARUHQ010000021.1, read as the reverse complement.
GAATTCTTCTTACTGCACCAAAGAGAAATATAGAGTATAATAGGCATTAGCAGTATATATAGGGATCATCAGAAATAATGCATTCAGCATGGCGAACTGAAAAGCTTACTGTTCACACAATGCTATTTGAACTTCGTCTTTCATAACTGTGTAACCTTCTACATTTTCACTAATAAGATACTTTTTCCTACGACCACGTATGAAAACGTCAATAATCACACTGTTTTGTTTTTCAGAAAGTAGGTCATATCACCATGGTATTGATTATTAGAAAAAAAAAGCACAAGTGTTGATATGAAAAATGTCACAACTGTCGCCTGAATTGATAGAAATAATTAGGTATATTGTGAAGGTACTCACTGGTTGGATGGAAGAGCAAGCTCAAACCTGGTCTATGACTTGGTGAGAGACTGAATCCTGCCCTTTGATAGTATTTGCTTGGTTGTCTAAATAATGTTACTCTCTGTATATTTCATTGTATGCATTACTATCAATAAAATCAATTATTATTATTATTAATATATAAGCGTTCTCAAATCAAATTCATATTATTTATTGAAATTTCTGTCACGTTTTGAATTATACCGAGAATTCTTTATCAATTAATTTCAATGTGTCTGATACATAACCTCTGAATTCACTTTAAAACTGGGACCTATACTCTTTGCTGGAACTATTTCGATGTTGATGACAGCGGGTGAGATCATTCAAAAGAGTAGGGCTACAGTTTTATGCGCGGCTTGCTGCTTGCATCAGTTTGATATCACAGTATCACCAATGAGAAGATTCTTTGGTATCACAGATGTTTGCAAGGGATCAAGGACGCACTAACTCGAGTAACTCGTACACGCTTGCGCACTTCACACTTCTATGGTTCTGTATTCCTGGTTGCGTGATTACTGGCGCTAGCAGGCGTATGGTGTCGAGTTTTTTTATGTACGCTGGTGTCAATATCAATAAAATTTGTCCAAACTAAACTAACCCAATCAGTCAGTAATTCACATAATGAGGAATTGTCCGAGAAATATTCGAATATCATCTTGAATATGGAAGTAAACAGTAATTATTGATATCGAAACAAAACCACCTGAAATTATAGAGACCGCTCAAATTACATTTTTGACATGACCTCCCGCGAAATGAAAGTATTCGAAGTCGTAGGAAAAATAGTGTACAAAACTCGTTGGAAAGTGCATTTCCTTCACTCGTTACGTTTCCGCACTCACCGCTACGCGGCTCGTCCTAAACGACTACTTGTGTGAAATATGTCACTTTCCACACTTGTGTAATATACTATTCTGACAACGCAAGTTTGATAAAAATTGACATAACGTCATCGAAAATTTGTTCATAATGCTAGTTGTTATGCTTTCAAAAGTTGGGTTCCGTTTTGTCGCTGGAAAAGTTATGACAAACTTTCGTCGCTTTCATAATGACAGACACCGTGACATATGGCATTTTTGTGCAAAATTAAATATTCAGGGGTAATATAATGAGTGGTATGATTATTTCCGATAATTTTTCGGAAAATTGATCAATTGCAATCCCAAAGCTGTATTTTCTTGCATTGGAATTGCCAATGATATTCAAAAAAATTATGGGTTGTCAATCACACCACGAATTTTTTTCAGGACGACAATATATCGAACAAAAATTTGACGTTTATGATTCAAATCATTTTTTTCACTTGACAGTTAGTAACACAAGAACAAAGCAGGTTTATCATCGTGAAAATACAGCATCAAGCATTATTTTCACTGTTATTCCGATTCTATTAGCTAAATTTCAAATCTTGAAATCCACTGATTGGTTGTTGAGTAAGAAGATATTTCAGTGTAAAACCATTCTACTTTCTCTAAGGAAGAGACGAAAAATCACGGAAAATCGTTCTAGTTGGTAACGATACAAAATATAGGCTTTCGATTGATCGAAAATGTTGATTGTGAAATTTTCACCCCAATAATTCACCCCCAGGTGCCTGGACATCGTCGACCGCCTCTCCTCCAGCATGCTGAAGATCAACGCCGAGCCGAGCTACTTCACCGAGATCTTCACCGAGCTGAAATCCTGTGGCGTCGACGTCGCAATCAGCGACGCCGGCCGAACGGTGCCGGCGCCTGCACGCAGATCGGGCGCCGCGACGCCTGCCTGACGCCACCTCGAGGCGACGGTGGTGCGGCTGAGCCTGGCCGAGGTGCCGGTGATGCCATGCGACGTCTAGGGCGCCTCCGCCGCCGTCGTGCGCATTGCCGGGATTGTCGTGGGATGCTGATGTCGCGTGATGCGCATTACCAGGATTGTCGTGGGATGCTGATGTCGCGTAGTGCGCATTGCCGGGATTGTCGTGGGATGCTAATGTCGCGTAGTGCGCATTGCCGGGATTGTCGTGGGATGCTGATGTCGCGGGGTGCGCATGCGTGGGATTGGCACGGATTAGAAAACCTCAGAGATGAGGCAGTCAGATGGAGCGGATGAAATCAGAGAGGAATGTCGAAAGCGCAATCTTCAAAAGTCCTGTCATGGATATCCGCAAGCGCTAAAATATTGATCGCGTATTTTGTTTTCATCGTCGTTTTGTTGGATATGCTGCGTTGCGTTCATGTTTATTAGATACTTTGATATTTCTTACAAGACTTAACGAGACAATTTTCAGCCATAGTCATAGGAAAAGCATGATCTTCTATTTTAATTTTCTCGGATGATTTCTATACTCGCCTTCGACTCGTTTGAAAATGTTTATCCTCGAGAATGATAGCCATTATACGCTCGTGGAAGAATATACTATTCCATAAACTATAATTCAACACGAAAAGTAATAAAAGTTTTGAGAATTATTACAGCACAGATTGAACAACCTGTGATCGTAGGTGTTTTTTAAATGTTTTTAGTGTTTTTAACCGCCATCTTAGTTGCAAAGCAATCATCGAAGTCTCATTGTGACTTGTATGAGTAAGGAAGACGGGGACCTTAGCTTTTTGAGTGTTATCCGAAGCACTGAGCTGGTGGTCGAGTGCGTGTATCACTGGCTTATAGCCTAGAGGTTCCGGGTTTGAATCCCGGCAAAGCTATTAGAAATTTCATTTATTTCTGTAGCATAGTTTAGCTGGAGGAGAAGGGTGACCTACCGAACATTCTTGGTACCTAGATTTTAATTCTTCTGATTCTCAACGATAACCGGCCGCGTAGTGCTTCGGATGACACTTCTCATAGACAGAGATCAATCAGAATACATAAGTTCGTCAAGATAAATTCGCTCTCTTAATGTCTGTTCGCTTGCAATAGAAAATATCTAGTATATCCTGAATTGAAAGTTTTCCCGACATATTTTATAGATAGGTGATTGGAGAAGTATATTGGTTTTAGCACAAGAAAGGTGAAACGTTAGTAGATCGATCTTTTTTCGGGTACGATTGAAATGAGGGTACAATTGATAAGGGTACAATTCAAATGATTCATGTCACGTTGAGATATTAAACATTATTGGCAACAGCGTAGAATCCAACCTTAAGTATTATAATCACACCTTGTTAGTTCTCATTAAAAGCGCTCGTTCATAACTATTTTCACTATTGCAATAGCGATAGCAAACGCTGGAGAAATGATTCCTAGTGTCAATTATCTCTGGTTTGCACTGGATGCCAACCCTGTAGGAAATTACACTGATTCTGCACATGCGCATCAAAGATCAGCTTGACCTTCTCACAAAATGGTCGAGTAGCGTCATCAGCATCAACCACAACATGTATGTTACCACTCATATATCTGAAACTTTGTCAGGTCCGGAATTTTTCTGTCAATGTTGCCACGTTGAATCACCTCATACTGTTTTATATCATTCAATTGCAGATTTTCAGTGACAATAATTCGATATTTTCTTTTTAATAGAAACAGGGGTATTTAATAATGGAAACCATCGAAACCAATGATAACTTGCTTCCTGGTGCATTATTTGGAAATATCCTTCATCCTTGTTCGAAAAAAAAAATTGAAATGATCGGGATCGTGATTGTGTATACCATTCTCTGTAAACGATGATCCCGTTCAGATAGATGAAATATATCATACCTACTTATTATTTCGAAAACGTTTCCTTTTGTCTATATGAGATATCCCAGCTATTATTCAAAATAAAATCATCAAATGGTAGGTGTATTGCTGAAATCGTTGTATTATATAAAATGATTTGTTTCATAAACGAGAGCAATAAGAAAACGAGAGAACATTGACAATTATATTTCGGAAATCTTGTACGGACATTCAGGAAAATTCCAGGAATGAATACTGATTCATATGGATGGTTTCTTCCATTTGATCAGATGGGTATATTATATTCGATTAAGTGATTTGCATGATTTCGGAACACAGATTTGTCATAAGATGATGTGCCAAAATTCCTGGAGCGCTGAGTGGAGTTGATAAACAGAAAATCTGATGGTGAATAATCTCATCTGGGATAGAATTTGAACTCCCATCACTGACTCCTTCAATGGTGGAGACATATCAAAATTGGAGGATTATTTCGAATTCAGATGTTACCAAATTGTATAAGATTATATAATATCTTGCGCTCTTTCTTCAGTTCGATTTATCAGAGACAATTTGTGTCATCCATATCTTCGTGAAGTACACAATTCAATGAAATCTTGAAATAACGTAATACGCCGATAAAGAAGATTTCACCAAACAAACCGAATACTGAGTACCTTTCAATTCCGAATATAATCTTTAACCCACCCACAATAATTTCAATAATCAGTGCTAATTTTTCTTGTGAAAAGTTACCGTGATGTTGCTAGCAGTTGAATTGGGGCAATCTGATTTCAACAATCTGAAATTGAATTCCATGAAAATGTATATTCACCCGACAAGAAAGTTATAACAATATCAATTCGCAAAATGAGCTGATGTATTTATAATGTTTCCACACAAATTCTGAAAATCAGCAATAATCCTCACACAAACACATATAAGTTGAAATCATGAAAAATGGGCGATGACTCACCAACATTCAATATTATCTTCATATCAAACTCGTTCAAATTTTGTGATGAAACGTTGTCATCATCCTGTTTGAAATATATTTTCATAGGATGAAAATTTCAATGATTTCTTAAAGATGTGTGGTATCGTAAATAATAATTTTCCAAATGAAAATGTTAGGAATCAGTTCATAATGATTGACATATCACAAATCTCTATTGGTATAACCAACACAAAAAATGTCAGAGCATTCTCAATGCTACCATTATAGTTAAAAAAATGATAAAAAAGAGGTGTTTGATTGCAAGAAATCATTTTCATTGTTGTATTTAGTGATTATCATAATTTGAATAGAACATTGGTGAAGTTGATATGGTGTCGAAGTAAAGAACAAAACTTATAACCTGTAGATACTTCACAGGCTCTTTCTGATTTTTGACCATATCTTTCTGAATTTCATTGCAGATAACAAAACAAGTCTTCTTCTGAAAATTCAGATTGCCTATTTTCCATTTAGCAAAGAAGATATTAGATTTTTGTGTAAATTTCTTTCTTTTTCATCACCAGTGTCTCATCACTCAAGAGTTACTGAAATAGTGAAGTGATAGTTTGTAATGTCGCCAATATTGCAAACGAAAATTCATCATTCATCGATGCAGCTGATAGTTGAGTTCAGAATTAATCATCTTTTTGAATGAGTGAATTCCTTCACTGAGCTGATGAACTGAACAGATGTGAATGATAAGCACTAGATGAAGGTGATTAATTCATTTTTATTCAAATCTTTATGTGCAGTTTGAAGTTACCAGGAAAACTGGTATATGTGGATATAATCAACAATTATTGAGAGTTTGTACCAATTATTTCAATAATGGATATTTTTTATTTGCGATTAGCATTGAGATTTCATTTGAAGTTATCTAGAGAATGGAAAAAATGTTTTCTCGACGTTCAGTGTCCTAAAGAATGACAGATCTGTGTGCGGATATCAATGCAAATATTCAAATAACCATGCTCAGCAAATTCCATCACAGTGGAAAGTGAATTGTCAGAAGAATCTTGAGATTAATGTTTAATTAGGAGTTTCTCAATTTCTGAAATCTCGTTAAATACGAACGTATCTTCCGAAATGTTACTCTGAAGTCACGTTCCCTAACTTTAGTATATCTCCCTTTATATTCGGTTTTTCCAGAGAAATCTCCTGTTCGTATTGTGATGGAATTTGTGTGACACTTGAGTAGTGAAGATGTTCACAAATCTCACGGCACTCTGTCAGCATATTGATGTGTTCATACTCTTATAATCATGAATGGATCATGAGTTGGTCTCGAATGAAAAAATTGGATAATCTTCGAGTAGGACTGAAATACGGGGTGTTGCTAGTTTCATAAACGTGGGCACTGTTACAATAAATGTATTTGAGGAGAGTAATTCGTTTTCGCGTATTTTTTACAAATTCGAATAAATATTGTAAATGATAAGCGGATTACCTTGTAATATTGCAATTACCTTGGAATGTTGAACCTGTTTTTTTTTGTTGAACCTAATCTTAGATAAAATAATTGGAGGCATCAAGGTTCATCACTTGGGTTCTGAGATGATCGTATGAATTTTTAATCGAATATCTCAGAATATAGAAAAATCCCTTAAAGTACCTATTATAGGAATGGTCGAAACAGAAAATGGAGGTTATTATCAGAAATTGGGACTATTTTTAGTTCATTCTCGTGAGTTAGCTGAAAATATGTCATGCATCATGAATATCACAAATTCTTCTAGATGGAAAACAACATCGAAATAGGATTTTTGGAGTTGGTACATTTGTGATGATCCAGGTTAGTTGAATAATAGTTTTGCGTTTGCGTTGCATGAAATATTTCAGCCAAATCACGAGAAAGGGCCCACCAATACTAGATAATTTTTTCATTATTGTTCGAAAAACTAGAGAAAACTATCAGTATTCATTCAAGATGGGAAAGTATGAGAAACTGCTGGACATTACAGTTCTTTTTTTTTTTGCTGCTGCTGGACATTACAGTTCATTTCTTGACCTTTCACTTTCCAGAACTCCTCCTAAAGATAGATGTGAATATATTTTTGTATTCAAATCTATATTTATTGACAAAACATATGGGAAATTGTGGTTTCCAACACCATATAGTAACCAAGCTTAGTGGACAACCTTGGTGACCTTGAGGAAGCATCTAATATGGGTGTTAAATACTCTTTTTTAATACACGTTTTACCGATTCGCATGAAATTCCATTTTAGCGTAAATTTATACGAAACCTAGTCATCTTCTGTCACTGGATTTCTTCCAGAGAATTCACTGAAATAAATAGCATGTGACACCATCAGTTATATTTTGTATAACCGATCGTTAGTCAGAAGTCATATTGAAAAAATGGTTCAATTTACTGTGAAGATATTCAGATATTGAGATTTCTCAGCAATATAATACTAAGTGATGATTCCATGAAAATTTTCGATGGAATTTCCATGGAAAACTTTGCTTTCATTGCTTGAATGTAGGTAATGTAATACCTTCACAGAAAAAACCTCACAGAAGAAATTAGTGACAGAAATGAATTTTTTCGGCAACCGTCCGGAAAGTACGTACTTTCCAGACGATTTTTTTTTGAGAAAGTGGCATTTTTCCGGCTTAGTCCGGGAAGTACGTACTTCCCGGACTAGGCCGGGAAGAATCACATCGTTGTTGTCATTGTAATTATGAAAATCTTGGTAGTATGGTTTTGATAAATGCAGTTGATCATTACCATAGCAGCAAAATAACGACTGACAGCTATCTGACATGAAATTAGCTAACATTCAAAAATTATCAGATGAAAACAATCAATGTGAAACGGAAACTTCACCTTCTTGTTCTGACTTCAACAAAAGGCACTTAAATATACCAAGCATTTCAAACAAATTGAATCCATTCAATATTAACAATTGTTCTAATTTTAATATAAATATTAATATAAATAAGAATTGAAATGTTCGAAATTTTGTTCTAATAAAGAAATGTGTTTCTTTGATTTGTTATTCTACACGGTTGCCGAAAAAATTGTGTACGCAACACGCCCGAAAACAGTTTTTTTGGACTCGCAAACTTCCAGGACTCGCTACGCTCGTCCTAGAATTTTGTCCACTCATCCAAAAAAACATTATTTTCCGGACTTGTTACGTAAATTACTATTTCTACGCCTAGGCATGCAAAACTTGACCAAGGCTGTTGAAATGTACATCAGAGTAAAACAACATGTTGTCGAATGAATAAGGCAGATCGCAATGTCTTATACAGGGTGTTTCATAATTACCTTACCCTATAAAATGCACCATTTTCGAGATACAGAGTGTTGGAATTAAAAAAAATGTCGGTTTTTGCGAATATCTTTGCAAAGAAAACAGATTTTGTGAGGATTATCTACTCATTTTGCGGAATTCTTTTTTTGTCAAGTAATAATGATTGGTGAAGATTTTGCAGAGGTAGTAAGGGGAGTTTTTCTCTCCAACTTCTACACCACTGGCGAAAGTACAGTTTTGAGCAGCCCTTTTGAACCTTGTTTTCTAAAGTTGATCGTTATCGATCGAAATCAACTTTTGTGTTGAAAAACGTGATACATTTTTTAAATTGCTGCATGCATTGGAGCCAGAGATTAGTACGGTCAACTTCAGAAGTACACTTCTTGTGTGAAAAAATAGGCGGTCCAAATGGACGGCCCAAAACTGTACTCTTTCCAGTGGCGTAGAAGTTAGAGAGAGAAACACACATTACCCCTTCAATATATTTACCAATTATGACTTGACAAACAAAGAATTCTGCACAAAACAGTTCCAGAGATATTCGCAAGAAAACGATTATATATATTTTTATAATTTCAACACCCTGTAGCTCGAAAATGGTGAATTTTAGAGGATGAGGTAATAAAATTTTTGTTTCATATTTTTGGAAGAGCTATCACATGCTGAAGTCCTGCACATATATATTATGAAACACACTGTATTTTAGTATATTCTCCGGACTCGACCAATGAGATGTGATTGTTCCTGTCAGATGTATACGTATTCGAAAATATTGTTCTTTTATGGATCCTCACATCTGGTCGAGTCTAGAATCCTAATCAGATTCCTATCAATCAAAGTCAAACGCACTGTAACTGTTGATGATGAGGAATACCACTGTCAGTAGTTGTTTTTTTAACGAAATGTTCTTAGGGTCAGGTTTTGGGATGCTGGTCGTATATTCCTGATTTCAATTATCATCTTGTAAATATCGAAATTTAGTTAGACATTAATATTAATACGGTCGGAGTTTGTGCAATCTTTCTAAAAGAAGACCTACATGGCAAATCTATGTTAATTATAGAAAATAGAATTAGAAAACGATTATAATTAGATTTATTGTAGTCGAGTGGGGTTCTCTTTTCATTGTATTTGTTGTTTTCTTCAATTATGTGATGTTACCCAGAACGTTTATTTTTAGGGAAATTGATGTTTTAACGTTGTTTTTGGATGGCTGTGTTGCGAATTATTATCCACGCCAGTATAAATATAGTTATAGGAATTATAGGCAAATATTTGTTCTTTGTTCTGATGATGTGAACATTATCAATGTCGAATCATTTGCTTTTATAATCATTATGCTCATTCAGTGATGATCTTGTTATTATTATCGGTACTATCATCTTCATTATCATTATCTATATCATTCTGATTATTACGATCGATATTCTTGATGACATTTCGAAATTACGATTATTTTTATTATATTTCACCTGATGATATTATCTGTGAACTTTTTTCGTTCGAATATGTGAGGATGTGTATATGAAGTATTGATCAATATAAATATTTGCGATATTTTGTTGTCGACTTCTTTCTAGATATGGGTATTGAATGATTTTATCATAAAATGATATAATAGTAGATTGTAGATTGTTGGGGGGTTCGTTAGGGCTGTGCAGCCTCTCAAGCAATTCGACCTATTAGATCTTTTGTGCATAACCCCTCATCTATTCTAGGCTCGGGATTCCGAGGCTTCTTGCGAAGTTTATCAGTTTCCTGGGGGCTAGGTTCCTGACATCGGAGGGATCTAAGAAGGCCCCTTCCAGGAACTCTAGCCTCTCGCAGAAGAGTGCTGGGCATTCGCAAAGCAAATGTTCTGCAGTTTCAGTGAAGTTCTCGCAGTAGCGGCAACTATCACTCTCTGTTTTATGGGCCGTGTCCAGTGAGGAGTCCTGTTTTCAGTTTCAAGTTTTTTTTTTCCAACTCGAGAAGCTGTTCAGCTTTCCTTGGCGCAAGGCTCACTAGCCTTTTTGCTTGTTCTTGTCCTGGCACTTTATTCCAGTGAGATTTAATTTAATCTGCTTCGCACCGTCGGAACTCTTCTCTCAAGTGGGCCCTGGCAAGTCCACAGAAGGGTTCTGGGCCAAGAAATTGTGTATTTGCTACTTCTTTGGCAAGGCAGTCTGCTTCCTCGTTGCCTTCAACTCCCTTATGACCTGACACCCACATCAAAGTGACCTGGTTGGGTGCAGCCAGTTGTCTCAGAGATTGTTTACAGTCCCAAGTTAGCTTAAACTCACGAGTGTATGACTTCAGAGCTTTAAGTGCTGCTTGACTATCTGATAGAACATAGATATTCTCCCTTCGAGTGTCCCTTTCGGGGTACTCCTGGGCACATATCTCTATAGAATGTTCTTCTGCTTGAAAAATGGTTGGGTTGTTGAAAGACTGAAATTTGGCCCTGTAACCCCACTCCAGCCCTTTCATCCATCTTGGATCCATCAGTATACCACACCAATGCATTCCTTTCCAGTTGAGGTCCGTTCTCTGTGCAAATTTGGTGGTTGTTTATGACCATTTCAAACTGCATTTCGAAGTCACACCTAACTGGAATGATATCTGTCGGTTCAGACATGGATTCTAGGGAAATATTCTCCAAAATCTTCAAGTGTCCAATCCGATTTCCTGATTTGAGATTTTTTGTCTTTCTAAGTCTGAAGGCACTGATTGCTGCATCTTTCATTACACACAGGTACAATGGTGGAAGGTTCAGCATTACCTCTAAGGCTGCCGTGGAGCACGTGAATATTGCCCCTGTAATTCCCAGACAAGCTAGCCGCTGCACTTTCTGCAGCTTGACTTGTGCCGAAATTTGTTGCATTTGCATATGGATGAAGCGTAGGTGACCATGGGTTTGATGATAGTTTGGTATGACCAATAGATTATTTTTTGTTTCAGACCCCATGTCTTACCAAAGACTTTGCGGCATGTCCAGTTCCATGATATAATAGTAGTACGAAAACTACCAATTACGCTTCGATAGCCATTCGAGCAAAAGAGTGCAGAATAATTATTGTTGATGTAATTTTTCAAAAGTGTAATAATTTTCAAAGCCGAATGCTCATATTATGTGATCATGGTTCGAATTTATTCAAAATTGGTATGTGAAAAGGTTTTGAGGTTTGGAATCATAGATCTTACTGCTTGCGCTAGATCCGGCATTCTGTAGTAATTTCAAGGTCAAGTGGGGTCTGCAAGAAAGTAGGTACTACATGATCACGTGGTACAACACATGTATAGACAAAAATAAAAACGACCAATCAATGGCCTACTACTTTTAACCCCCCGAACCTACAAAACAAGTAACCTGGATAGCGGATCTAGCGTAAGCAATAAGATCTATGTTTGGACTGCTGAATCTTTTGTCAAAATCAATGAATTTGAGATCACAGGCGAGTTTTGTGATTCTGGTCGAAATCAAGATTGAAAATTGATATATCTGGAGTTTTTCAAGATCCGAGATCAGATACTTTCGGTTAAATGTTATGAGATCAAAAAGGCACAGCTCCAACATGGCGAACTAGTTTTATAATAATGGTCTGATCCTATTGGAAATAATATCAAATTCATGAAATTGGAATGGAGTGTTAGGATTATGGGAAAATTCAATTCAAAATCGAAGTATGATGACAGATACAACATATTTCCTTATACAAGCTCACACATATGCAGTGAAAATCAAAGAAGTAAATAGGTATTTCCCAGAATAACCTAGATCGAACAAGAGAAGGTATTTTTTTTCTTTTTGGTTCATTTGAAAAAATCTGATGCACGCAGAATTCATAGATTGTAATTCTTATGAATGCAGAAATTCCTTTTGTTTATAACAGAGTACAATGTTTTGAATCAATTTCAATGATACCACTGATCGATTGTAACGTAGCATTTATTTTTAAAACAAAATAAACATAAATAGGCTTTCATGGACTGCAGCGTGTTAGTCCATAATAGAAACTTACACCCAAAATACATATATTATAAAATACGAATACACCACATTTGATATAAATCCTCGATAGGAACACAACAAATTTACAGGGAAGCTGCGTATATTCAGATCATGTCGAAAATACAATGAATTTAAAAAATATGTAATTAACCATGACAACTCAGGCTAGAATTATGCTGGAATGTTCATACAAATGGTAAATGGATTCTTAACCCTCAATAATATAGTTATTTATTGTACCGGATGTCCCAATAACGCCAACAAGGTACAATTTTATAAAAACCATCAACTTGGCGACCTCGGAAAAAAAAATCATTCAACAAATCGGCCAAGAAAAATTGATTGAAGAAGATATATCCAAGTATCTAGAATAACCGCTATAGGAAGTATTCACTATGATGTTAGAGAAAGATCAATTCGACAATGTTTGTGTCACCTTGATCCCAAAAATCTCACTTATCTTCAATAATGAGGTAGGTGGAAGCTGTTGAATTGAACATGTTTCATATTGCTGAATATTCCATACCCTTTATCAAAATTTAATCAACTTGAGCTCGTTTGAAAGAATATTTCCATCGTATGTTAAAAATCCCATATGAAGCGGGACATTTTCGATCAATTACAGCGATAAATTCCCGGCGGGACATTTTCGGGCTGGTAAATACCCGGTAGGTATCGAAAAATACCCGCTCGGTCCGTGTATCTATAGTAACGATTGTTAAAATGTACATTTGTCATCTTGACAGGCATACATTTTTGTTTTAACTCCGGAAATATATTACACTCGTGCATCAAAATAAACCTGATAATGTTCCATTCGAGCATGTTGTCAGTAAAAAAACTGCATTCGGTTATTTTCATATTTACTCCTTCGGAGTCGGGCTCTTTCGACAAAATATGAAAATAAACTCATGCAGTTTTTAGACACCATGTTTTCATGGGAAATTATCGGTAATTTTGAAGCACTTGTGTAATTACTCCCGATAATTCTACAATCATTCTCATGTTTACTATGATGATTGTCGCTACTTCTTACCGGTCATGTTTTTTCAGAATGTGATGAAAGAATTAGAAGAGACGATGCATGATTTCATCACTGTAGCTGAACAGCATGAAAAGCTACATTTTGTAGCAAACTGTATGTTTCGATATTCTACCTATTATTTTTGGAGTTATTTGCAAATAAATAATTTTTCCTACGACCACGTATGAAAACGTCGATAATCACACTGTTTTGTTATTCAGAAAGTAGCTCATATCACCATGGTATTGTTTATTTGATAGAAAAAAAGCATTAATGTTGATATGAAAAATATCACAACGGTCGCATGAATTGATAGAAATAGTTAGGTATATTGTGAAGGTACTCACTGTCAATATATAAGCGTTCTTAAATCAAATTCATATCATTTATTGAAATTTCTGTATCGTTTCGAATTATACCGAGAATTCTTTGTCTATTAATTTCAATGTGTCTGATACTATCTCGTATTTAACACTTACCCAGTGCAAAATACGTCAGTAGATGAAGAAAAGTAACTTTAATCAAATATATATAAAAATTGACAACGTCAGATCTATTTTAACATTAGACAACTCCTTAAATCAACAAAAATAACAAGAGTATCATACAAGGTAATATGATGAGTGAAGAATAATCCAACATTCTCCCACCCTGAGTCAGACTGTGGTACACTCGACTCAATATCATAGTGAATATCTATCTGGCGGCTTTATTCTTCTATCACACCTTGTTTTCTTCGTATGTGTTATTTCGTCATTCTTTGTGGAATCACCCTCTATTTTCTTTTTTCTCAAACTGTCATTCTCTTCTAGATTGTCAACTTCCAAGGAAAATAATCTTTGGAGTGGTCGCAACATAGTTCCAGTAGCTGTTTTCAATTTAACCAATCTTATTCGTCCGTCCTTACCAGGAAATATCTCAGATACTCGAGCTAAGGGCCATTCGATTCTCTTATCATAATCATTTCCGACAAGTACAATATCACCAATTTTGATATTTCCTTCATTGTACTTTTTCCTTCTTAAAAATAACTGACCTAGGTATTCGTTCCTAAATCTCCTCTTCAGATCTTCTCTGAGTTTCATTCTGTATTTGTATCTCTTCCTCAGATCACCTCCTTCCACTTCATCAATATCGGGTACTCCAATTTCTCTGATATCATTTAGAAACATCGCGGGGCATAGAGCTGCTAGATCGGAATTATCTTCAGAAATTGCAGTTAAAGGACGTGAATTAACAACAGATTCACAATCACACAAAATTGAAGATAATTCTTCGAAAGTAAGGCAAGCTTTACCAATCACTTTTTTCAAAAGGTCCTTAACAATTCCAATCAATCTCTCCCACCATCCACCCCACCAGGCAGAGAAAGGTGGATTGAACTTCCAAGAAATTCTTTCTGCTATACTGTATCTATTAATTTTTTTCCAATCCAGCCTTAAAAACGCATTTTCAGCACCAACAAAACATTTTCCATTGTCACTATATATTACACTAGGTCTGCCTCTTCTTGATATGAATCTTCGCAGAGCTTGAAGGAAACTATCCGTAGACATGGTTGTGATCAGCTCTAAATGGACAGCTCTGTACACGGCACATGTAAAAATACTAATCCATATTTTTTCTCTTACCCTCAAATAAAGAGGTCCAGCCAAGTCAACTCCAGTAACTTCGAAAATAGCAGCATCTTTCACTCTGTCCATCGGTAATGTGACTGGTGCAGTTTCCAAATTTGACACATTATTTTTTCGGCACGTCACACATTTCGAAATTACTGATCGTATCGTTTTCCTCCCACCAAGGATCCAAAATCTTTGTCTCAAAATACCTTGCAAAATTTGAGTGCCAGAATGACAGGAGTGAATGTGACACTTCAAAATCAATCTGCTCACTACAGGATGTTTTGATGGCAAAATCATGAGCGAACAAAAATCTTCGGTATTCTGCCGCTCGGTTATCCTTGTTCGGAGTCTGAGTATTCCTAAGTCATCTTTGAAAGGTATCAAGGAAGCTAACCTTGCATCTTCAACACCAGAAAACATCTCTTCTTGAATGAGTCTGACTACTGTCCGTTCGGCCATTTCTATTTCGTCAAAATCTAACTCGCCTGACTTGCGATCATCTCTATTTCTACAATTATTGATAAATCGCTTTATCCATCCAACCATGTGTAGAATTTGCGAATACTTAGAAAAGTATCGATGGATCCATGAAAAATCTTCGTTTCCAGATAACAAAGATGTCACACCTTTGAATATTTCCACTTGTACACTCTCTTCTTCGACTTGATAGTTCTGATTTGGCCATTCACTAACAGTTTTCAACAGCCATTGTGGCCCCTTCCACCATTGAGATTGAAGAAGTTGTCTTGAAGAGCAACCTCTAGAGGGTAAGTCTGCAGGATTCTTCTTTCCAGGTACATGTAACCAGTATTCTTTATTTGTTAGGCTACAGATTTCTTGAATTCTATTATAGACAAAGGTCTTCCATTTATCATCTCTCTTGATCCAAGACAGCACTGTAGTAGAGTCAGTCCAACAATACACTGATTTTACTTCGAATTCCAAAGTCTTCAACACTGACGATAACAATCGAGCACCAATAGTTGCAGCAAGTAGTTCTAAACGTGGAATAGATATCACCTTCAAAGGTGAAACCCTGCTCTTAGCCTGTATCAGTTGTACATAAACATTTCCTACAGATGACTCACTCCTCATAAATATTGCTGAAGCATAGGCATCCTTACTCGCATCACAAAATAAGTGTATACTGGAACTGGAAATATTTTCAGGCAATTCTTGAAATATCCATCGAGGTATTCTAACATTTGTGAGTAAATTTAGATCTGTGATCCATAGCAGAAATTCTTTCTTTATTATTTCTGGAACCTCTGTATTCCATCCCAATTTCGAACTCCATAACTTCTGAAGGAGTATCTTTGGACAGATCATTACAGGGCAAAGAAATCCTATGGGGTCAAAAATACGATTTGCAGCGGAAAGAATGGTGCGTTTTGTGACTACATCAAGGTTTATATCTTTGAATCCTTCCAGGCAGAGTTCCAAAGTATCGAGTTTTCTGTTCCAAATAAGTCCTAGCACAGAAGATGAAATGTAATCTTCTTCATCATTATTTAATAGAGTATATTCCCATCCTCTCAGGTCAAATTTACCCTTTTTCATGACATCAATGGATTGTTGAATGAATTGTTGCAACTCTTGTTCAGTATTCACACTGGTGACACAATTGTCGACGTAGAAACTTTTCAATAATTTATTCAATATCGAAACTGAATAAAAATCAGCATGTTCATCTTGTTCTCTTCTCAAATGATATTCGATGACAGCTCCCAACAAATAAGGACTGGAAGTAACTCCGAATACAACTCTCATGTGTCGAAACAACACAATTTGTCCATCTTTATCATACCATAGGAATCTCAAGAAATTCCGATCTTTATCACATAAACTGATTTGAAGAAAAGCTTTTTTAATGTCAGAAATGACACCGATTTTTCCCAAACGAAATATCAAAATGATAGAAGGTATCAAAGAAATCAAATTAATACCTCTGTCGAGACACTGATTCAAAGAAGGATGATTCTTTTGTCTTGCTGATGCATCGAATACAGGTCGAATCTTGGTTGTACTGCTACTCAATTTAACCACATGTCGATGCGGAAGGTAATAAGCTTCAACAGCGTGTTCGTTTTTGGGAATTTTTTCGATGATTCCTTCAGCTATCCATTCTTGAAATACTCCATCGTATTCTTCATAGTATCCATCTTTCTTCAATTTCTGTCTGAGATTTTCCAGTCGGTTCTTAGCTATATCAAAATTATCTGATAATACTGGATGATCTGTGATCCACGGCATGGAAACTTCATATCTGCCTGATCGATTGATAGTAATGGTTTTCAAAAAATGCTCTCTTATTGCTGCTTCCTTCTCTTCTATCGATTTTTGTACTCCGGGATCAGTGATACCCAAAATATCGAGACTCCACAAATCGGCAATTTTACATTCTTGAAAATGAAGTGAAATTGCCATCATAGAAGTACGGTGATAGTTATCTGGAGATGAATTTTTCACTTTCCCCATGAGTGTCCACCCTAATAATGTCTCCATAGCAACAAGTCCACTTTTCAAAATTCTTTTCTCACCAGTAAAAAGCTTTCCTGCTACGTCTGCGCCTATTAATAATTCTATTGGGCCATCCGTAGTAGCATGTATTTTAATTTCAAATTGTTGAAGTTCATTCATCCATGGACCTTGTCGAATAGAAATTATGTTGGAACAAATCACTGGTTGATCTAAAACTTCGAAACAACATGCGTAGTTTCTATCTATGCTTTTCAGATCAATGTTGTAGCAAGAATGATTGATGTTTTCAGAACGATAACCTCCGAAAAGAGCGTGAATCATATTCTCTTTTCTGATTTCCTCGAATCCCATTTCCACAGCAACGTGTTTACTTATGTATGAACGTTGTGATCCAGTATCGATGATAGCTCGAACTTTCTTTGAGTTGTACTTTCCATTGAGTTGTACAACTAGAGTCTGTAGGAACACTTCATTATAAGTTTGATTTGACAAATTTTCAACAGCAGTGGTTGGTACTACGATATCAGTAGATGGAACAGTTTCGGATTTGGGACACATTATGGAAGAATGTTTACCAGAACAATTTTTACATTTCAATTTTTCTGCTGTCCTACATTTTCTAGCAATATGCCCAAATTTGAGGCAAAGGTGACAACAACCTCTCTCAGATAACTTCTTTTTACGTTCTGTTAATGTCAAATTCATTGCTTCTGGACAAACTTCAGATCCGTGTTCTTTTCTACAGAAATTACATTTCATGATGTTTCGGTTGATTAAACCAGATGCTGTTGGTATTGTAACATTTTCGGCTGGAACTTCCTTCCTATTAGATTCCTTGAGGTCGAATCCTGAAGCTGCTAAATGTATTCTTTCTTCATTTTCCACTTCTTTCTTGAGGAAGTCCATCAAATCGTCAAGACGAGATTCCAGGGATACATCTGTAGAAAACTTTGCATCTCTTTGCCAAGTTCGTAATGTTTCTTCAGGTAAGCATGACTCTACAAGGGGATACAGCATAGCAGCTCATTTTTCAGATGTCACATCCAGAGTTTCTAGTGCTCGTAGTTGAGATTCCAGTTGATCGTAAAGTGTCGTCAATTTAATTTTCTTATCAAAATTATTAAGAACTAGTTTCAGAAGTTCACGAACATATACTTCTACCAATAAGTCATCACGACCGAAACGTGACTTGAGGCTCTCAACTACTTCCTCATAGTTTTCCTTAGTAGGAGGGTAACTCTCTACTAATTGACGTGCTCTGGATCTGGGTAATGTTGACTGTAACAAATATTGGAATTTGTCTTCATTCTCTAGCTGATCATTCTCATGTATCCTTCTGTATTGGCTCCAAAACGATAACCATTCTTTGATATCTCCTCCAAACTTATGTAACTCAATCTTTGGAAGTTTGAGCTTCTTGATAGAACTGGAGTTACAAGCATCACTCTTCTTCATAGATTCCGCAACAGTCTGTTCTTGAATAAGGTGATCTACTTTACACTTGAGTGATTGGTATTGTTCTAATATTGAATCAGCCTTCTGCATTTCTTCTTCAGGATCCACATCGATCGAATCATCATCCAAAATGAAATCCATCAACTTTTGGTTCAGATCACCCAAACATTCAATTTTCTTTTGTAGAATCTGGGTATTGCCTTGAATCTCGAATAGATCTCTTTCTGGTTTATGTAGTGCTTCGAGAGTTTTGTTGTAGATACGTGCAAAGGAGGATCGTTGGATGTCCAATGATTTGATTACTTTCTCCATATCACAATGTTCAGGTCACAACTAATCTTCAGGTGCAATCAAAGGTATGTAGTTGTGCGTCCTGTCACGGTCGCCAAAATATCTCGTATTTAACACTTACCCAGTGCAAAATACGTCAGTAGATGAAGAAAAGTAACTTTAATCAAATATATATAAAAATTGACAACGTCAGATCTATTTTAACATTAGACAACTCCTTAAATCAACAAAAATAACAAGAGTATCATACAAGGTAATATGATGAGTGAAGAATAATCCAACAGATACATAACCTCTGAATTCACTTTGAAACTAGAATCTTTGATGACAGCGGGTGAGATCATTCAAAAGAGTACGGCTACAGTTTTATGCGCGGCTTGCTGTTTGCATCAGTTTGATATCACAAAAGAGAAGATTCTTTGGTATCATAGATGTTTGCAAGGAGTCAAGGACGCACTAGCTCGTAGTACTCGTACGCGCTTGCGCACTACGTACTTCTATGGTTCTGTATTCCTGGTTGCGTGATTACTGGCGCTAGTAGGCGTATGGTGTCAAGTTTGTTTATGGACGCTGGTGTCAATATCAATAAAATTTGTCCAAACTAAACTAACTCAATCAATCAGTAATTCACATAATGAGGAATTGTCGGAGAAGTATTCAAAAATCATCTTGAATATGGAAATAAACAGTACTTGATATCGAATCAAAACCACCTGAAATTATAGAGACCGCTCAAGTTAAATTTTTGACAAGACCTCCCGCGAAATGAAAGTATTCGGAGTCGTAGCAAAAATAGTGTACAAAACTCGTTGGAAAGTGCATTTCCTTCACTCGTTACGTTTCCGCACTCATCGTTACGCGGCTCGTGCTAAATAACTACTCGTGTGAAATAGGTCACTTTCCACACTTGTTGTGTAATATACTATGAATGAAGAAAATTATGCTTAGTGTCCTCAGTAGGTAGGCCTTCAGCAAAGTTAGGTTTATCCTATTTTTATTTACGAATCATTCCTGTGCGCAATGCTCATTGTTATAATTTTTACTGTATATTCTGTATGTGTCAATGCGGAATTTAACTGAATTTACCAAATATAAAAAGACCAGATTATCGACGTTGAGCATGACTTTCTTCATTGGAATTGGTTATTTGCAAATAACTCGAAAAATGATGAAGATATCGAGTCATATCACGATTTGCGAAAAAATGTATGTAGCTATAACAAGAACATATTTTTCATCAATTCTTCTTGAACCATTTGGTATCTGATTCTTTTTCTTCCTAAACCGCAAGGTTAATGGTTTTTATAATAATGTACAGGCTCTCCCATTTTCGATATCCTTCTGGATATCTCACTTTTTTTCAGAGATAGAGATTTGCGGTATTCGAGAACTTTTCCAACTTTTTTGTGAAACTCACGGTATCGCAAACAAAACTTCCATAGCTCGCTTCGTTTTCGAGATACAAGACGAAATTGAAAATATTATATTTTGACCCCCTCTTGTATGTCAGCTATCATTCAACTTATAGAAAAAATGGAAACTGTCACTCATACCGTTTTTCACGTAGAATCCCTTGGCTCAGTCAGATTTTGAGATGGGGCTGTCATTATTGAGTTATGTTCTTTGAATGAAACATCTTGTATATTTTTCAATATTTGAAACATAATAAAGTTAGGAGTAGTGCCGACTTGAGTTTCATCAGCTTGTATATGAAGTGCACAAGAAAAGTTACATGAGATCATTTGAAAAATAAATCACAATATAAGTGAATACCGTGTATTTCTACTACCGGCGGACGCTAAAGTTCCATTTTATGCTCGGAGGACGATAGAGTAGTCCCTGTGCGATAAAGTGCCACTTCACGACCACACAACCGGGCGATAAAGTACCACTTTACGCCTACACAACCAGGCGATAAAGTACAATTTAACACCCGGCGGGTGCTAAAGTGCGATTTTACGCCCGCTTGTGCATGAAATCAATCAGAGCTACCGCACAGGAATGTTCTCGACTTAACAAATCGATTTCCATTTTGACGTCTGTGTACTTTATCACACAGCGAGCGCGAAAGTATCATTTTATGCCCGGCGGTCGTTAAAGTAGTCCCCGTGCGGTAAAGTGGCACTTTACGCCCGCACAAATGGGCGATAGACTATCATTTCACGCCAGGCGGGTGCTAAAGTGTTATTTTACGTCCGGCGGACAATAAACTAGTTCTTGTGCGATAAAGTGCCACTTCACGCCGACAAAATCGGGCGATAAAGTACCACTTTTTACGCCCAGCGGGTGATAAAGTGCGATTTTACGCCCGCTCGTGCATGATATCAATCAGAGCTGCCGCACAGGAATGTTCTCGACATCACAAATCGATTTCCATCTTGGCGCCTGTGTACTTTATCACACGGCGAGCGCAAAAGTATCATTTTATGCCCGGCGGTCGTTGAAGTAGTCCCCGTGCGATGAAGTGGCATTTTACACCCGCACAAATGGGCGATAAAGTATCATTTCACGCCCGCACAACTAGGCGATAGAGTATCATTTCACGCCTGGCGGGTGCTAAAGTGTTATTTTACGTCTGGCGGACGATGAAGTAGTCCCCGTGCGGTAAAGTACCACTTCACGCCCGCACAATCTGGCGATAAAGTATCATTTTACGAACGACAGGTTCTAAAGTGTGATGTTACGCCCGGCGAACGATGAGGTGTCACTTTACGCCCGCTCAACCGGGCGATAAAGTGTAATTTTACGCCCGGCGGGTGCTAAAGTGCAATTTTACACCCGATGGAAGATAAACTAGTCCCCGTGTGCGGTGAAGTGCTACTTTACGCCCACACAACCGGGTGTTGAAGTATAATTTTATGCCCGGCGGGTGCTAAAGTGCGTTTTTACGCTCGCTCGTGCATGAAATCCATCAGAGCTACCGCACAGGAATGTTCTCGACTTAACAAATCATTTCACGCCTGGCGGGTGCTAAAGTGTTATTTTACGTCTGGCGGACGATTAAGTAGTCCCCGTGCGGTAAAGTACCACTTCACGCCCGCACAATCTGGCGATAAACTATCATTTTACGAACGACAGGTTATAAAGTGTGATGTTACGCCCGGCGAACGCTCGCTCAACTGGGCGATAAAGTGTCATTTTACGCCCGGCGGGTGCTAAAGTGCGATTTTACGCCCGATGGAAGATAAACTAGTCCCCGTGTACGGTGAAGTGCTACTTTACGCCCACACAACCGGGTGTTAAAGTATCATTTTATGCCCGGCGGGTGCTAAAGTGCGATTTTACGCCCGCTCGTGCATAAAATCACTCAGAGCTCCCACACAGAAATGTTCCCGACATCACAACACGATCCCCATCGTGGCAGCGACTTCAACGATCCAAGGCAGGAAGCTCGATATCCTCGTGTAGATCCCCGGCCGGTTCTTTTTGGCGCACCCCTCCCCCCACGAGACAATCCCCGCCAGCTGGAGCCGCCCCCCCACGTCGCACATGAGCGGCCCGCCCGAATCGCCGCGGCAGGCGTCGCCGCCGCCGCCGCCCAGGAAGCCGGCGCACAGCATCGAGTCGAGGATCTGCTGCTGGGGGCGGCCGCCGTACACGGACTTGCGCCTGGAATTCAGAGGATTTGGTTTTCAGGGTGTGAGATATTTGCGGCGTGGTGATACACTTTTTGTACCACCTGGTTGGCTTGTTGCGGCGTGGTGGTACGCGTTTCGTACCACCTGATTTGCTCTTTGCGGCGTGGTGGTACGCTTTTTGTACCACCTGGTTGACGTTTTGCGGCGTGGTGGTACGCGTTTTGTACCACTCGAATGACTTGGTTCAATGAATGAGGAAAAAAAAAATTAATTTCACTTTATCATTCAACTTCAACATATAAGTATATTCATAAATAAAGTTTGGAGAAATTATTATTTTTCCTCCTACCCCTATAGAAAGTACACACTTTCCTCCCTCAAATCAGGGAGAAAACTCATACTTTTCCTCCCTAGGGAGGAAAAGTACTTTCCTCCCTAGGTAGGAAAGTATTTCTCCTCCCCCTCATTTCAAGTAAGTTGCAAACGATGTGAACTTGTGAATTCATTATATTCATATTGTTTCAATAATTTTTAGAACATCCTGTATATCCTGTTTTTTGGTAAAAATCAAACATCAATGTTACTTCAACCTAGTTCTTCAATACAAATTTCAACTTCAGGAATCTTAGATATGTATACGTTTTTTGAGTTCAGAATTCCGAAGGTCCCGGGTTCAGCTCCTGGCAATTGCAACTTTTTTTTTTTTTCAAGAACGTTATTTTACTTTTTTCTTGTTAGTGATTTGAATTATTGGACATTTAGATAGCTTATACATTTCGGATTGCTATTGAGTGATTGATCATTTTTTTTTTCTAAGAGCTGCGCTTGTAGAAAAAGGTTTATTTAGTGGGTAGCAGGAAAAATCGTATGTATTACATGGGAGGAAAGTGCCACTTTTCCTCCCGCAGGATAAAGTTTACTGCACGACGCGAAGCGGAGGGCAGTAAACATCCAAGTAGTAATACAAATAGCTATTTTTATATTATTTTAGTAATACAAATAGCTATTTTTCTAGAATTGCCAATACTCTTTCAACCGAGTCAAGGATCACAGTTTACAAATCAAAATTGTTCAGCCACACTTTGACTACTGTTCCTCTATCCTATATCTATTCAATCAGTAAAAATTGTCCCAACTCCAAAAGTTACAGAATCGTGGTATGAGGACCATTTTGAAGTGCCGTAGGGATACTCCTATCAATATTATGCTTAATTTTTAAAATTGACAATCTATTTCCCAAAGACTGCTATATTTCACAATGATCTTCGTTTACAAAATATTTAAAATCAAGGACCATCTTATTTCGGAAAGTACATCGTCTTTCATATCCACCACCACTTCACCCAAAATAATATTAACTTATATATAAACAGAACAAGTCACAAAAACACCATGAATTCTTTGTTTTGTGAGAGTTTTGATCATTTCAACAAATTACCAAATGTAATTAAAATTTGCCTTTAGTTTACAAATATAATTTTATGTGTTTGTTACCTGCAGCTACAATTTTCTGTTTTGTTTCATCGAAATTCTGGGATAACTCTAATTTTTTTCAGAATATTCGGAGCCGCCCTTTATTTCTTCATGAATTTCTCATAGGTTATTACTAAAACTCAATCGCGAAAAAGCTCGGATAACTCTTCTTCCAGAATATTGAAATTTACCGATCATCTTCTCATCGGTTCATATGAATCCCGATTGCGAAATTTTTTTTGCAGTTTAAAAAATTTTCCTGGAATGTCGTTTCAATTTATTTTCGAAAACTGTTCAACAGATACTCCTCAAATTCTCGGGAATCATTCCATCTCAATACTCAGAGTTTTTTCAAAATATTTGAACTCGTTGTTTATTTTCTCATGGGTTTATGAACCTAAATTGCGAAAATGCTCGGATAATTCTTTTTTTTTTTTTTCAGAATATTCGAATTCAACGTTTACCTCTTCATAGGTTCATATGAGTCTCGATTGCGAAATTTTTTTCGGTTTCAAAAAATCTCCCTGAAATGACGTTTCATTTTTTATCTCGAAAGCTGTTCGACAGATTCTTTTCAAATTCTCAGGAATCATTCCATCTGAATGCTCGGATAACTCTGAAATTGTTCAGGATATTTGAACTCGTTCATTTTTCATGGATTTTTCATGGGTTTATGAACCTCAATCGCGAAAATGCTCGAATAATTATGTTTTTTTTTTGTTATTCGAATTCACCGTTTACCTTCTGAAAGGTTTATATGAGTCTTGATTGCGAAATTCTTTTCGGTTTCAAAAAATCTCCCTGAAATGACGTTTCATTTTTTATCTCGAAAGCTGTTCGACAGATTCTTTTCAAATTCTCAGGAATCATTCCATCTGAATGCTCAGATAACTGAGTTTTTTCAGAATATTTGAACTCGCCGTTCATTTTCTCATGGATTTTTCATGGGTTTATGAACCTTAATCGCGAAAATGCTACGATAATTCTGTTTTTTTTTTCAGAATATTCGAATTCACCGTTTATCTTCTCAAAGGTTCATATGAGTCTTGATTGCGAAATTTTTTTCGGTTTCAAAAAATCTCTCTGAAATGACGTTTCATTTTTTATCTCGGAAGCTGTTCGACAGACTATTTTCAAATTCTCAGGAATCATTCCATCTGAATGCTCGGATAACTGAAATTTTTCAGAATATTTGAACTCGTCGTTAATTTTTCATGGATTTTTCATAGGTTTATGAACCTCAATAGCTAAAATGCTAGGATAATTCTGTTTTTTTTTCTCTCGAGAATATTCGAATTCAACGTCTATCTTCTCATCGGTTCATATGAATCCCGATTGCGAAATTTATTTCGCAGTTTGAAAAATCTTCCTGAAATGTCGTTTCAATTTTTTTTCGAAAACTGTTCAACATAATATACTTCTCAAATTCTCAGGAATCAGTCCATCTCAATACTCAGATAACTCTGAGTTTTTTCAGATTATTTGAACTCGCCGTTTATTTTCTCACGGGTTTATGAACCTCAATTGCAAAAATGCTCGGATAATTCTGTTTCTTTTTTCAGAATATTCGAATTCCCCGCTTATCTTCTCAAAGGTTCAGATGAGTCTTGATTGCGAAATTTTTTTCGGTTTCAAAAAATCTTCCTAAAATGACGTTTCATTTTTCATCTCGAAAACTGTTCGACAAATTCTTTTCAAATTCTCAGGAATCATTCCATCTGAATAACTGATATTTTTCAGAATATTTGAACTCTCTGTTAATACAGGGTCACTCACGGTCGATGGTACCTTAGACGTTTACGGAGAACGGGACGTAGGATCATTCTGAAAATTTTGTTTTGTGGGTAATCAGTTTTGTTCTATCGATCTAAAATACTTTCAGCGTTGCGGCGTTTGCCGCTTCTATCAAAAAGTAGCAACAGCTTTGTTATTTCGAATGGAACACCCTGTATTTTATTTCATTTTTAGATTTTTCCTGAAGAGCTGATTTCGTCAATCCATCATACTTGGGGTATAGCGCGAAATATTACAGAGATATAGGGTGTGAAAAATCGAGATTTTTCAAATTTAGGAATTTCTTGTGTCAAAACTAATCATTTCTGCTCGAAACGGCTTACATCCCTATCTTAACTTTCCATTTACTATCTACTGACATTTAATAGAAACAAATAGAGGGTGATGCAAAACTCAAAATTTTGAACCACCCGTATTTGTTTCAATTAAATATCAATCGATAGTAAATGGAAAGTTGAGATAGGGACATGTAAGCCGTTTTGATCAAGAAAGGATAGTTTCGGCACAAACAATTCCTAAAGTTGAAAAATCTCGATTTTTCACACCCTATATTTCTGTAATCTTTTTTCCCATTCCCCAAGTATGATATATCGACGAAATCAGCTCTTCACGAAGAATCTAAAAATGGAATAAAATACAAGGTGTTCCATTCGAAATAACAAAGTTGGTGCTACTTTTTGATAGAAGCGGCAACGCCGCAACGCTGAAAGTATTTTAGATCGATAGAACAAAACTGATTACCCAGTAAACCAAATTTTCAGAATGATCACACGTCCCCTTCTCCGTAAACGTCTAAGGTACCATCGACCGTGAACTTCAATCGCGAAAATGCTCGGATAATCATGTTTCTCTTTGATTATTCAAATTCACCGTTTACCTTCCAATAGGTTTATATGAGTCTTATTTGCTAAATTTTTTTCAGTTTCCAGAAATCTCCCTGAAATGACTTTTCATTTTTTATGTCGAAAACTGTTCGACAAATTCTTTCCAAATTCTCAGGAATCATTTCATCTGAATGCTCGGATAACTCTGATTTTTTTCAGAATATTTGAACTCTCTGTTTATCTTTAATTGCTAAAATTCGTCAGTTTCCAAAGTACTATGGCAAAAGTTCTGAAATCAAAACGCCTAGAAACCCCACCTGCACGTATCCAACGATATCACAGGCACGGCCGCCGACCTCAGCACGAGCGATTGCGAGGCATCGTCCTGGGGATCGACCAACCCCCAGCCGGAGACCTCGCACCAGGTGCCTGCAGCGACGGCGGAGGCGTCCGCAAAGCAAGCCGGCTGCACGGCCGAGCCGAGCTCGAAGCCTGGAGCAGCTACGAGGAGGAGGGCCAAGTCGTGCGAGTAGTAACCGAGCTTGCGGAAGTCCGGGTGGGGGATGAAGCGCTCCACGCGCAGCTCCTGCTCGAAGGGGGATGATCCTGGGGGAAAATGGAAATCAGATATGAAGAGGAAATCCTATTACACCAAGAAATTGTATAATATATTTTTTCTCCAAATGACATTAAAAGCGGCCTTTTAATGACACTTGGCAGGCTTAGAATTTGTACTTTTAATGCCTAGGCAGAACTAGTCCACTTTTACTGCCTAGGCAGAAAAAGTTCGTTGCTAGGCAACCTTCCAAGTAATAATTTAAATCAAACTGGTTATTAAAATTGACAATGATATTAAGAAAACTCAAAATGATGCTGATGATAATGAACTGGTTTTATTGCATTAAAACTACAAACAACAACACGAAATTTTTATTTATTAGATATTTTTATGGTGATTTGTGAACAATTATTTAATACAATTGAACTCTGTCCACTTCCCTCCTTTCCAGTAAAATTAACAACTTTAGTATCCACACTTGATACTCCGGAAACGCCAGAAAATATTTTATTGCCGATGTTCGACTTATTCGCTATAGCGAGTCCTCAATATAGTCCTCCGCGACAGCGGAAGACTTCCATCCTCCATGTTGCTTCAACATTGTTATGTTCCCACCAGAATGCACCAGCAACGTGGCCGATGTTCTGCGAAAGCAGTGCCCGGTATACTCTTTCGCATGGGATAGTCCCAGAAAAGTAGCAATTTCTTCTGGCATTTTACCGAATTTTTGAATGCCAATGAATTGATGATGTGCTTTACCGTTCGCATACTTATAGAAGACACGCCGTTTATTTAAATTCGAGGGTCTGGAGGCTGCATATTTCCTGTAAACGCTCAAATATTCAAATTATATTAATACAAGAGATCTTGATCTTTTGGTCTTAGTATTTGGTAGCATAATTAGCAATTTGTCGCCCATATCATTTATATCATCTGTTTTCTTTTGCAAAAGCTCATCACATCTACAAGCCCCAGCGACTGCAACAATAAGTACAACCTACAATATAAATTGAAAATTAGTTATTTAATCCATAATAGATCATTTTTAATATATTCCTACCTTCGTACACAAATACAGTTCATCTGGGGCATCTGATAAAAATTTCTCGATTTTGATTTTTCACCAGTTACGCTCGAAAACTTCTTTGAAATTAATACCACAGTGAGTCAGTGGAAGCGGAAGCATTGGAGAGATAATTCTCGACATATCCGATTGAAATATTTGGGATTTTCCGAGGGGGTGATCACGTGGGAAGTTTGGTGTACAGGCACAAGGAAGTTCGAAGGAAGTTCGGGGAAGTTCGGGAAAGTCTGAGGAAGTTCGAAGGAAGTTTGGGAAGTTCGAAGGAAGTTTGGGGAGTTCGAAGGAAGTTCAGGGAAGTTCGAAGGAAGTTCGGGGAAGTCTGAGGGAGTTCGAAGGAAGTTCGAGGAAGTCTGATGGAATTCGTAGTCATATCGTTCATTGTCGTATATTTTCGAACTTCTATCCACCACAATTCTCTTTTCTATCGCATACCCACGTAGTATCCTTGAGTATTGAGACTGTGATATTCAGTTTGATTGAAAAATTAATTATTTCAATCTCAAGAAATGTCTCTTTGAAAAACTCGGGATTTTTTTGCATGGAAACCGTATGACTGGCGTTTCAAATATGCCCTTAACTTCAGGTATTTTGCCAAATCAATGTTATTTTTTATGTTCAGGGTAGCTTTCAACATCGAATAGGTAGACCATAACGTTGAAGGCTTTATTTTCTTTGAAAGATCGGAAAAATAGACAATCAGCACATCTTCAGAGAAAGATCCTATATTTTTCTTCTGTCTATATTCCATGAATCTGCTGTATGTGAGTTCATATACAGTTCTTGATTTTTCCGGTAAAAGGTTAAATTCTACATCTCGCGCCTCGTCTCTTATCTCAGGTGGTGTTAATTGCATCAATTCATCCTCACTTTGCAGTAAATCCATTTCTAACATGACAACTTTTCAAAATTGACAATGACAAAGTAAACAGTAAACAAACATATTCAACAAACGTCATCAGCGGTAAACATAGTAACGCAGGGCCTAGTTACCTTTGATAAAATAATTTGGATATTGATAATGAAACGCAATTTAAATATGAAAAATTCGATTTTGCGTGGAATTGGATAAAATTTGAAGAAAAAATTATATGTTTCACACGGAAGAAAAGCAGATTCAATGCGGCATTAAATCTTGTGCTTTTATGCCTAGTAAAACAAATAACTATTTTCTATGACAACGTCGATAAATGTTCATTTTATAACTGTAACTTCAATCATAAACAAGCACATTTTGTACAGAATTTCATTTTTGCATCGGTTGCTAGGCAAGTTGCTAAGCAACAAATGCGAAATGAAATCCAGCGACAAATTGTTGAAATGTTAAGTAACGAGTAATTTCATAGTTGTTTTCTATAAAAACTATTCATCAAAATGGAAACTGATAGTGATATCGACTTAGATTTGACACCTCCAAACATTATAGAAGCAGCGAACGTAACAACACTTAATTTATTACAGGAAACGTCGAAGAGTATGTATCAACGCGCTTATAACCTTTTTTTAGAATGGAAGGTAGATCAAAAGACAAAATCATTTTCTGAGAACGTTTTATTAATGGCTTATTTTGGCGACTTAGCCAAAAAAATTTAAAGTTCCACTTTGTGGTCACACTTCTCAATGCTGAGAACGACTCTTAGTATCTATAATAATATAGATATTGCCAAATATTTGAAACTGAAAGCATTCCTCAAGCGGCAGTCTGAAGGCTACAAACCCAAAAAGTCAAAGATCTTTACAGCAAATGACATCAATAATTTCATTGAACAGGCTCCAGATGAAATATATTTGGCAACAAAAGTAAGTTTTATATTTACATTTGATGAAAAATATGTTTAAGTAAACTAATTTATATTGTAGGTTGCATTAGTTATGGGAGTAATGGGTGCATGTAGAAGACATGAATTACATCAAATGAAAATTACTCATTTCAATGATCTTGGTTCAGCTGTTTTAGTAACAATACCAGACAGTAAAACCAAAATAATACGAAATTTCACTGTAACTGGCAAATTCTACGAAATTTATAAAAAATATATACGCAAATCTTCGCCCTCCAAATGCTAATGGTCTATGGTTTTTCATTAATTATCAAAAAGGAAAGTGTACCATTCAGAGAATAGGTCTGAATAAGTTTGGAGCTATGGGGCAAGACATTGCCAAGTATTTAAAATTGCCAAATTACGAATTATATACTGGGCACTGCTTTCGCCGATCCTCCGCAACAATTCTTATTGATGCTGGATGTGACATAACCACGTTAAAACGCCACGGTGGCTGGAAATCTACTACAGTCGCTGAGGGATATATTGATGAATCGAAGAAAAGTAAGCTTGACATAGCAAATAAAATTGCAAATGCAATACAGAACATACCATCAGGCATACCAACGAATTTAGAAACGGAAAATCGCGAGAAGCCGTCTACTTCAACGTCGACAAATTATCAATTTCGAAAAGAATTGAGTATTCAGCAATCAAGCTCTCCAAATATGACATTCAATAATTGCACATTCAACTTTAATTAGATACACACATACAGTTATGGACTTTTATTTCTGTGTACCTATTAGAAATAGCAATGAAGAAAATATTTACATATTTCTTCAATTCATATTTTAATTCTGATAGAGAGCCCATTAGCGGCGAATTCGGAGTAATGAAATATCATCAGTTTATTTCTTTCAAAGTTTTTGCAATGTATGCATGTATTTAACGTGAACGATATGTTGTCATAGAAAAAGTATAGTATGCAACTCGCAACAAAATGACCATCATTTTGTGCTCATTGCATAATATACTATTTCCTACGACTATCGGATACCACATCAATTACATATGCGTTATTGTGAATTCTTATTCCAAATATATAAAAATTCTTCATGGTTTTTTTTGACTTTTTCTTTTTTATTTCAACAAGATCTTGATAACATAACATCTCAATGTGAAACTTATACAATAGATACAATTTTAATTATTCCATAACAGTTATCTATTGACAAATTTGTAGATGATTCCTCATACGTGTTGGATTCTCACTTACAATACCACTGGAGTTCAATCAACAATGGAGTTTCTTTCGACAACACGAATATTTTGAAAATTTTACCAAGTCGAAGACAAGAAGAAATATTGTCACAAATGGAAAAAGTTATATTTCTAATAATTGTAAAAATCGTACACCACAAGATACCCAGTTCATGTCGGTTACATAGACAGGAAATTGAGTTCGTGTTGAAAACATATCATTTATTGAAAACTCAAAATCGGCAGAAACGGAATATCTATAACCTAGAGTTCACCGTCGTACTAGATATACAGGGTGTCCAGAGATGAAACCGACAAAACTTATGGGGTTATAGGTACTGCTAATATTATTGCGAAATGCCATATACAAATGTCCAAAATCGCTTCGTTACTGATATACAGAGTGATTTGTGAATTTTTACAGAAAATTCAATCAGTCATATTGACTTCAGGGATTAGCCGATTGGGTTCGAATTCGGTGCATGAATTACACTGGAAGGCCTTAACAAGTAGCCCTTTGAACGGAATCAATATCAGGACCGGAATTTTTTTTCTTCCGTGTGGAGTTCTTGTAAGAAAAACTCACCCTGTATAATAATTATCAAAAATTTGATTTCATATTCGAAATCTACAGAAAAAATCCTACAGAAAATAGTTTATTCTATTCATTCATTTCTAATGAATTATTATTTAAAAAAAATTTCCACATGAAATTGATTGTTTGATGAGGTACCATCAGGAACTGGTAAATATAATGAATATTTACGATACCAAGACAAAAATATTGTTATTCTCTACAATGAGTTCGTAGTAAAATTTCATAAAATACTTGGATCACCCAAATTAACTGAGGAATAAGTTCGAAACAGGGTTGGAATGAGTCTTTTTTGTAGGTAATGAGTTCTTTTGAGAATAACTGACCTATTATAGCAATTATCAATAATCTGACCGCAGATTCGAAATCTAATGAAAAACTCGTATGGAAACTTGATTAAAAAATACTGGACTGAATTTTCTGTGAATTATATTTGCTTAATAAAGAATTTGAATCAATGAAAATACATCACAACGCACAATAACTTTTTGTGATGAACATAACAAAACAAGAATTCATACGAAACTCTATTTATCTCTATCTCTATCTACTGATAGTACTTACAAAAGATTCGCAGTGAAGCTCTCCAGCATCAATACATTTTTGAGATTTATTAGATTTCGAATCTGCAGTCAAATTATTGATAATTGTTATAATAGGTCAGTTATTCTCAAAAGAACTCATTACCTACAAAGAGGACTAATTCCGGCCCTAACTCGAATTTATTCCTCAGTTAATTTGGGTGATTCGAGTATTTTATATTATATTCAATAAACGGTATTCATCACTTTTATCATGTCTTCTTCCACAAGTAGTATTCAATTAACCTCTTGCTGCCAAGCATAACTCCCTTAACGAAGGTAGCAACCTAGGTCGTGATAATATTATTGAAATGACAGCGTTAAAGAGATAGGGAAGGTTCGACCCACACTTTTTATTGGTCTAGACACCAGGCAAGCATACACAATGTAAATATTCTTCAATAATCGCAGGACGCGAACTTGATTTTCATTAACACCTGACAGGTTTTTATAGTCAGCCGATAACGGTCCAGTAGCCACCAAATCCGTCTCTCGACTATTTTGAACAATAATGGTACCTAAATTGTCAAATGTGAATCAATAATTCAGTGCATCTTTATTTATCGTCTGGATACATTGAATAATTATGGCAGTAAACTCTAAACCAGGCGCTGCCCTGCAATCTGCATATGGTGCAACAGCCTGGAAGAGTCACTCTGGTTAGAGGTCGACAAGACAAAAATTCTTGTCTATAAAACAACTTCTCGTCTTGTCTTGAGACAAAGTCAAGAAATTTGAAAAATCTTGACTTGACGTTTTCTTGACATATTATATCTTGTCCTGGGTCAAGAAATTTCAAGATCATGAAATTTTTGGTGACACAGTAGGTACAGTGGTGTGCACAAAAAAATCGTATCTACAGCAGTTATTTCAAGTCCAGCTTGTCAATTTTAATCAAACTTCTTATCGGCTTTGACAAGAAGTGTCAAAATCCGAGCTATCTAGTTATATATGTCTTGTTGTTTCTTCATGTCAATTATTAACCAAATATAAATAACCAATATATTTCTGAAATCAGGAGAAAAACTATCTTCAATTTTTTCGAAAAATATATTATGAAGTGTTCTATCGAAAATAACGAAGTTGGTGCGGATATTTTATTATATCAGTGATATTCATTCGTTCCATCTGGTTTAACTTTCTGGAGGTTCAGAACGATCCCAACATTTTTTGCATTTGAAGTTTTGTTCTATCTCCAATCATAAGGCACTAAAAGTTTCGGTGATAACGCCAGTATTTAAGGGGGGCGACAAATTAGACAATAATAATTATCGACCAATATCCCTTACTTCTGTATTCTCTAAACTATTTGAAAAATGTTTAGCCTCTAGACTTCCTGAATAAACATAAAATTATCAATAAATCTCAATTAGGATTTATAAAAGGTCTTGGTACGAATGATGCAGTAACTCAACTCATGGAAAACATTTGCAAAAATATCGATAGATCCAAAAAAGTCCTGACAGTAATGCTTGATTTAAAAAAAGCCTTCGATACAGTGAGTCATCATAAACTTCTCAACAAGCTTTACAGCTATGGAATAAGAGGCACGGTGCATGTTCTCATAAAAAGCTACCTTTTCGAACGAAATCAATGTACTAAGGTGAACGGTGAGCTGAGTGGACACAAAACTGTTACCTATGGAGTTCCCCAAGGCACGGTCCTGGGTCCCATTCTATTCATTATTTACTTGAATGATATGCTATCGCTTGATATTCAGGGAAACTTCACTGCTTACGCTGATGATACAGCGATTACTTTCGTGGGAAGTTCATGGCCCGAAGTAATCGACCTAACTAACCGAAATCTCTCGTTGGTTAGCAAATGGCTGAACAATAATTTACTTACCTTGAATATTGATAAAACAGTAGCTATCCCTTTCAAAAATGACAATAACAATAACCTTCAACCAATTAATATCAACAATCAAAATATCAGCTGTGTCACGAACTCCAAGTACTTGGGAATAATAATTGACCATAAGCTAACCTGGAAAGCGCATATATCGAATCTGGTCTCAAAAATAAGAAAAACCATCTATAAATACCACTCTCTGAGAAGTATTTTGAATATTGATACACTCAAAACTGTGTACTATGCAATCACTCAGAGTTTATTGCAATACTGCATAATGGCATGGGGATCTGCATATAAAACTACTATGGATTCATTGGTTTCTGTTCAAAAATATATCATCAAAATCTGCCTTCGGAAACCAAGAAGATATCCCTCAAATCTTCTTTTCAAAGAATTCAGAGTTTTGACAGTTACAGAATTATACTTCAAAAACTAACTTATTTACACACATAAAAATTGCAGTCCATCTAATGAACTGTTTTACGATGGTGTAACAACTAGAGCAGTGTCGAATAGAAACTCACAAGTTCCATCTTTTAACTTCAAGTTGACGCGATACAACTTCACTTATCTTGGTAAAAAATTGTACAATATTGTTGACAAATCAGTTAGGGATCTCAAGTATATCAACTCTTTCAAATCGAAAATTACCCCTTGGATCATTGAGAATTCCAATCAGTTGAACCAAATGTTATATCAACCAATACAATAAAATTCAGTGATTACATTTCATAATAACACACATATATTTCAAGCATAACATTACTTATTACTCTTTCATATTTAGACTGTAATCTTATCTTTTTTTCTATAATATTGTTTTCAAATTCTATAGGAAAAAAATATGTATAAGTACTTGATCCATTTGTGTAATCTGTTTTTAATGCGTTATTTTCTGTGCTATTGCATTATTATTATATTATATTATATTATATCTATGTATATTATTATTATGTATTTCAATGAAACAATAAATTCTATTCTAATTCTATTCTATTCTATAAACCCTGTAGAATCTGTTTAAATATACGGAATAACCTGGCACGATCGCAAATGGTCAAGGATTTGATTGATTGATTGATTGATTGATTGATTGATTGATTGATTGATTGATTGATTGATTGATTGATTGATTGATTGATTGATTGATTGATTGATTGATTGATTGATTGATTGATTGATTGATTGATTGATTGATTGATTGATTGATTGATTGATTGATTGATTGATTGATTGATTGATTGATTGATTGATTGATTGATTGATTGATTGATTGATTGATTGATTGATTGATTGATTGATTGATTGATTGATTGATTGATTGATTGATTGATTGATTGATTGATTGATTGATTGATTGATTGATTGATTGATTGATTGATTGATTGATTGATTGATTGATTGATTGATTGATTGATTGATTGATTGATTGATTGATTGATTGATTGATTGATTGATTGATTGATTGATTGATTGATTGATTGATTGATTGATTGATTGATTGATTGATTGATTGATTGATTGATTGATTGATTGATTGATTGATTGATTGATTGATTGATTGATTGATTGATTGATTGATTGATTGATTGATTGATTGATTGATTGATTGATTGATTGATTGATTGATTGATTGATTGATTGATTGATTGATTGATTGATTGATTGATTGATTGATTGATTGATTGATTGATTGATTGATTGATTGATTGATTGATTGATTGATTGATTGATTGATTGATTGATTGATTGATTGATTGATTGATTGATTGATTGATTGATTGATTGATTGATTGATTGATTGATTGATTGATTGATTGATTGATTGATTGATTGATTGATTGATTGATTGATTGATTGATTGATTGATTGATTGATTGATTGATTGATTGATTGATTGATTGATTGATTGATTGATTGATTGATTGATTGATTGATTGATTGATTGATTGATTGATTGATTGATTGATTGATTGATTGATTGATTGATTGATTGATTGATTGATTGATTGATTGATTGATTGATTGATTGATTGATTGATTGATTGATTGATTGATTGATTGATTGATTGATTGATTGATTGATTGATTGATTGATTGATTGATTGATTGATTGATTGATTGATTGATTGATTGATTGATTGATTGATTGATTGATTGATTGATTGATTGATTGATTGATTGATTGATTGATTGATTGATTGATTGATTGATTGATTGATTGATTGATTGATTGATTGATTGATTGATTGATTGATTGATTGATTGATTGATTGATTGATTGATTGATTGATTGATTGATTGATTGATTGATTGATTGATTGATTGATTGATTGATTGATTGATTGATTGATTGATTGATTGATTGATTGATTGATTGATTGATTGATTGATTGATTGATTGATTGATTGATTGATTGATTGATTGATTGATTGATTGATTGATTGATTGATTGATTGATTGATTGATTGATTGATTGATTGATTGATTGATTGATTGATTGATTGATTGATTGATTGATTGATTGATTGATTGATTGATTGATTGATTGATTGATTGATTGATTGATTGATTGATTGATTGATTGATTGATTGATTGATTGATTGATTGATTGATTGATTGATTGATTGATTGATTGATTGATTGATTGATTGATTGATTGATTGATTGATTGATTGATTGATTGATTGATTGATTGATTGATTGATTGATTGATTGATTGATTGATTGATTGATTGATTGATTGATTGATTGATTGATTGATTGATTGATTGATTGATTGATTGATTGATTGATTGATTGATTGATTGATTGATTGATTGATTGATTGATTGATTGATTGATTGATTGATTGATTGATTGATTGATTGATTGATTGATTGATTGATTGATTGATTGATTGATTGATTGATTGATTGATTGATTGATTGATTGATTGATTGATTGATTGATTGATTGATTGATTGATTGATTGATTGATTGATTGATTGATTGATTGATTGATTGATTGATTGATTGATTGATTGATTGATTGATTGATTGATTGATTGATTGATTGATTGATTGATTGATTGATTGATTGATTGATTGATTGATTGATTGATTGATTGATTGATTGATTGATTGATTGATTGATTGATTGATTGATTGATTGATTGATTGATTGATTGATTGATTGATTGATTGATTGATTGATTGATTGATTGATTGATTGATTGATTGATTGATTGATTGATTGATTGATTGATTGATTGATTGATTGATTGATTGATTGATTGATTGATTGATTGATTGATTGATTGATTGATTGATTGATTGATTGATTGATTGATTGATTGATTGATTGATTGATTGATTGATTGATTGATTGATTGATTGATTGATTGATTGATTGATTGATTGATTGATTGATTGATTGATTGATTGATTGATTGATTGATTGATTGATTGATTGATTGATTGATTGATTGATTGATTGATTGATTGATTGATTGATTGATTGATTGATTGATTGATTGATTGATTGATTGATTGATTGATTGATTGATTGATTGATTGATTGATTGATTGATTGATTGATTGATTGATTGATTGATTGATTGATTGATTGATTGATTGATTGATTGATTGATTGATTGATTGATTGATTGATTGATTGATTGATTGATTGATTGATTGATTGATTGATTGATTGATTGATTGATTGATTGATTGATTGATTGATTGATTGATTGATTGATTGATTGATTGATTGATTGATTGATTGATTGATTGATTGATTGATTGATTGATTGATTGATTGATTGATTGATTGATTGATTGATTGATTGATTGATTGATTGATTGATTGATTGATTGATTGATTGATTGATTGATTGATTGATTGATTGATTGATTGATTGATTGATTGATTGATTGATTGATTGATTGATTGATTGATTGATTGATTGATTGATTGATTGATTGATTGATTGATTGATTGATTGATTGATTGATTGATTGATTGATTGATTGATTGATTGATTGATTGATTGATTGATTGATTGATTGATTGATTGATTGATTGATTGATTGATTGATTGATTGATTGATTGATTGATTGATTGATTGATTGATTGATTGATTGATTGATTGATTGATTGATTGATTGATTGATTGATTGATTGATTGATTGATTGATTGATTGATTGATTGATTGATTGATTGATTGATTGATTGATTGATTGATTGATTGATTGATTGATTGATTGATTGATTGATTGATTGATTGATTGATTGATTGATTGATTGATTGATTGATTGATTGATTGATTGATTGATTGATTGATTGATTGATTGATTGATTGATTGATTGATTGATTGATTGATTGATTGATTGATTGATTGATTGATTGATTGATTGATTGATTGATTGATTGATTGATTGATTGATTGATTGATTGATTGATTGATTGATTGATTGATTGATTGATTGATTGATTGATTGATTGATTGATTGATTGATTGATTGATTGATTGATTGATTGATTGATTGATTGATTGATTGATTGATTGATTGATTGATTGATTGATTGATTGATTGATTGATTGATTGATTGATTGATTGATTGATTGATTGATTGATTGATTGATTGATTGATTGATTGATTGATTGATTGATTGATTGATTGATTGATTGATTGATTGATTGATTGATTGATTGATTGATTGATTGATTGATTGATTGATTGATTGATTGATTGATTGATTGATTGATTGATTGATTGATTGATTGATTGATTGATTGATTGATTGATTGATTGATTGATTGATTGATTGATTGATTGATTGATTGATTGATTGATTGATTGATTGATTGATTGATTGATTGATTGATTGATTGATTGATTGATTGATTGATTGATTGATTGATTGATTGATTGATTGATTGATTGATTGATTGATTGATTGATTGATTGATTGATTGATTGATTGATTGATTGATTGATTGATTGATTGATTGATTGATTGATTGATTGATTGATTGATTGATTGATTGATTGATTGATTGATTGATTGATTGATTGATTGATTGATTGATTGATTGATTGATTGATTGATTGATTGATTGATTGATTGATTGATTGATTGATTGATTGATTGATTGATTGATTGATTGATTGATTGATTGATTGATTGATTGATTGATTGATTGATTGATTGATTGATTGATTGATTGATTGATTGATTGATTGATTGATTGATTGATTGATTGATTGATTGATTGATTGATTGATTGATTGATTGATTGATTGATTGATTGATTGATTGATTGATTGATTGATTGATTGATTGATTGATTGATTGATTGATTGATTGATTGATTGATTGATTGATTGATTGATTGATTGATTGATTGATTGATTGATTGATTGATTGATTGATTGATTGATTGATTGATTGATTGATTGATTGATTGATTGATTGATTGATTGATTGATTGATTGATTGATTGATTGATTGATTGATTGATTGATTGATTGATTGATTGATTGATTGATTGATTGATTGATTGATTGATTGATTGATTGATTGATTGATTGATTGATTGATTGATTGATTGATTGATTGATTGATTGATTGATTGATTGATTGATTGATTGATTGATTGATTGATTGATTGATTGATTGATTGATTGATTGATTGATTGATTGATTGATTGATTGATTGATTGATTGATTGATTGATTGATTGATTGATTGATTGATTGATTGATTGATTGATTGATTGATTGATTGATTGATTGATTGATTGATTGATTGATTGATTGATTGATTGATTGATTGATTGATTGATTGATTGATTGATTGATTGATTGATTGATTGATTGATTGATTGATTGATTGATTGATTGATTGATTGATTGATTGATTGATTGATTGATTGATTGATTGATTGATTGATTGATTGATTGATTGATTGATTGATTGATTGATTGATTGATTGATTGATTGATTGATTGATTGATTGATTGATTGATTGATTGATTGATTGATTGATTGATTGATTGATTGATTGATTGATTGATTGATTGATTGATTGATTGATTGATTGATTGATTGATTGATTGATTGATTGATTGATTGATTGATTGATTGATTGATTGATTGATTGATTGATTGATTGATTGATTGATTGATTGATTGATTGATTGATTGATTGATTGATTGATTGATTGATTGATTGATTGATTGATTGATTGATTGATTGATTGATTGATTGATTGATTGATTGATTGATTGATTGATTGATTGATTGATTGATTGATTGATTGATTGATTGATTGATTGATTGATTGATTGATTGATTGATTGATTGATTGATTGATTGATTGATTGATTGATTGATTGATTGATTGATTGATTGATTGATTGATTGATTGATTGATTGATTGATTGATTGATTGATTGATTGATTGATTGATTGATTGATTGATTGATTGATTGATTGATTGATTGATTGATTGATTGATTGATTGATTGATTGATTGATTGATTGATTGATTGATTGATTGATTGATTGATTGATTGATTGATTGATTGATTGATTGATTGATTGATTGATTGATTGATTGATTGATTGATTGATTGATTGATTGATTGATTGATTGATTGATTGATTGATTGATTGATTGATTGATTGATTGATTGATTGATTGATTGATTGATTGATTGATTGATTGATTGATTGATTGATTGATTGATTGATTGATTGATTGATTGATTGATTGATTGATTGATTGATTGATTGATTGATTGATTGATTGATTGATTGATTGATTGATTGATTGATTGATTGATTGATTGATTGATTGATTGATTGATTGATTGATTGATTGATTGATTGATTGATTGATTGATTGATTGATTGATTGATTGATTGATTGATTGATTGATTGATTGATTGATTGATTGATTGATTGATTGATTGATTGATTGATTGATTGATTGATTGATTGATTGATTGATTGATTGATTGATTGATTGATTGATTGATTGATTGATTGATTGATTGATTGATTGATTGATTGATTGATTGATTGATTGATTGATTGATTGATTGATTGATTGATTGATTGATTGATTGATTGATTGATTGATTGATTGATTGATTGATTGATTGATTGATTGATTGATTGATTGATTGATTGATTGATTGATTGATTGATTGATTGATTGATTGATTGATTGATTGATTGATTGATTGATTGATTGATTGATTGATTGATTGATTGATTGATTGATTGATTGATTGATTGATTGATTGATTGATTGATTGATTGATTGATTGATTGATTGATTGATTGATTGATTGATTGATTGATTGATTGATTGATTGATTGATTGATTGATTGATTGATTGATTGATTGATTGATTGATTGATTGATTGATTGATTGATTGATTGATTGATTGATTGATTGATTGATTGATTGATTGATTGATTGATTGATTGATTGATTGATTGATTGATTGATTGATTGATTGATTGATTGATTGATTGATTGATTGATTGATTGATTGATTGATTGATTGATTGATTGATTGATTGATTGATTGATTGATTGATTGATTGATTGATTGATTGATTGATTGATTGATTGATTGATTGATTGATTGATTGATTGATTGATTGATTGATTGATTGATTGATTGATTGATTGATTGATTGATTGATTGATTGATTGATTGATTGATTGATTGATTGATTGATTGATTGATTGATTGATTGATTGATTGATTGATTGATTGATTGATTGATTGATTGATTGATTGATTGAT
Organism: Chrysomela aeneicollis; assembly: GCA_029955515.1. Lineage (NCBI taxonomy): Eukaryota > Metazoa > Arthropoda > Insecta > Coleoptera > Chrysomelidae > Chrysomela > Chrysomela aeneicollis. The sequence goes on along the minus strand of JARUHQ010000021.1, from coordinate 13,357,188 downwards.
TGATTGATTGATTGATTGATTGATTGATTGATTGATTGATTGATTGATTGATTGATTGATTGATTGATTGATTGATTGATTGATTGATTGATTGATTGATTGATTGATTGATTGATTGATTGATTGATTGATTGATTGATTGATTGATTGATTGATTGATTGATTGATTGATTGATTGATTGATTGATTGATTGATTGATTGATTGATTGATTGATTGATTGATTGATTGATTGATTGATTGATTGATTGATTGATTGATTGATTGATTGATTGATTGATTGATTGATTGATTGATTGATTGATTGATTGATTGATTGATTGATTGATTGATTGATTGATTGATTGATTGATTGATTGATTGATTGATTGATTGATTGATTGATTGATTGATTGATTGATTGATTGATTGATTGATTGATTGATTGATTGATTGATTGATTGATTGATTGATTGATTGATTGATTGATTGATTGATTGATTGATTGATTGATTGATTGATTGATTGATTGATTGATTGATTGATTGATTGATTGATTGATTGATTGATTGATTGATTGATTGATTGATTGATTGATTGATTGATTGATTGATTGATTGATTGATTGATTGATTGATTGATTGATTGATTGATTGATTGATTGATTGATTGATTGATTGATTGATTGATTGATTGATTGATTGATTGATTGATTGATTGATTGATTGATTGATTGATTGATTGATTGATTGATTGATTGATTGATTGATTGATTGATTGATTGATTGATTGATTGATTGATTGATTGATTGATTGATTGATTGATTGATTGATTGATTGATTGATTGATTGATTGATTGATTGATTGATTGATTGATTGATTGATTGATTGATTGATTGATTGATTGATTGATTGATTGATTGATTGATTGATTGATTGATTGATTGATTGATTGATTGATTGATTGATTGATTGATTGATTGATTGATTGATTGATTGATTGATTGATTGATTGATTGATTGATTGATTGATTGATTGATTGATTGATTGATTGATTGATTGATTGATTGATTGATTGATTGATTGATTGATTGATTGATTGATTGATTGATTGATTGATTGATTGATTGATTGATTGATTGATTGATTGATTGATTGATTGATTGATTGATTGATTGATTGATTGATTGATTGATTGATTGATTGATTGATTGATTGATTGATTGATTGATTGATTGATTGATTGATTGATTGATTGATTGATTGATTGATTGATTGATTGATTGATTGATTGATTGATTGATTGATTGATTGATTGATTGATTGATTGATTGATTGATTGATTGATTGATTGATTGATTGATTGATTGATTGATTGATTGATTGATTGATTGATTGATTGATTGATTGATTGATTGATTGATTGATTGATTGATTGATTGATTGATTGATTGATTGATTGATTGATTGATTGATTGATTGATTGATTGATTGATTGATTGATTGATTGATTGATTGATTGATTGATTGATTGATTGATTGATTGATTGATTGATTGATTGATTGATTGATTGATTGATTGATTGATTGATTGATTGATTGATTGATTGATTGATTGATTGATTGATTGATTGATTGATTGATTGATTGATTGATTGATTGATTGATTGATTGATTGATTGATTGATTGATTGATTGATTGATTGATTGATTGATTGATTGATTGATTGATTGATTGATTGATTGATTGATTGATTGATTGATTGATTGATTGATTGATTGATTGATTGATTGATTGATTGATTGATTGATTGATTGATTGATTGATTGATTGATTGATTGATTGATTGATTGATTGATTGATTGATTGATTGATTGATTGATTGATTGATTGATTGATTGATTGATTGATTGATTGATTGATTGATTGATTGATTGATTGATTGATTGATTGATTGATTGATTGATTGATTGATTGATTGATTGATTGATTGATTGATTGATTGATTGATTGATTGATTGATTGATTGATTGATTGATTGATTGATTGATTGATTGATTGATTGATTGATTGATTGATTGATTGATTGATTGATTGATTGATTGATTGATTGATTGATTGATTGATTGATTGATTGATTGATTGATTGATTGATTGATTGATTGATTGATTGATTGATTGATTGATTGATTGATTGATTGATTGATTGATTGATTGATTGATTGATTGATTGATTGATTGATTGATTGATTGATTGATTGATTGATTGATTGATTGATTGATTGATTGATTGATTGATTGATTGATTGATTGATTGATTGATTGATTGATTGATTGATTGATTGATTGATTGATTGATTGATTGATTGATTGATTGATTGATTGATTGATTGATTGATTGATTGATTGATTGATTGATTGATTGATTGATTGATTGATTGATTGATTGATTGATTGATTGATTGATTGATTGATTGATTGATTGATTGATTGATTGATTGATTGATTGATTGATTGATTGATTGATTGATTGATTGATTGATTGATTGATTGATTGATTGATTGATTGATTGATTGATTGATTGATTGATTGATTGATTGATTGATTGATTGATTGATTGATTGATTGATTGATTGATTGATTGATTGATTGATTGATTGATTGATTGATTGATTGATTGATTGATTGATTGATTGATTGATTGATTGATTGATTGATTGATTGATTGATTGATTGATTGATTGATTGATTGATTGATTGATTGATTGATTGATTGATTGATTGATTGATTGATTGATTGATTGATTGATTGATTGATTGATTGATTGATTGATTGATTGATTGATTGATTGATTGATTGATTGATTGATTGATTGATTGATTGATTGATTGATTGATTGATTGATTGATTGATTGATTGATTGATTGATTGATTGATTGATTGATTGATTGATTGATTGATTGATTGATTGATTGATTGATTGATTGATTGATTGATTGATTGATTGATTGATTGATTGATTGATTGATTGATTGATTGATTGATTGATTGATTGATTGATTGATTGATTGATTGATTGATTGATTGATTGATTGATTGATTGATTGATTGATTGATTGATTGATTGATTGATTGATTGATTGATTGATTGATTGATTGATTGATTGATTGATTGATTGATTGATTGATTGATTGATTGATTGATTGATTGATTGATTGATTGATTGATTGATTGATTGATTGATTGATTGATTGATTGATTGATTGATTGATTGATTGATTGATTGATTGATTGATTGATTGATTGATTGATTGATTGATTGATTGATTGATTGATTGATTGATTGATTGATTGATTGATTGATTGATTGATTGATTGATTGATTGATTGATTGATTGATTGATTGATTGATTGATTGATTGATTGATTGATTGATTGATTGATTGATTGATTGATTGATTGATTGATTGATTGATTGATTGATTGATTGATTGATTGATTGATTGATTGATTGATTGATTGATTGATTGATTGATTGATTGATTGATTGATTGATTGATTGATTGATTGATTGATTGATTGATTGATTGATTGATTGATTGATTGATTGATTGATTGATTGATTGATTGATTGATTGATTGATTGATTGATTGATTGATTGATTGATTGATTGATTGATTGATTGATTGATTGATTGATTGATTGATTGATTGATTGATTGATTGATTGATTGATTGATTGATTGATTGATTGATTGATTGATTGATTGATTGATTGATTGATTGATTGATTGATTGATTGATTGATTGATTGATTGATTGATTGATTGATTGATTGATTGATTGATTGATTGATTGATTGATTGATTGATTGATTGATTGATTGATTGATTGATTGATTGATTGATTGATTGATTGATTGATTGATTGATTGATTGATTGATTGATTGATTGATTGATTGATTGATTGATTGATTGATTGATCTCACCTGGCGGCCCGTGCGCTCCCGCCGCCGCTGTCAGTTCTCGCCCGTGACAGTGCGCCGCCGAGACGACCAGCCGCCTGCTGATCAGCGTGCCGCCGCACGAATGCTTGCCCGCCTCGCGCACGTCGATCTGCCACGGCACCGCCCCTGGAGGCGGTTCGTCCCCACCCACTACGCGCGGCGCCCTCGGTGGACGCCACTGTACGCTGCGCGCGCCGCACTTTTGTGCGCCGCCGCTGCTGCTGGTAGAGGCGCTGGAAGATGGAATCGAAGGGTTGGTCATCATTTTGGGGTGGTGAGTATTGTGGTGAAAAGAGGTTTTTTTCATGAAGGTTGAAAAATTGACTCTTTTCATAGGTTCTTTCGTCTGCTTTTTCGGTGTCGTGTAATCTACACCACACTCGAAATCATCTGATTTTCAGTGCAGTTATCCTAATGTTATTCAGACGAATGAGAAACTTGAACAGTCTCGTACATTTTTTATGTTATTTGTGATTGTTGGGGTAATAAGTCCTATGATTGATATATCATATATATAGTTCAGGAAGAAGTCGTTGCTGGCTTGTAAAGAGTCAAACTCAAAAATAGTGGGGTATTGCAGCAATAAATTAAACGTGTTAAGTTTATCCAAGCTTTCGGAATTTAATATAATTCCATCATCAAAGAAATCTTAGATGAGGATGGTTACATAGGTGGTGATATAATGACACATAGATTGATGTGAAGTATAAATATAAAACATATTAAAATTATTAATTAAAACATTAGTTGATTAAAGTCAACTTGTCTGAGGAGTTCAAAAGAAGAATCAATTCATCACCCTCTTCCAGAGTAACTAAATATTTCATCGCACATTTTGAATTTAATTATACCAATATTATACCCATTTAGCATCGTTTTGATGTTCTCGTGGATTTGTTTAATTTATTTACATGTGACCTGACCCCTGACCACACAGTTTTTAAATTAATTTCGAGCGTATTTCACACTCGATTCGGACTAGGTGGAGATAAACTACACTGGTGTAGAATACACCTCTCGAAACGATTGCTCACAAGTGGTGCAAAATACACGAGGTGTAGGAGAGTTCTACACTTTGCATATAAACGAATGGGTCTTATGTAACATTGTTGTTGAGTACTGGATGCATTACACAAAACAAGATACGCCCCGTGTGTAAGAGCCTTTACACAACGGGCTATTCGCGATAGAAAATAACACGTAGCGCTATCTCATGGTAACAACTCGAACTTACTCTTACTCGAAATGGTATCGTTTTTGTTTTGATTTCGTATTTGTGACATTTTTGTCATTGTGACATTACTGACATTAGTATTTTTGCCACCAGAAAATAACTGAAACGAGAAAAAAGATTAGATTTCACATGCATTTCACCGAAAGAACTCTCGAAAAACAGCTGAAAGTACACTTTTCACATCATAACCGAATGTAAACAGAACAGAGGTTAATGTTGCCGAATAAAAAACGATAGACATATGAAATTCGGCTTCACTTTGCTAACATTATAGCGTATGGTCAATATTCGGTCTGATTCTCTAAGGAAGTGGTTATATTAACAACTGTCATTTGGGTGGCAAATAGGAAGGTCAGTTGTTATTTGAATCACTTTCCGAATCTTCAATTCTCTAACGTCAGAATGGAAAAAAAATTTAACAACTTGTCGTTGGTTCACCACTGATGAAGTGACTAAATTATCCACCAGATTTTACTGGTGGAAATGAAAAAATAATTCATCATAAAGGTGATATATATTTGAAGAGGCAGTTATGAAGGAAATTTTTCACAGTTTTTAGGATTTCAGTCACTCAGGAAATAATTATATGGTAGGATAATCGATATTACTGAGAACCTATAACTTCCTACTGAAAAAAATATCATAAAAATATCTACATATATATGCTCATGAAACAGATAGCATCCAATTATATAGAGCCTTATGAAATTATGCAAACCAATTCAACATTATGGACCTAAAAATTTACAGAAGATATATCACATGCCAAGAATATTAATGTTAATGATGTCTCTGATAGAAATAATGATGTGTTAAAATAAATACCTAGCTGAATCAATGAGCAATGATCCTGTGTAATAATATTATTTCCAGGATATATTTATACCTACCTCACTGAGTTCATTAACAAAACATATAATTATTACTCCTGCAATTATTCATGAAAAACTTGGCAGTCCCGGACAAAGAAGACCAAAAAGTAATCTGTGTGCCAATATTTTCTATGTGCTAATACTTCATCGAATCCAAGAAATGAGGTTAGATTGACGTTGAAATTGCAGAAAAATAGCAAACTATAATAAAACAGAAGAGGAGTTACTAACTTTTCCGCATTTATTTACCACTGAGTGGAAATGTAAGAAATTAGCAACCTTGATAAATTTCGTATTTGAAGAATACCACATATGAATAGTGGAAAATCTAAAGTGGTTGAAAAAGTAGTTGTTAACAACGTTACTAATTTATCCACTGTGTTAACCACTTTTTAAAGAATCGGACCAATTGTAGGTAATAGATATATGGGGGGAAATGATTTTTTGTAAAAATCGATTCAGAAAGCGAAAACAAATTCAAATGAACACCACCAGGGATTTCACAAGCTTCCAGTTTGCGTATATAATCTATAAATTTCTATCAGAGATTGAACAAAACAAATGTTCAAGTAATGTTAGAATTCTTACTAAAATAGGAGGATGTTCATTGCTCAGTTGAATATGTGTTTGCACACCCAATTTGAATGAAGTATGTTGTAGGTTCGAGTCTCAAGTACTTTTCATTTATTTTTCTATCCAAAGTCAATGGTTTTTTCGATATTTACTTTTCATTAGCTTTCAAAATAAATATGTTTGACAAAAACCATTGAAATTCTTATTTTCGATAAAAAAATTTTCCAAATATCTTGTCCGTTTGAATTGAAAAAATGTATAGTATTCTACTCTCGTGTAATGGCTATTACTTATTCGAATGATTACGACATTCGCCCACGCTTCACGTCGCAAACTTCATTCTCATGAGTAATAGCTGAAGCTATTACACGCTTGTTGAATAATATACTATTTTTCTACAAACGGTTACAATGTAGCCTTTGACGCTTTCAAATCTCAAAACAAAGTAAACGTTTCCTGAGGAATGTCATAGAATTGCCGCTCGTGCGCAAAAATAATGTCATTGTCAATAATTGCTGTGGATACTTGATCCAATCGAGAATATCGTTTTCAAATCCTTCGATGGATATCTTGTGGATGTCCATATCATATCTAGGGAAATCTCGACCAGAATTGGATATGAAATTGATTTTCATGGGATATCATGTGTTATTCGGATTATATTCCATGAAAATCTGAAAATGTTCAAATACATATTTTATATTTCAGTTATTATTTTGAAAGAGGAAAATGTCCTTCCTCCCTATCTGAAATGAACTCAAAACGGATATCCATAGGATATTGTGTGTCATTTGGGCATCAATATCAAAATTCCGAGATCTAAGTCGGAATTCCGAGATCGGAATTTGTATCGAAAATAAAAATACAATTATTAGTGGCCCCTCTACGCTTTCGTAATTAGGTGACTTCTTCTTGGTTTATTCACTATACTTGTATAATATTCCCTATCTTTTTGAAACTAATGATTGGTAAATGGAAATGACAAAGAAACTGATAAAATAAATGAACACGAGTATTGAAAGGTCTGATAATGGCAGTTCATTGTCAGATTATATTTCCATATATTTAGTATACATATTCAATTCTCCAATGAACGGTTCTACTCTTACTCTTTTGAAACTTCCTATATTTCAAAATTATTATCATCTCTAGGTAGAGATAAAATCCAATCTTTGGAAAAGTCAGGTGTATTCAGACTGAATTGTTCAGTACCCAACTGTAAAATGTGATTAACACTGTTCATTAGATATCAATTTCTGATCACATCAATCTGTCATACGAATTCTAAAAAATATATCATAATAGTTATTTATGTATTAAGGGAATTATGAGGGCCTTAATTACCGATGGCAAAGTTTGCGTCCCGAGGGCCTCTGGCCCGAGGGACAGCAATTGCCAGAGGTTATTAAGGCTCTATAATTCCCGTGGTACATAGATCATTTTATTTTTGACCGATTTTCATAACAATATGTCCATATTTAGAACGCAATAAATGTTTAAATTCATAACCTTTCTGGTATATTTGAATTAGGTAGCGTTGATTGTAGCATTGTTGGTTGTTGCTAGGTTGTAGCTATGTTACATGTTTATAAGCAAACTTTCTTTATCAATCAATGTTTTTCCGTTAAAAACGTGTTTATTTTTCACCACAAATCGACGATCTTTTTCTGATATAATGAAGGATATTATAAAAAAAGCGGAAAAAGCAAGGCAATCATTACTTCCATCGAAAAGTGAAGTCCTATATCAAAAAGAATACAACTTATATCTGAAGTGGCTGACACAGAGAAATGTTATGTCAAAAGATGCCAACTAAACTGTCTTTCTGGCATATTTTCAAGAACTGGTAAAGTATTTTCAGTATTCTCTGGTAGATTTGGTAATAATTGTATTTATTCGTTGCAGTCAGAAACGTTTAGCCCAAATTCGTTATGGACTAAATGGTCAATGCTCAAATCGATGGTGACCATATATGAGAAAAGAGATATCACCAAGATCAACGAACTAGAGGCTTTTTTGAAACGGAAAAGTAAGGGGTATAAGCCGAAAAAGTCTGCTGTCTTATCTCCTAAAGATGTCATCAAATTTCTAAAGGACACCCCTAATGAAATTCATTTATTGCATAAGGTAATTTTTTTCTCATAATTTTCTTTTTCGTTTGTTTATTTCGTTTTATTTGTTATAGGTTGTTCTAATTATGGGTTATTTTGGAGGATGCAGAACTCAGGAACTTCTAAATATGAGTATAGCAGATATAGAGGACCGGGATACTGTTATGGTAGTGAACGTACCGGAAAGTAAAACTGGTGTATCGAAGAAATTTACAGTTGTGGATGAAAAAGAGTTCTCTGCTTTGCCTTTATTGAGACTTTGTATGTCCTTGCGTCCTGAAGGTACAAAACGATTTTTTTTGAGCTTCCGACAAAATAAATGTACAACTCAGCCAATTGGAAAGAATATGTTTGGCAAAATTCCCAGCAAAATCGCAATGTATTTAGGATTGCCAAACCCACTAACCTATACGGGACATTGCCTTCGTCACACTTCTGCTACTGCCCTAGCCAATGCAGGAGCAACTATGACAAACTTAAAAAGACACGGAGGTTGGAGAAGTTCCACGGTGGCAGAGGGGTATCTGGAGGACAGTATTGAATTGAGAAATAAAACGGCGCGTATGCTGTCTACTTTGCCATCAGAAGAGGCAGGCACCTCGACTGTAGTGAACAGCAACAGCACCACCCATAAAAAAGAAGAAATTGTTTCCAGCGGCGGAAGTAATTTTCAGGGAACATTTGAAAATTGTACATTTATTATTTGTAATGACGTGAATAAGGAAAATATGTCTTTGTTTTCATTACATATAAACGATTATAAGCATTTCTTGTATCATTTTCACCTGTAAAAGGTAAGAGGGAGTTTTTGAACCTTAATATCCCAAGGGAGTTATGACCCTTATTATAGATATCGTAACTATGACGATATAAGCTTATAATGTCACTGTCAGAAATAAAAAACATTGTTTCCATGATACCCTCCACTGATTCGCGCCGATTTCAAGGTTCAGTGATTCGAATCGGTTCTGCTCCAGGTAACAAAAGGACCTATAAATGAGGGCTCAGATTTTCTTAAGATCAGTTCATACTTGTACTTCAATCAATATGTATCAGCTGATGAAATATATTGGCGCTACTCAAAATCCAGTCTACCAGATCTTCCCACAGAAATGTGGTCCACAATATTTCGGCGAGTTTTTTTTCATCACATTATCATAACACATTCTGATCTACTTTTTTCTCAGATATCTAGATACTATGACACAATTGACTACTGCGAAATCCGATCCGGTGTTTATAAATGTTTGCCTCGTTGATAGCATTCTACGACGAAGATCGAAAGAAGGAAGGAAGATGAAGAAGATTATCTTCAAGAATTCGGTGATGAATCCGACTATAAGAAAATTGAACGACAACGCTATACCAGAAATGGCGGACCCATAATTGAGTCAGTTGGTAAAAAGATCCATCAGAAGAGACATCACGAGAGAAAACAAAACATTAGAAAACAGTTCTCATCTATTCGCATGTAAAAAAATATTTCATAGTATTAAGTTATTTTTTCTCGATATATATATATATATATAAAACTAGACACTTAGTGGGGATTGCAGCACAGGTAAAGTATACTCTTTCAAGTTTGCTCCAAGCTTTCGAAAAATTTTATTTTCATCATCAGGGAAGTCTACAATAGCAATGAAAAATATTTATAAAGATTATTCTTTGGTCAAAAAGATGGAAAAAAAATATATAAAAAAATATAAAATAGTACTTACAACTTGGGTGAGGTTGCAACCATTTGTGTTAGGAAAAAACCAACGAAACATTGAGAAAACATTGAAAAATGGTTAAAAAGTATAAAATGTATCAAAATTTACTAAAATACATAATTGTTGTATATTACATATAGAATTGTCTTCAGATAAACGTGAAAGCAAGCCTTGGAAAAAGGTTAGCGTCAGTTATGTTTTTTTTGAACTGAAAAAACTTGGGAACTGCAAAACGCTCTTCTTTTTCTGAACGAGGAAAAAGAAGAGCGTTTTGCAGTCCCCAAGTTTTTTCAGTTCAAAAAAAACATAACTGACGCTAACCTTTTTCCAAGGCTTGCTTTCACGTTTATCTGAAGACAATTCTATAGGTATGTAATATACAACAATTATGTATTTTAGTAAATTTTGATACATTTTATACTTTTTAACCATTTTTCAATGTTTTCTCAATGTTTCGTTGGTTTTTTCCTAACACAAATGGTTGCAACCTCACCCAAGTGGTAAGTACTATTTTATATTTTTTTATATATTTTTTTTCCATCTTTTTGACCAAAGAATAATCTTTATAAATATTTTTCATTGCTATTGTAGACTTCCCTGATGATGAAAATAAAATTTTTCGAAAGCTTGGAGCAAACTTGAAAGAGTATACTTTACCTGTGCTGCAATCCCCACTAAGTGTCTAGTTTTATCTCTGACTGGTCAGCAACGACTTCCCTTCCACATATATATATATATATATATATATATATATATGATTATTTCGATATTGTCCCGTTCGATAATGAGTATTGCTTTCAAATTTCGAGAATGCATATTCAACAGTTGGCAGAATTGAAGCATTCGTTTAATTTAAGATGTAGGTGTTAATTTGAGAGGTAGGTGTAAAATCGAAAAAGAAACAACTTATCCCCTTAAAATTTTTTGAAATTCCAATAAATAAGCCTATTTTCAGCGATTACTTTGAAAAAATATTACTTTTGACAGGTAGCGAAAGTCACGTGACCACATCCAGGTAGGTCATTTTTCATATTTTTCAAAGCACAACTCAACGCCCAAGTCGAATTTCAAAATAAATCATTAATAAAAGTTTTTCCCATATAATGCGGACTTTATGAAGGACACTGTAGACCAAAAAACTGTTAGGTACTATTTCGCTGAACAGCCATCAACAGTGAACAGCCCGTAATTTTACCCAAAAATTCTACCAACTTCGATATTTCGCTTGTGTCATCCACCTTTCTTGTGTCATTGATTGTGAATCGAAGCACTATATTTGCAGGCGGAAAATTCGAATCTTGAACAATGCCTTGAAACATTGAAATAAATAAAAAAATACTATAGATTTGTTTATATTTTGTTTTTGTAGCATGAAAATTTGTAGGTACAAAAATGAAATTCATCAGTTGCAAGTTGAGAAGTGGTTGAAATTAGATTATCAGTACGCTACAAGAACAAAAACTGATCACTATGTTTTATAAACATCTCTAATACATCACAACGGAAAATCTATTACTATCTCAACTCCAATTCTATTACGTTCATATACGTTGTATTTCAAAGTTGGTGGCAAAGTTGCCTCCACTTGGCACTTATAGTGCTTAATGTATATACAGGGTCACTCACGGTCAATGGTAGGTTAGACGTTTCTGGAGAACAGGACGTAGGAGTTTTATGAAACGGTTTCGTGCTATCTCTATCGTTCTAAAATATTCTCAGCGTTGCGGCGATGCCGCTTCTATCGAAAAGTAGCAACAACTTTTTTATTTCAATTGAAACACCCTGTATTTTGTTACATTCTCGAATTCTTCCTAAAGAACTGATTTCGTCAATGCGTCATACTTGGGGTCTAGGGTGAATAATTACAGAGACTTGGGGTGTGAAAAATCGAGATTTTTCAACTTTAGGAATTTTTTGTGCCGAAACTATCCATTATTGCTCAGAACGACTTACATGTTCCTATCTCAAATTTCCATTTACTATCGATTGATATTTAATTGAAACAAATACAGGGTGGTTCCGAATTTTGAGATTTGCACTACCCTGTATTTGTTTCTATTTAATGTCAGTAGATATTCAATGAAGAGTTGAGATAGGGACATGTAAGCCGTTTGAGCAAGAATGGATAGTTTCGACACAAAAAATTCCATTCCTCAATTTGAAAAATCTCGATTTTTCACACCATATATCTCTGTAATCTTTCTCGCTATACCCCAAGTATGATTTATTGATGAAATCAGCTCTACAGATAGAATCTAAATACAGGGTGTTACTACTTTTTGATAGGAGCGGCAACGCCGCAACGCTGAGAATATTTTAGATCGATAGAACAAAACTGAAAACCTAAGAAACCAAATTTTCAGAATAATCCTACGTCCTGTTCTCCAGAGACGTCTAACCTACCATCAACCGTGAGTGACCCTGTATAGCAGTCAATGTGTTTCGCTGGTTCTGGACCTCCCCCTAAGGTCACACAACTCCACGTGGCCTTGGGGAGTGACCTTGGGTTGACCTTGAGAATAGTGTGGCCTTGGGAGTTGATGCGGCTTTGGGGAGTGATAGATAAAAATCTAATGGTCCCTGCTGTGGCCATAAATGGAAAAAATAATAAAAGCATGTCCATGGTTGGAATTTCAGAAATATTCAAGAATGAATTGAATATTCTCATAAGAAATTCTAGCGGAATTTGAAAATTAACCAATGTCGATCAATTATTAATCAAATCATGTTTAGATCAAAGTAATTTGCTGGAATTTCAATAATATTCGGGAATAAACTCGATATTTCTGGGTACACATTGTTGCAGATCGAAAAGCTCGATTATCTAAGAGAAAAAATGGACCTTTAATCCCGGTCTTTTCAGGATGCGAATTGCGTAAAAAACAAAGAAATAAGATAAAGCTTATAGAAGGTTCCGACAACGATCAGCACTAAAGGGACTCACCGATTTCGTTGGAGTCCTGGTTCCCGATCGAGCTTCTGGAAAGGGCCCTTTCACTCTACTAGGAACTGTCTGGATCAAGGTCTGGATCTAACTTGGGATAGTAACCGCACACACTTATGCAATTGTGTGGTTAGTCACATGAATGTTGAGGGCGGTATTTCACTAATTGTACTTATGCAACAAAGCAAAAATTAAGCGTAAACAGTATATATCGCAGCACTTTCACACCGGCTATATTGGCACGCTTCTCAGACGCAATTGCCCCTCAGTGCTGACAGAAGATATGCGCAAGCGATTTCGACAATTTACAAAATGACACAAAAACTATATAGTTTGTTTTGTTCGTTCTGCAACACACATCATTCTTGAATTTTGATTAATCTCGAATAATTCCACTACCGAAGATTTCTGAATGATTCCCCAGTTGAATAGAAAGTATCTTCGAAACACATGAAAGCTAGAAATTTTAAGGAAATTCAAATGATCTATAAAATCTTTTGCAAATTTGAAAATCAACGATACTCGGTATATAGTATCGCATCTCATCGACTTGGATGTGATTGATTCATGCTCAAAAAAAGCAGTAAAAAGATTATAGTTCTTTTGCATTGTTCTTTGTTCTCATTCGTATCATTGTGGACAGTCATATACAACTTATATAATTGTTCTTGAACCATATCGATAAGCTAGGATGATTTATTCAGTTTGTTCGCGATGCTTGAACACTTTGGTTGTTCGGCACAATATTGATGATATATACGCCGGTGTCATCATCATTGTCGTGACGGTATTATATAGAAATATAATAAAGACATCATCATCCCTCTAAGACATCGGAAGTGCGGTTCCCTTTACCCAGTTAACTATTGTGGATGTGTGCAGTGTTCTGAAATGTGAGGTGTGTAAGAGCAGCATCATCATGGCATGTAGTTCCAGAAAAAAAATCAAATCACTACCCAAGTAGGGGTGGATTGAAGAATTGTTTCCCGAGGGTGAGTGAATTTTCATTTTGCATGCTAGATCGTCAAACGATAACTGATTTTTTATGTCCATACATTGTGATATATTTAATCTATGATTGTGATTAGCTCACAAACATAGATTTCGGAGGTGAGTGATCTTCAATTTACATAGATATTTATGCACCAAAACCTGTGAATCTATTCAAACAATACATTTTTGTAACTTGGTTATATATAAACTCGATTTTTTGTTGGTATTTGATAGTTTTTTCAAGCAGCAATCGCTACGCTCAGTTAGGTGAAAAAAAAACCTCACATATCAATCTTTATTGTTCGGCTAGTAACAAGTGGAGTCATACACGTACCTACTTTTTTCTCTTCAACGGTCATTACCTATAACGTCGTATTACGTTCGTAGAACCTATACTCGTTGGTATTAGTTATTACTCTGATCTCATATTCACATACACAGTAACCGCTACCCTCTTTGTTTGGTTAGGTGGAAAAGAAAAATATCAGGTTGAACCGTTCAAACCGTTGATTGATCAATCAACGGGTTGAACCGTTATATCTATTGAATCATACCCATTGTTTGACAAGCTAAATTTGCGTTTGCGTGGCGAATGGATATATAATTGATAAAATATAAGTGACGTAATCACGAGCGTAATCACCATTGTGGCTCACGCCAATCTAACATTGGCCCATTTTTTGGGAAAAGGCCAATGAGACAAAAAATCATAAAAACGAGTTTTCTTGTTAATTTGATTTTGACATTTAATATTTGTTGCTGTTGAAGTGTCATACATTGTAATGATTTCATTGATTCTCGGTTTGAAAACTAACGTAATTTGCAACAAGTAATTTCATATTTTTATAGACTGTGAATTCCTTCATCCTCCATTATTGACTTCCATAATTGGTTTTTATTCAAAATATTGAAACAGAAATAAAAAAAAACGGGGTTATGATGTCTACATAATCCTGGCTTAAAATATAAAGCCGCCAATTGTGGCCGCTCAGAGTTGAGCGAGCTTGAATGATTTTGTAGATACAAAATCGTAACTATAAGCGAGCTTAAGCCTTAAGCTCAGCTTAATGGCTTACGGCGAATACGGCCGTGGAATACATTAAAAGTGACTATAGATTTGTTCATATTTTGTTTTCGTAGCATGAGAATTTGTGAGTACAAAAATAAAATTCATCAGTTGCAGGTTGGAATATGGTAATCAGTACGCTACGAGAACAAAATCTGATCATTATATCTTGTAAACATCTCATTACATCACAACACAACGAAAAACTATTACTTTCTATTACTATTTCGACTGCAATTCTATCACGATGAATGTCAAAGTGGTGGCAACACTGTTTGGAGGTTATGTTTATGTTTGACTTGTGTTTTGTTGTACTGAAATTCATGTTTTGACTGATTATTTTTTTATATTAGTAGTTTGACTCCTGAATTATACATTGACATCAAGTGTACATAATGAAAGTGTGGCCAAATGTGAGTTGTTGTTCTTCTAGCCTACTAGGCGCTGTTGCCAATATGTGAAGTAGAACCAAAGCGATTTAAAATTTGAAACCCCATATTTGGAAAATTGATTCAGATAGTTTCCGCAACGAATTCGAAAAATTCATGAATGAAACTCATAATCAATCAGTTCATACTTGCATTTGCTGTAATAAGCCGAATTGAGGAATATTCCCCATTAATATTGTCAAAACTCAGTTTTGAGCAGTATATTGTTCATTGAAGTATCCATGTGCATTAGGACTTGAATAAAATATCTAAGCATACTCTATGTTTTTTTCTAGTTTCACAAGGATCAATGAACAATCTCAATTTGATTATTAGGACTCTTATTGAGAAAAACAAGAGTTAGTGATCGTCCATTATTTTATCTCATTTTTTGGTCATAATATTCTACCGAAAGACAGCTACGAGTTGAGTTTGATTGTGGCAGTATTTTCATAGGACCCAGTAGACCTAGTACTAGAATCGAAACATACACTCAACATCTGAAAACAAAAGAACGCATAGAACGTGTATTCAACCTATACAAAAACTTGCAGTCAAGTTTCATTCTGATATAATTACAAATATCGAGAAAAATTTGTTTTCGATGTCCCATGTGAATTATTGAAAGTTCGATGGTGATTGGATTTGATTGGGTACTGCTGTAGAAATCTGTATTATTGATCGTAAAAAAAAGAGTTGCTCAGATTTTGTTACAGAAGAAATTTTAACAGAGGAAATAAGACACAAAAACAAGTTGGCTCTACAAACATTTTCCAGGATGGCCAAAGAAAGGAGATCATACATCTCAACAGGCAACCGTGATTAGTAGTGTCCTGGGTTAGAACCCAATCGATTTTTTTATATTATTTTAATGATCTAGTATTCTAGTAGATTCTAGTATCTATATCCTAAATCAACTTCTTATATTCTCATCACTAAAGCTATAGGTGATTCTGCTGTTTTATTCCTAATGAAAATTCACTTTCTGTTCAATCATGTTATTTTGTTTTATGTACAGGGTGGCCAGATAATAATGCAAAGTGCGCAGTATCTCGGAAAATTTTCGTCTAAGAGACTTGCCGAAAAATGTATATATCGAGATACGGCTTTCACTAGCCTATTAAGGTATCATTCCACTACATTTTCATGAAAAAAAAGTCATATAATTGCAATTGATTTTTCAGACAATTTTGCAATTTTTTGTTATTATGTCAAAAAACGCGCCCTAGTGTAGTATTAGCGTAGTACCTTGAACGCACTTGTCTTGGTACTGAATATCTATCGACGATCGACTGAGGATCGTTCGGGGGTTCTCGGCCAGTGCCGAATTTGACTCCATTCTCGCGAAAAAATAGATATTCAATAATAAATGGATATAGGATGATGAAGATTTTCAAGGAATAATCACCGGTAAATCTGAAAATTGAATTTAATAAACTTAAACTAAATTAACAAACAAAAAGCTAAGCGTAAACAAAAGTAGAGCAAACGAAAAAAAATTGTCAAAACCAGGAGTTGATATCTCTTGAGGAACCGGAGAAATAATCGAAATAGTATTATGAAAACATTCACCACAGGAATCTGAATTATAAATTTCAATAATAGTAGCCAGAACCATCCTGTATCTATGAAATTATGATTTCAATAATTCATGCCCAGCACATTTTTCTATCAATTGTGTGATATTATTTAGATTCAAGATATCCTGGCAAGTGGATATAGGGAGGGGTAGCATGTTTGGGTGGCCAGCTAGGTCTCCAGATCTGACTTGTTTAGTTTTTTATTCATGAGGGAGATGGAAAGATATGGTATTTCAAACCCGACCAACAACTAGGAACGAAATGATCAAGAGGATCAGAACTGCCGTCGAAAGCATACCAATGGCCGAATAAGTGGAAGCTGCAGTTTTATCCACTCGACGAAGACTCAATTCATGTATAGAAAATCATCGCGAACAATTTGAGCATCTAGGAAGATACTAGTACTACTAATTATCTCAGTTCCTATTCAATTTATGTTTTCTAATATTATTATCATTATTTCTCCGGTTTCTCAAGAGTAATCAACTCGCGGTTTTCGCCACTTTTCTTCTCGTTTGCTCTACTTTTATTTCACAGTATGAAAAATATATGGTTCAATTGAAAATTCTCGAAAAAAAAAATGAAAAATTGTCTGATTTTTCAAATGGTGCCATCTAGCGGTCACCGCGGGATTTAAATCGACTCAATTCGTGATTTAGCTGGAAGAACTGAAAAAACTCTTCAAAATGAGACAAAGTTCGTTAAATTCATTTACACCAAATTGTAGTTACAAGAGTTTTTCATAGTGCTATTCATCCTCCCCTCCCTCTTTCATTCAAAGAGCTAGCGCAATTTTTTTCGCATCGAAATAATTTGATATGAGCTCGAGATTATTAAAAAAGTGTTTTTGATATGTGTTAGAATAGAATAGAACTTTATTTAGCATCTATAGCTATTACATAACAATACATGAATGTTACATTTGATCACACATAAACAATATAATCTATACATTAAAATACATTTTTCTTAACCTTGTTTTAAAAGTATTGACATTTTCTGATGTCTTAACTAACAGAGGCAGATCATTATATATTCTCAAACCTTCAATGAAGAGTGTTTTTTCCAAAGCATTTGAGTTGAAACCTTGTATGTAGAACTGATCATTGAACCTTAAATCATAACTAACCATATCTGCCCTTCTGATTATATATTCTTGTAAGTAAGAAGGAGCTTGCTTATTAACAATTTTAAAAATTAATACTAAAGAAGACTCAACAATCAGTTGGGAGACATTTAGAAATTTCAAGGTCATTAGCATATCATTTATTGCAGTTAATCTGCTACACCGTAGTAGAATTCGCAGTGCTTTATTCTGAAGTAGCTGCAAACGATGTATTTGTGCAGATGAACAGGAGAGAAGTATGGACATGCAGTAATTAAAGTGTGGAAATATAATAGTGTTATAGACAATTTTTCTACACCATGGGGAAAGGTTTGTACAAATTCTATAAAAGTGACCGACCTTTTTGCCTATTTTTTTACATAAATAATCAATATGCCCAGAGAAATTGAGTTGAGGGTCAAAAAGAATGCCAAGATACCTTATCTCATTAACATACACTATTACCGAATTTTCAATTGTTAGCACAAAATTCTCTTGATTGAACCTAGTACAGTTGATTTTGCTACCTAATATCATACACTTTGTTTTTTGAGCATTTATTTTAAGTTTATTGGCCCTGAGCCAATTATTCAAAATGTCTAACTCATTATTCATGGATTCAACCATATTGTTATAATTTTTCCCAAATATGGAAATTAAAGTGTCATCAGCGAACAGATTAATAAATGAATTCTGTAGGTAAAGATGTAAATCATTTATATATAGTATAAACAATAATGGTCCAAGGACACTTCCCTGAGGAACCCCGTAGGTACTACCTATTTCATTAGAATAACTACCATAAATTTTTGTTTTTTGTTGCCTATTTGTAAGATAATTTGTTAGCCATTTGAGTACTATGCCTTTTATTCCGTATGCCTCACACTTCAATAACAATTTTGTCCTATCTATTGTTTCGAACGCTCTTTTCAAGTCTACAAATACACTAATGACAATTTTGCCATCATCAATGTCTTTTTTCCACTTGTTACACACCAATTGGCAGGCTGACTCCGTAGAATGATTATGCCTGAACCCAGATTGACAAGCAAACAACAAATTATTTACGTTTAGATATTTCACTAATTGCTCATGCACTAATATTTCGATTATTTTGTCAATTACTGGGAGTAAATTTATGGGTCTCAGCTCTTCGGGTTTACTAGGTTTATTTATCTTTGGTACAGGTATTATTGTACTGCACTTCAAGACTGCTGGCAAAACACCAGTTTGCAAACACGTATTTATGATATACAGTAGAGGATACCCCACCACCGGAAATAAATTTTTCAATAATGACACTGTAAGCACATCATCACCCGTTGATTTATTTTTCAAGTTATTTACTATTCTTTGTAATTTATTGAGGGAAACAACAGGAAACGTGTTAATATTAGAATTAACATCAACTTTCATTTCCCCGAAATTTGTAGGATCTGGTATGCTTTCAGAAATTTCTTTTATACTATCAAAATAAAACTTATTTAATTCTTCCTTGACACTTCCTGCACCTAGGTCCAACGAGTTGAAGTCGAAGTTAGTGTTTTTATTATTTAATATTTGTTTTAGTGTATGCCACATTTTCTTACTATCATTTTTACATTCATCAATAGTTCTTTCGTAAAATTCCTTTTCTGATATATTGATATATATATATTGATATATCAAATTTTCATAAAAACCCGTTTTTTGAAGTGGCCAATGCAATTACGCACTCTAGCGGTCGTCCTGGAAACTTGAAAATAATTTCCAGAAATTTCTCTTGGCCACTTTCATCTTAAATATTTTTTTTCGGCAACCGTCCGGAAAGTACGTACTTTCCAGACGATTTTTTTTTGAGAAAGTGGCATTTTTCCGGCCTAGTCCGGGAAGTACGTACTTCCCGGACTAGGCCGGGAAGAATCACATCGTTGTTGTCATTGTAAATATGAAAATCTTGGTAGTATGGTTTTGATAAATGCAGTTGATCATTACCATAGCAGCAAAATAACGACTGACAGCTATCTGACATAAAATTAGCTAACATTCAAAAATTATCAGATGAAAACAATCAATGTGAAACGGAAACTTTACCTTCTTGTTCTGACTTCAACAAAAGGCACTTAAATATACCAAGCATTTCAAACAAATTGAATCCATTCAATATTAACAGTTGTTCTAATTTTAATATAAATATTAATATAAATAAGAATTGAAATGTTCGAAATTTTGTTCTAATAAAGAAATGTGTTTCTTTGATTTGTTATTCTACACGGTTGCCGAAAAAATTGTGTACGCAACACGCCCGAAAACAGTTTTTTTGGACTCGCAGACTTCCAGGACTCGCTACGCTCGTCCTAGAATTTTGTCCACTCATCCAAAAAAACAGTATTTTCCGGACTTGTTACGTAAATTACTATTTCCGAAACCTATGCGGTAAGTAGTATCCGAGATACAGCCGGCGTCCTTTCCTAGTGGTACACCCGGTACACAAATGACCAACCCATAAATAAACAGACAAGATGGTTCATATATGCTGATGATACGGCCATAGCAACTTGGCAGCCTACTAAACTACGCAACACTTATTACGTCGCACCCCGAAATATTGCGCCTGTTGAAATTTTAATAACTTTTTTCTGATTTGAACAATTCGAATTCTGTTTGCACTGTTCGCTAGCTCAGTCCTTCAGCTATAATCTCGTATTTTTTTGTCACATGAGGTTTTTTCCATAAAATTGCTCCAAGGTGTTTTTTGAAACTGTGCAAAATTTCGGAATTTTCAAAAGGATCCCAAATGAAGAAAAACAGTTTTTTTCAACTTTAACAACTGAGGCATAAAGGGGATCTCATCAATTTGAGCTATCTCCAGAATTGTCTTCTTATCTCTTTTATTTACAGAGTGACCTCAAAAAATTAATTTTTTAGGTTTGCAGTCATAACTTTTTCCTCTTAAACCGATTTTTAAAATCTCATGCTCATTTTGAAGCTGAAACGTTAGATGAAGAGACAAAAAAATCAGAATTGACTAAAAATAAATATTAAAGATCAAGGGTTTCTGCAAAGGTGACCCAAATCTAAATCCCCCTCGAAATCTCGATTAAAAAAGAAAAATATCCAAAACGTTGTTTGATCGAAACGAAAATATCACCACAAAGAAGACTGAAGAAAAATTTTTGACCTCTTCCCCCCACAATTTTTTTTGCGGGTAAAATTTTTGCTGGTCAATCGGTTAGATATATCGGTAAACATATTTCACCTGACCCCCAAATCGGGATCGGATATTAAAAAAAAATAAATTCTTTCACCCCCCTTCCCCCCTTGGGATACTTTGGGTACGGATGAAGGGGAAGGAGTTATTTGTGATTTTTTTACATATTATTCTCGTGAGTTTCGTACAAGAATACTAAGAATCGCCCAAACTCGGGTACTCCAATTATCATAGTTTGATGTACAGGGCGAAAATAAGATATTTTTCAGAATCGAGACAAGCGGTACCCATAGCTGTGTTCAGCGGAAAAAGTTGTACAAAGAGATAAAAAAATTCGTTTCATAGGCGTACGTATAAACTTTTTTTGGGAGTATAAAAAATTAAATTCTTTGAAAAAAATCCAAAACATGATGGAAGACTTTGTATAGGGGGTGAGAAGGTTACCCTGAATTTTTGTTGTATTCAGATTTTTTTTATTATTTTTCAATTTTTTTATGAAGTCTTATATCTTCAGAAAAGAAAGACCTACGAATAGTTTTTTCTCTCCTGATCTTTATTGTCACGAGAACGTAATTTTCAACCTGTCTTGTCAGTCACTCATTATAATTCTTGTTACGTTGGTTACGGACCATGCATTTTTTTGGGCTGATTTTTTTTTTTTTACAACATGGCGTTTCAGTTCGGTTTTATCACGCACAATTTTTGACTACCGAAAGGAAAGAAAGATCTGGTTGTATCCAGAATGAAAGATCCTTCCTAAAACAAGTTGATTTTCATCTAATTCTCCTTCCAGTCGGGATTTACAGAGTGTTTCAGATTTCGGTCACCTTTGAGGAAACTCTCGATCTTGAATGTTCATCTTGAGTTAATTCTGATCTCCAAATCTTCTCATATGAGGTGTCAGCTTCGAAATGAGCCTGAGATTTTGAAAATCGGTTGATGAGGAAAAGAGTTATGACTGCAAAACCAAAAAATTGATTTTTTGCACTCTGTAAAGAAAGGTGATAAGAAGACAATTTTTGAAATGGCCAAAGGTAATGAGATAATCTTCATGCCTCTGCTGTTAAAGTTGAAAAAACAGTTTTTCCTCATTTGGGAACCTTTTGAAAATTTAGGAATTTTGCACAGTTCCAAAAAACATCCTGTAGCAATTTTATGGAAATAACCTTATGTATCGAAGAAGTACGAGATTAATGCTGAAGGATTGAGCTAGCGAACAGTGCAAACAGAATTCAAATTGTTCAAAGAAAAAAAAGTTATTAAAATATAAACAGGGGCAAAATTTTCGGGGTACGACGTAATTAGTGTTGCGTAGTTTATAAAAATAACCACCTCAAACCTTACCCTACTAAAACACAGGTGTATGCCTTCCACATTAGAAATAAGGAGGCGCAAAAAAAGCTAAAGGTATCATGGGAAGGCATTGTTTGGAGCACAATGACACATTAAAAAACCTAGGTTTTCGACTGGATCGAACTCTAACCTTTCGAAAAAATTGCCAAGAGGTCAAAGGAAAAGTATGCACAAGAAACAACATCATTCGGAAACTCACAAACACGAAATGGGAAGATCAGTCTTATACCCTTCGGACTTCGGCTCTTGTACTATTGTTACGAACTACGTGGGTAGAAGTGAACGACGACCGAGTTTCATATACAGGGTGGGTCACTCACGGTCGATGGTACCTTGGACGTTTATAGAGAACGGGACGTAGGATTATTCTGAAAATTTGGTTTATTGGGTAATCAGTTTTGTTCTATCGATCTAAAATACTTTCAGTGTTGCGGCGTTGCTGCTTCTTTCAAAAAGTAGCAACAACTTTGATATTCCAAATGGAACACCATGTGTTTTATTTCATTTTTAGATTCTTCTTGAAGAGCTGATTTCGTCGATCTATCATACTTGGGGTATAGTGTAGATGATAACAGTGATATAGGGTGTGAAAAATCGAGATTTTTCAACTTTAGGAATTTTTTGTGTCGAAACTATTCATTCTTGCTCAAAACGGCTCACATGTCCCTATCTGAACTTTCCATTTACTATCGATTGATATTTGATTGAAACAAATACGGGTGGTTCCAAATTTTGAGTTTTGCATCACCCTCTATTTGTTTCTATTAAATGTCAGTAGATAGTAAATGAAAAGTTAAGATAGGGACATGTAAGCCGTTTTGAGCAGAAATGATTAGTTTCGACTCAAAAAATTCCTAAAGTTGAAAAATCTCGATTTTTCACCGAGTTTTTCACACCCTATATCTCTGTAATCTTTCTCGCTATACCCCAAGTATGATAAATCGACGAAATCAGCTCTTCAGGAAGATTCTAAAAATGAAATAAAGTACAGGGTGTTCCATTTGAAATAACAAAGTTGTTGCTACTTTTTGATAGAAGCGACAACGCCGCAACGCTGAAAGTACTTTAGATCGATAGAACAAAACTGATTACTCAACAAACTAAATTTTCGCATGTAATACAACAAGTGTATTGATGATTATCGAAACAAAAATTCCATCGATTTAGAGAAACAAATCATGTTGCTTGGAAACTACACGAGCGCACAGCGCGAGTTTGGTTTCCCAAAGCAACATGATTTGTTTCGAAAAAGAGAAGGAATTTTCGATAATCATCAATAACACAAGTTGTATTTGTTCAGATTATTTCATGAATAAAATCAAAGCCATTTCGATGATTTTCTATTTTAAACGTACAGTTTATGGAATTAATTATTTTGATTATGCATTGTAGTTCGACACAAGATTCGTTATGCAACCAACAATACAGTTATGCCATTGTATGATGTAGGCAAGATTACCTATGCACTAGGTACTACTGAGCTAAGTTCATTATGATTGTTGTCACAATTTGTGTGGTTAGGTTACATTAGATTAATATTCTAATATTTCTAATTCTATTAATGCTGAAATTGTCTAAAATTTGTGGAAAATGAAGTGGATACATATTAATGGTGTGTGTTTATCATGGTTCAGACGAAAATTTGGTGTAGTGGCATTCATTTATTTACCAGGGAATCGAAAAATACTATGACAGATTGCAACTAGTAAGTCGTTGTTTAATTAAGCTACCCTACTGCCTTACTGCCTACGAATCAGAAAGCGAAATTCAGAAACGAAAACACAGCATGTAGGTATCCAATAGCCAATCAGGAGCCGAAATACAAAATCGAAAACATGGTGTTATTGCTTATCAACACAATCATTTCAACCAATCAAAAACGTGTATTTCAGCATGAATGAAATAATCAGAATAATCCTACGTCCCGTTCTCCGTAAACGTCTAAGGTACCATCGACCGTGAGTGAGCCTGTATATTCGAACAAACACTAACACTTATTACAGACTAATTTATAACAACTATTTATTTTGGAGGTTATGAACGATGTTCAGTGACTTCGTATTCTACTAACGCTGCCATTATCTGGCCCTGTATATATAGCATGGTTGAGTTGTTCTAGAACCTTCTGGAACTGTCATTTTCCTGTAATCTCTCTTCATCTGATAGCTTTCAGGATATTCCATCCTTTTCTGTTCTAGATCTTTCACGAACAATCGAGAGCTATTTGAAATGTCCAATACAGGAGGATATTTTAATATCGGCGATACTTCTTCTTGATTTCGCCGAATTCCATTACACTATGTTTCTATACCGCCGAATACGCTGCACCAGTATGGTTTAACTCTGGTAACACCAAAACACTGATTGAGACTGTGCGCATAGTACTTGACTGCTTGGAACCAACACCAACTGAGGAAATCTACCTAATAGTCGGTATTGCCCCACCTACAATTATTATAAGACGTGTTGCAACAGAATTTGAACTTGAAAAGCAAAAAACCGACCATAGACCACCCATTATAGCGGCATTATTTTCAACCGCGAGCAGATAAAAATGTCAACCTAAAAATTTCGACCAATCAAAAGCCTACATTTTGTATCGTTACCAATCTAGCAACTAGAACGATTTCTGAAAATGTATCTTCGTTATAGGAGAAGGAGCATGGTATTACACCGGACATTTTCTGACGGTTATATGTAGACTTTTTTTTTCTTGTTTACTTTTTTTTTTTCTTATTTTCTCGTTTTTTTTATTTTTTTTTTTTCTATTTTCTCTTTTGTGTTTTGTTATTTTTATTCGCTTTGATATGGTTTTTCTTTTTATGACTCATCATGTGAGTATTCAGGCACACCATTTCATGTAATTGTATACATAATTTTTTTCTATTTCCAGATTAATATTGTCTAATGATGGCCGTTGAGTCGATACTATAGTCAAAAAAAGGTTGTTTTCTTTATTATATTGTGTGGTCGACAGACTTTGTGTTATTATTTGATTAATTCACATTTACCTAGATTGAAGGGGGGTCGTTAAGGCTGTGCAGCCTCTCAAGCACCTCGATCTATTAGATATTTTGTGTATAACCCTCAATCTATTCGAGGCCCGGGATTCCGAGGCTTCGTGCGAAGTTTATCAGTTTCCTGGAAGCAAGATTCCTGACATCGGAGGGCTCTAAAAAGGCCCCTTCCAGGAACTTGAGCTTCTTGCAGAAGAGCGCTAGGCATTCGTAAAGCAAATGTTCTGCAGTTTCAGCGAAGTTCTCGCAGTAGCGGCAACTATCACTCTCTGTTTTACCCATCTTTTTGAGGTGATACCTCAGAGGGCAGTGTCCAGTGAGGAGTCCCGTCACCAGTTTCAAGTCTTTTTTGTCCAACTCGAGAAGCTGTTTAGCTTTCCATGGCGAGAGGCTCACTAGCCTTTTCGCTTGTCTTTGTCCTGGCACTTTATTCCAGTGAGATTTCATTTCTTCTGCTTCCCAGCGTCGGAACTCTTCTCTCAGGTGGGCTTTGGAAATTTCGCAGAAGGGTTCTGGGCCGAGAAATTGTGTATTTGCCCCTTTTTTGGCAGGGCAGTCTGCTTCCTCGTTGCCTTCAACTCCCTTATGACCTGGCACCCACATTAATGTGGGTGCCAGGTCATAAAGGAGTACATTTTTTTACGTCTATAGGTTGAATGAAATTCACCAAACATGCGCACTCAAAGTAAATATATTTATACCAACTTAAACTCAGATGATGCTGCTGCTAACTAACAATGAATTTTGAGTTTTCCTGTTAATCCTGTCATTCTGTATGTCTTCAAACATGTTTACCAGAATGATTCTTTCAGGCGCTCGCTCCATGTGCTGTTTTCTGCCATGATTATTCGATGTATCCAGACGATGAATAATGATAAACTGATTTGTTGAATCACATTTTGAATATTGCTCAATATAGCCGAGATACGGATTTGTTAGTAACGGCTGACAATAAATACTACCAGGTGTTAAAGAGAATCAGATTCTTGTCCTGCGATTATTGAAATTGTACATCTTGATAAACGGAACTCTCGGTAAATATAATAGAAATATCGAAAACTTTGTATTTCATTTTACTGTTTATACACAGCCGTCCAGTCGACTAATAATATTTACATTGTGTATGCTTGCCTGGCGTCGAGACCAATTAAAAGCGTGGGACAAACCTTCACTATCTCTTCCAAACTGTGATTCAAATAATATTTCAATGTGGAATTTTCTTTGCCGAATACCACCTAGCTTCAATTAAATGTCCACTGAGATCCATTTACTGATTTCTGCATAAAGAACTAATCATAGAGTAAGTTTTATATCCTCCAAAATTCACATAATTATATGTTTTATTATTTTATACACTATTTTCACATGCCCATCGAGATCATTTGCTGAATCATATATCAACATGCATTTGTTATTGAAATTTATTAATTCATTATTTTACGTCACAATCCATAAATTTTAATGTATACACATATTGATAACTATTTACTGAATCCAACTATTTGTACTTTATTATTATTTTACTATTTCATTACTTATAAATATTATATTATATACTCATTCATTTAGTACTCAAGTACTTGTACCATTTACTCTCAAAACAAGTGTTTAATCACTTACTGAGTATCCACATTTATTCATCGAAATTTAACTTTGTGCATTGTATTTCTTATATTTTTTGAATAAATGTTATTTATTTATTTATTATATTATTAACAACTGTGAATTTTTTCTTCGACACGAATATTTTGTAGAAAATTCGTGTTGTCGAAGAAATTTGAGTATGTATCCCTGTTGACAGGTGCAGAAAAAATACTTTTTATGACATTACTCTTCCCGGGTGAATTTTTCGCGATTTAGCTGGCAATAATAGAATTGTTGTGACGCAACTGTAGCTGCTTCTACTATTTCCAGTGGTGTCAAAGAATACTCGAAATCAGAAATTTTCCAACTTTATATTATTCAAAATAATTACTAAGTGACCAGAAAGTTCGCAATAATCAAATCACAGAGATAAATAAACAGCAGTGGCGTAGCCAGGTGGGGGCCAGGGGGGGGGCGACCGTCCCCCCCCCCCCCGCCCTCAACGTTGTTACGGCCACATAATGAATAAAAGTTTTGTAGGTCAAATCGTAGGTTTTCTATATTAAAAGTAACAAACAACATTCAAAAGGGTTACTCACAATTTATTCAAAATTTCCTGATACAGCTTCAGCGCAAAACATAACAGTATCACATTGCAACACACACACTATAACGACGAATGGTACTACTCGGTTAATTTTTATTCCATTCTCCATACTTCGGTCAACTATCTTGTGGTTTGGAACTAGAGACGATCAAAATGCTTGTCAGTGGAAGCTCACTAACACTAAAAAATCCTCGTTTTCCTCGATCAATTTCCCCAATGTTGACATTCTGAATCGAACCTAAAAATAAAGTAGACATTTTAAAGATGAACAAACCCTACGGGGAAGGGTATACTTACCATATTTTAAGTCGTTTCCTTTTATCTCGAAGTCGCAGGTCAACTAATCGATCAAGTAGTTGTAACAAATTGTTATTGTTTTGGTCCATATCCATAACCATAGGTCGGTCATGTCAATGAATTCAATGAACTATGAATTTTGGAAAAGTACATGAACATAAACACAGGCATGATGCCATTAACATTTGGTGACCTCAGATCACCGAACTTTTGCGGAACGCGACAGTTATGAAAATAACTACAATATAAAAAGACTGGGAAATCAATTCAAAGCAATCACTCAATCAGACAGAGCCAGAGAGGCATAGTGGAGCTTTGAATAGTGATGCCGATCTGATCTTCGTTTTCGGAGATGGTCCATGGGCCATTCTCTACCTCCAGGCCCCCATATAGTATATAATTAGACGATAGGATTATGTTATAAGGTATGTTAGTATTTTCTTGTTTTTTTGTTAACCCGAATTTATGTTCGTGTTGAATAAATGTGTAATGAATATTTGATTGGAACAAGTAGTTTCTTTTAGTTATTCACTCTCTATAGATAGAACACGATTTTAGGCAACCCCCGCCTAAAGTTCGTGACAATATTTTTCAATTTATTCTTGTAATGAGTAAAATTCATTATTTTCCTGTGTTTTTTTTTTTCAATCATGGATTATCTCGAAAAGTATACCTAGTGGTTTATTGTTTACAAAATACGAGTTTTTCAAAAAATCATTGAAATATAGATCGCATGATAAGTGCAAAATTACACTAGTGGGAACTTGATTGTAGACGAAAAAAATGCGCCCCTGATTGACATCTGCCCCCTCTGCCCCTGAATGCTGGGGATGCCACTGATAAACATATATTTATGACTTTCATTGTATCATTGAAGATCATTTATATATGAAATCTTTATTAATAAATATCAAAATCATAAAAGTACCAAAACCTCAGTTGCTCATAATACATTGGATACCAAATAATATTAATTTATTATTATTTATTTTTGCATCGCCGTTGTCAGGGTGACTTTATAAAAACTTTTAACATTTAAGATTGATCACCTAACATTTAAGACTTAGGAGCTGATAAGTTGATTCTGTTATAAAAAAAACTCAAGATTTAGGAATATTTGACACAAAACAAATAATTTTGACGTTGGCAAGTTCTAACCTATATCTACTATTATTGTTTTTGTTTCAATTTTCTTTAATTTCATTTGAATATTATTTGATGTGTCATGGACAATGCTCAATTAATTCAACAAGTTCAAGAATTCAGACATATTTATGATAAACAAAAATTAGTTATTCTAGAATAAACTCACCTAGAAAACTACCTGTAAAACAATTGGCCAAATATATATTAGAAAACTGAAGGTATAAATGGAAAATTGAATTACGGAATAC
This sequence comes from Chrysomela aeneicollis, assembly GCA_029955515.1. Lineage (NCBI taxonomy): Eukaryota > Metazoa > Arthropoda > Insecta > Coleoptera > Chrysomelidae > Chrysomela > Chrysomela aeneicollis. The sequence continues at coordinate 13,327,137 of JARUHQ010000021.1, read as the reverse complement.
ATTTCCATCATGATTTGATCCTGGACAGCCTACATCAATGAAGATGAATTTATGAGATGCATCACAGATAACCATCAATACTATGCTTGAAAGTCTTCTTGTAGGAAAAGTTTCCTGTTCCAGCATGTTTTGTATTTTGTATCTGAATATGCTTTCCATCAAGGGCATCAATACAGTTTGGCATATTCCATTTCTCATAAAATTTCATTGAGATTCCATGCCAATCGATTTTTTTAGTAAATTTTCCACATTATATCGCTGGTTTCCTGTATGATGACATGTGTACATAGTAGTCATTCCAACATAAGCAATTTGCTGCATAGAGCATCCCATATTATCTATCATGTTCAAATAAAAATGGAGTTGAAATGGGTATTCCTTTTCCTATGTATGGGTTCAACTTTGTATTTTGAATCCCGAACTTTCTTTCTCATGCATCTCAAGTGAACACCAAGCCCAAAAATCATGAGCAAACTACATGAAGTAAATGATGCCCATGGTCTTATCACTATTATTGATAAATGCAACCAAATAATTACAGACTATCCACACCAACAAATAATATTCGAAAATATAATCCAAAATTCAAATATCGCGGGAAACAGTATGTCACTTTTCGTTGCTCGAACATGCGCATCTCCTATTTTCATTTATGATCATTTATCATCCATTTCTTAAGTTGGAAGTTGGTCATCTTCTTAAGTCTTAGGTGTAAAATCATAAGTCTTAAATGATTTTATAACACAATTAATAACATTTCCATGATTCATCTGTCATAAGTGATAAGAATTAAATGTTAGGTGATAAATCTTGAGTCTTATAGTTTTTTATAAAGTGGCCCTCAATAATAATACGATAAAGCTTTGAATGCTACTCGATTATTAGCGATTCAACACCGTCTTGGACATTGCGGTTGACTCAGCTGACGCCTTGTCACCTAGCTAATCTGTGCGAAACCGAATCTCAATAATGAACAGTCGTATATGTCAACTCATTTGTCAAGTCGACAAATCCTCGATTTGTGACTTCCCACCGACTTTTCACTGTCAAAAGTTATTTTTGGTAAAAATTGTTCCTTTTTCTGCCTTCAAACTGCTTTGACCGAAGAAACAAATGAGTTTACAACTTCAGATAACAGTCAACAAGAAATGTCCGAGACCTTCAATACGTTCATTGATGCATTTTAGGCATGACCGTAATGAATGTGTCATCCAAGGACGTACAAACACAAAAGCAGCTCAGTCATTTAAATTGAATTTGGGAGCCGTAAATATTGCGGAAGGTCAGTGTAGTGGTCACCAGTTTCCACAATAATGAAGGTTGTTGGACTGATTTAATGATGCTATGATCAATTGAAGACCGTCATACAAGAACGGGATAAGTAGGTAACACTATGTAAATTATTCAGGAGATGCAATATTATATTATGATACGAGTTTTATAAGACGCTATTTTGTCGCACGCGTTGTTTGGAGTACGACGAGCGAAGCTAAGAGTGGTAACAATGATGACATTGAAATGATCAAAATCTGACGCACAAGCGTAAAGCCCAGTTTTCAGTTGAGCGATTTTGATTATTGCAATTCCAGCGGTGAAAAACTCAATGTAGTTATTATTTTTATTGGTAAATTTAAATCAAATTACACTCTGAATTGAAATTTACCAATTAAAACATTGAGTTTTTCACTGCTAATTACATCAAATCCAAGTCGCTCGGAAGTAAACTGGGGCTAACTCTTCTGACTTTTATTTGACAGTTCGATTGTACCAATCTCCGAATAATAAAAAATGCGTATCGAAATAGAGGCTATTTCGACACGCATTTGCGTTGCACAATAACTTCATTTCACAACCAAAATAGAAAAAAGAAGTTTGGATTTCAGATTCAATATTTTTGTTGGTGAGAAGCTGAGACCGTACTATTTCAACATAATATATACTGAAAAATAACATTGATATTAAGCAAAATAAGGAATTGATGCAATAATATGATAACTCCTAGATGTTCCATGATTTATTCTACAATGGGTGGAAGAAGAGGATAAGTAACATACAAACCATTCTCAGCAGAAAAACTTCATTTTTGAATATAAATGAACATAATATAGAGTTTAATGTTTCTTAAAAAATTATTTCATTTGGAATCAGAATCCATATCATTAGTGTGTTCATGCATATCAGTGCTTTTCCTATTGATACATAATTCATATATTATATGATGATAAACTAAACTCAGAAGAATCTAAGGACAATTCGGATGATAACGAACTTTTTCGACTCATTCATCCTGATCAGTGGCACTAGGGCCTAGGCAAACTGATACTGATTTATATCAAAATCATCTAATATATCATGCACAATATTGAAATCAGGTACGATAGGATGGACGTCAGTGCCACCTATTGGCAAAAGTTCTAAGGTTCTAAGATCGAACAGAAGAGCGCTTGAAATTCACACCATTCAAACGCCTACATACATTATTTTTTATTAATTTATATCAAATCTGGTGTTTTCAGGATGCAATACTTAGCGAATGATTATTGCCACCAACTCAGATGATTCATACACCGCCTCGATTCCATCGTGATATGACACGGTGTAGTTTGGTGTTAATTTTATATAATTAGTGTTTTTTTATGCGTTAACCATTTGGTGCTTTTTATGATTTCAAGTTTCAAAATCATTCTAATTCACCACATTCGTATCATTTTTCACTACTAAGATCGGAATTAACACCCACTCAACACTCAATTGTGAAATGTATAATAAAAAGGACACAACTTTGATATTCAGGTGTTGTAATGATCGGAGTTTGCTCTGAAATCCATTTAATTGAAATACACCCAAATTTTTTTTAATATGTGAGTCTCCTCCAGGAGTTCGCGTTTTTGCACCTGATGCAACCTCTGTTTCAATCTTTCAACAAAGAATCAATTCCTTTTAACGGTTCAGGAAGAAATTCTAAATTTCCTGTTGAATTTGGGTGTATTTCACTAACGGTTAGAAACCAAAAATGGCTAAATTCCTCTTCATTCCTATTCGAATTTGACAAGATGATGAGATGTCACAATATCACTCCATCGTACTGTCATTATCACTCGATTTCTCACAGCAATGACTGATATTATCTTATGAAAATCAAGTAAGCAATATGGTTGAAATATCATTGATCCACCAAAATCTATAGATATAGCCAAGGATATAGCTGACGTGTTCATTTACGTGTACGATACAAATTTGTTGCTACAGAATCAATATTTTCGAGAAATCTCTAGGGGGGTCAGGAAATAGTATATTACACAACAAGTGTGGAAAGTGACATATTTCATAATGCACTTGCCAACGAGTTTTGTACACTATTTTTCCTACGACTCCGAATACTTTCATTTCGCGGGAAGTCTTGTCAAAAATATAACTTGAGCGGTCTCTATAATTTCAGATGGTTTTGATTCGATATCAAGTACTGTTTATTTCCATATTCAAGATGATATTTGAAAACTTCTCCGACAATTCCTAATTATGTGAATTACTGATTGATTGAGTTAGTTTAGTTTGGACAATTTTTATTGATATTTTGAAATCGATGTCGTCAATAATAACTCCATATTCTAGCTATTTATCAGATCAGAGGGATGCTCTATGCAGCAAATTGCTTATGTAGGACTGACTACTATGTACACATGTCATCATAGAGGAAACCAGCGATGTAATGTGGAAAATTTACTGAAATCGATTGGCATGGAATCTCAACGAAATTTTATGAAAAATGGAATATGCCAAACTATATTGGTGCCCTTGATGGAAAGCATATTCAGATACAAAATACAAAACATGCTGGAACAGGATACTTCTCCTACAAGAAGACTTTCAAGCATGGTATTGATGGCTATCTGTGATGCATCTCATAAATTCATCTTCATCATTGATGTTGGCTCTCCAGGATCAAATCATGATGGAAATGTATTCCGTAATTCAATTTTCCATTTCTACATTCAGTTTTCTAAGATATATTTGGCCAATTGTTTTCCAGGCAGTTTTCCTGGCGAGTTCATTTCAGAATAACTACTTTTTGTTTATCATAATTATGTCTGAATTCTTCAATTTGTTGAATTAATATAGCATCGTCCATGACATAAATAATATTGAAATAAAATTAAACAAAAACAATAATAATAGATATAGGTTAGAACTTGCCAACGTCAAAATTATTTGTTCCGTGTCGAATATTCCTAAATCTCAAGTTTTTTTATAACAGAATCAATTTATCAGCTCTTAAGTATTAAAAGTTAGGTGATAAATCTTGAATGTTAAAAGTTTTCATAAAGTAACCTTAACTGTTGGGTATTTTAAACGCCTTTGGCCTATGAGGCCTGTTGTAGCGCTATGGTATAGTATCTAAGTTACAAGGTGAAAGAAAACATACTAAGAAATGGCAAGAAATTGATGAATACAAACTACTCAGTGACATCTTTTCTCTCCCAGCGCGACTTGGAAAATAAGAAGAAATTACGTCCCTACCAGATTTTAGCACAACAACAAGGGAAAAGATCTTACATAAAAAGTGACAAACTCATTATAAACGGTAAAAATCACACAATCGAAGACTGTGAAAAGCTTTTTAAGAAACCAAAATCAACTGAAACTCACTCGGATGCTCAAGACAGGGGAAATTCCTCAGATAACATTAGAGCAACCACAAAGACAACAAATCGTGAAGGAAAATTGCACAATCAGACAACATCGCGTCCAAACCTTCGAAGCACATCAAAAAACGACTAAACGGTGTAATCAGTATTATGCATCAAAATATCCAGAGCATGAGAAATAAAATAGAAGATATCACATCATTCTTAGTAGAATATGAGGAAAAACAAGGACAAACATTGGACATTTTATGATTTTCCAAAAGTTGGTTGGAAACTGAAGAGATCAATACAGTGAACATTGCTAACTACAATTCAGTATCCCATTTCTCTAGGTCCATATACTCACATGGAGGTGTTATAATTTTTTCACATGTTAATATAGCTCTAGAAAAAATAGGCAATATCAAAACTATGTGTGTGGAAAGAGACATTGAATTCACAGCAGCGTTAGATAAAAGAAATAAAATGATAATAATATGTATATATAGAGCCCCAACCGAAAGAAACATGAACTAGAACAATTTTCAGATGTTCACAACTATGACACACGTATGTTCCACCGCAACTCAATTATGCAATCAACAGAAAAGGTCCTCTGTACATGGCAATAAAAACATTCAACCACCTACCATCTTCAATCACAACAATTGTCTTCATGAACATTTTTAAAAATAAAGCTAAACAGTTTTTTCAAACCCACATTTATTACGACACCAGAGAATTCTTCAATGACCACTTTTAAGTTGCTAAATTATTTCTTTTCTCAATATTGAGATGTATAAGTGATTTTATCAAAAACTAAATTTTGCATTTGTATTTATTTTGAATATTGTTTCAACTATTTTTTGGACACAAATTTGATTGATAATTATCATTTTGTGTTATTTTAAACAAAAGCCTCGAAATTGACTACTCTTCTCAACAGCTCACAAGAGCTCTATCATACATAAAATTAATCAAGAGAAAAATGCATCAACTATTAAACTGTATATGAACCTGTATGTATGTATTTGAGAAATAAATTCTATAAATTCTATTTTATGTATCCACACACCTTCACTCTACAGTCTACATAAATAAGATTCTGTAACCGCAGTAATAGTATAGGGAAGGCCAAGGGGTTAAATGTTATTGATTCACTCGAGCGTCGGGTCGTGGGGACTTTTAGATTGTAAAGTTTAGATGCTAAAAAGAAAAAAGTTTATGTGTCGAATGCTCTTTCACTGGTGGGGGAAGCGTGTACAGTTTCTCGAAAATGTAAAAAAAAATGTCACAAAGAAATAATCGAGCGGGTCAGAAATATGCGCTCCCAGTATTTTTGATACCATGCAGAGGAATATTAATCTGCTGGTTTGCATGGTGGGGTCGGCTATACGAGGAAGTTGAAAGTGAAAATTAAAATGTGGCTATGGAGAAGTGCTTTCAGTTTTTCTGTATCTCTAGTAATAAAGCAATAAGAATGAATTAAAATAGATACTCCAAAAATTCAGTTTTAAACGACAAAACCAGAAGAGCTATCGCGGATTTTTTCTCACCATAATAATAGCCATAAAATTCGGCAACTTTGCCTCAATTTGATGTTCTTTGTCTCTCTTACTAGAGGTCGGCAAGACAAACATTCTTGTCTTGATAAAAACTTCTTGTCTTGTCTTGAGACAAAGTCAAGAAATTTAAAAAAATCTTGACTTGACGTTTTCTTGACATATTATATCTTGTCTTGACTCATTATTGACTGGTGACACCTTATAGGACCGTAGCTACAGGGTGTTCACTTAAATGTGTCATCCCCCTTTATCCCCGTAATTTTCAACATATTTTGGTCATTCGAAAACTTTTCTGGAATAATTTTTCACGAATTTTTCGAATCAGACTTCACTTTTTCTTTATATCAACAAAATACAGGGCTCAGAAAAAATTTTCGTGTGGGATGTTCTATATTTTCTATATTTCTGAAAATATATATCATTCACATATTATTGTTGAATAAAAAATAGGAAACAATCGCAAAACATAAAAACAAACTGAAGCCGCCCTGTAATTGGTTGATACTGAGAAAAAGTGGGCTCAGATTCCAAAAATTAGTACAAAATTATTTCATCAGAGTTTTTGAATGAAGAAAATATGTTCAGAATTATGAGGAAAAAGGGAGGTGACACCTTAAGGTGTGACACCTTGTACCACATCGGCTAGACGTAGACTCCATAAGAAGTCTTGTGTGCCTTAATTCATGGCTTATGAATTCCGATTCAAAAAACTAGTTCGTTCGTCAGGATTATCATTTTTAATTTGCACTTTGCAAATATGTTCAATAAATGAAAATATGTTATATTATGTTGAAATAGGTCATATTTTCACAAATAAATACGCTTCGAGATATTTAAAGATTTCTTGTTTTCTCGACAAGAAATCTTGGTATTGACATACAATTTCTGATCCTGTTTTGTAATCTGAAATTAGTTCTTGTCCTGATTTTGTCCTGAAATCAAGGCAAGATCAAGACAAGATCTTGAAATTTTCAAGAACTTGACGATCTCTATGGGTCTATTTAGTCATCCTTGTCTTTCTCAGTTCCAGTCTCAGACCAGTCTTCAGTCTTTGTCCTAAGGAATAAGGACATGACTATTTATAGAACTCAAGATACTAAGGCATTAAGACAATGACATCAATATAAACAAATATTCATTACTTTTGAAAAAGTGAATACATGTATGTTTAATCAAACATTCATCACGACCGGTGTGTATTTTTTTATGAATGAATGTTCTTTGCACTATTCTACATTCTCAAATTTGCCAAAAATCGTCACAGACGGTTCACACATTATATTTCTGTGGTTACTCTGGAATGGGGAGCATGCGCACTGACTCCGTGGTGTTAGTCCTAAACATAATGTTGAGAATTAGGAACTCTCAAGGTCACTTTTTTAGGACGAAAACTTGAGACTAAGACAAAAATTGTTGTATACATGCTCTTATGTGAATGCATGGATTCAACTTGGCTTAAAGATTAAAATTATGACAAAGACTGAGACTGAGACGAAAACAAAGTTGACTAAATTGACCCTATATCTCTTACGGTTATCGAGATCCCAATGATGAGCTTCGAATTTGAATAAAGAAGAAGAAATCTCAGAAGAAGAATTGGAAAGAGCTTATAAAAACTCTATCCTCTCTATTTAAAAATTCTAGAGATCAGCCTACATGAAAAAATGTTCACGATAATTATTCACCACATCAAAGATATATGTTTTTATTTTTTTATCGGTCAGTGTTTTTTTTTATTCGAAAAATATCTGCATCAACCACTAAGGTAGCGGAATTCATTATTGAATAACGGAGTTTCTGATATAAAATAACTATAACTTATATACAGGGTGCGGCACCGAAAACGAAACAGATCGAATATCTTATAGACACATGTGTTGTGAAAAAAATGCAAAAACACGTCGATTTGTAAACCAAGGGGGACATATTTCTACCATAACCTCAAATGACAGTGTATGAACAGTGTATGAACTTAAAAATTGGAAAGGCTTGCATAAATTTCACTCCAATCATTCCAAACTACAATTATTCACAATAGCTGCTCAAAGTGTTCTCCATTAACTGCCATACATGAGTATAAGTTAGTCTCGAAACGTCTTTGACGACATTCGTACCTTTGAATAAATTTTTTTTTTCCGCAAGAGGGCGCCAAAATGAAAAGTTACGAAGCGAACACTCACATAGCTGAATTCCTTTTCAAATTACCTTTTCAGTGATGTGTCACACTTAGTACTTTCCCTATTTAAATTGTATGGGTGATAGTGACCAAGGGGAGGAGAGAGAGGTATGACAGTTGAGGTTATGGTAGAAAGATGTCCCCCTTGGTTTACAAATCGACGTGTTTTTGCATTTTTTTCACAACACATGTGTCTGTCTATAAGATATTCGATCCGTTTCGTTTTCGGTGCCGCACCCTGTATAAGATTCACTGATTGTAGGAATTCTATAACTCGGTCTGGTTGTCCGTACAAAACTTCTGTTAGGTTGCAATTATCACATTGGACAGGATCTTTTATCTTCAGGAGGTATTCATGGGTACTAGCCGGGAACACTTTGTTCTGATGCTACACCACGCCTCGCCATCCGACATAATGCGTCAGAGATGTACTTTGTGCACGCACACTGTTCCCACGTCATCCGATACGACGCGACGCTACGTTACATAATGATAGAAAATGAGATCAGTTTGAGTTCTGAAACTATGGCGAGTAGTAGTTCCTCAGATGAGTGGAAAGAAGAACTAGAATGTGCAGCATCAGCTTTACTGTTATTAGAACGGAAACAAAGAAGAAAATGTTGGGTACATTCAATACATTTCCTCCCAAGCTTCTCCTCTGGTCTCTATAGTGCTTGCTTTTCATATTATAAAGACACTCGTGCTTCCGAACAAACTCAATTAATAAAAATTCATCGATTTTTGCCGCCATTCTATACATATGATGACACCTTGGCGTGCACACTGTTACTACACCATACAACGCGGTAATTATGGAATTCTCGTAATACCTGACAAAAGTAATTATTGATTTACCTCCATACAAAAAATGGTCTCAATCCTTTTATCTCTATAACTATAACTATAATATTAACTTTGTGCATTGTATTTCTTATATTCTTTGTCTATTTTTTTGAATTGGTATTTATTTATTTATATACATTGATAAGAATTTTTTCTACTTAAACAAAATCATACTTGCTTTCAGGTATGCACTGAAGATGACTTAACAGTCGAAAGCGCTTTGCTATGATTTTAGAAAAAATATAATTTGCATGAAATACAAATCTGAGTTGTTTGAATTATATTATAAAATAAACTCATGCAGTTTTCAGACAACATGCTTTCATGGAAAATTCTCGGTAATTTTGAAGCACTTGTGTAATTACTCCCGAATATCAACTACAGAATGGCGAAATCTGAACAAAATCAAAACTGTAAATGACGATATTCCTAGGTTATTTTGTAGAAAAAGCTGAATCAATGAAATCTTTCACGTTATGGAGTCGATTCTCAATGCTAATGATTTGTTTGACCGCATTAAAGAAAACTACTGCTTTCCTGAAGCGTTAAGCTGTAGGATATTTTCCGAAAAAGTCCAAAGTTTTGACAGCAGAGCAAGTAACAACGTTTTTATGTGAGGCTCCAGATGAAATTTTAGTATTTGGGAAGAGATGATTTAATATGTTTGAATTTATACGATGTGGTAGATACTGAGCGTTTTCTTTTGATTTTCAATATTCCTACTCTAGTAGTTCAAGTTTTTTCATTCCTACAACTGTCAAAATAAAAATGTTCCTCTTTTGTTTTCATTTTCAACGAAGTATAATGAAAAATATCGTTCATTACACGTCCAGAAATGATTTTTTTGTGCATGCATGACTTCCCGTGTTTGGCTTCTAAGCTAATGCATTTTTTGAGTAATTTCTTGGAGGCCTTCAAAAAGTCTGCACTCAATTAGATATTTCATCTATAGATTTAGTTCTTGTATGTTTGTTTAATTTCTAGTACTTTGTGCAGGGATACAGAGCTACCACTTGTAAAAGAGGTGAAAATAAGTTGATACGAACCGATTTATTTATGTGCCAAAATGTACCGTTTGTCCGTGAGAAGAGTTCAAAGTTCACATAAAAAACACATTTTTCTACGCTGTTCAGAAATAAGTGAAACAAATTTGAAGAAATTTGACAACAGTGTATTTTAGAGGATTTCTCCCCTTTTGGTAATCGAAGAAACTTAAAAGAAATTGTAGAACCCTTGACATTAGGGGTAGTAATACGGTTCTCAAATTTTTTGAGCATAAAGACTGATCAATTATCTTCATTTTATTACTGTTGTGAAAATTTTGTATACCGCATAGTTTCGAAGAAAAAAAAAATGTGCTCTCAAATGATGCTACCAGATATTCCTCGTAAAAGTTTAATGAAATTGTGATATAAAACTTATATTACGTTTATTTCACAACGTTGTATCTTAAGGAGAATTTTCACCAAACTGACTCGCTTGTGACTAGTTTTAGTTTCAAGAACAGAAACAAAAAACTTGTTGTAGTTTCTCTCGACAACTCGAAACTGGATTTCCACCAAACAAAAAATTAGTCTGTCGCGTGTTTTCTTTTGAAGATGTTTTTTGTCGTTTCCACTACACGAATAGTTTTCATCATGCCATCAAAGTCACATACCACTACCAGAACAAAATAGTGAACTGTTGTCGCCAGCCGTTTCCACATAGCGAACTCTGTTTACAAAAACAGAAACGAAACACCGAAAACTTTTGATATTTCCGCCTGGCGACGGGACTTTTTGTTGTTGATGAAAATACGAACTCGCGACACAAAGTCTTCAAAATGTTTCTCATTTTGACAACAAAAGTTTTTGTTCTGTCGAAATCGACACAGTTGCTGTATTGTTGCGGTTTTGCCCGTTTGGTGAAAATCCGCCTTTAGATTTGTTAGCAAATTTTTAACCCTACATCTAGTACATAAAACGTATTGTTATACCCAAAGTTATACCAATAATTCAGAATGTGCAAATACATTTTGTTCTGGCCTCAGCATAATGAGATCTCTATTTTTTCAGATATTTTTATATATTTAGATATTTTTAGATATTTATTTATATTTACATTACAATACATTGGTAAATTAACTAATTTTTACAAATTGAGTGCACCTGATCTCAGATCGTTTTGTGCCTAAATAGTACTAAGCAACCAATAGTGTTTAAACATTTGGTAAATTATATATAATAAGACTGAAAGAATTGATAGAAATGATAAAGAAAATAATCTAAATCTATCAGAAGCTAAGAGACTAAACTAATAGTATAAGAAATTGAGGAACTGAGAGGATAGCAGATTATTCATATTATGTAACTATGAATATTTTTGATGGACTCTGGGTTGTAATTGTATATTTTTTATATTTGAACTAGCTTCTTCTACGAAAGCGTATAAGGGCCACTCATATTTTTTTTTCAATTTCTGCCGACTTTAAAATCAGAATTTCCGACTTTCAACTCGGATTTCTCAATTTCGACTTCAAACTTGGAAATTCCGACTTCAAACTCGGAATTTCTGACTTTGAAGTTGTAATTAATTTTTCCGACTTGAAACTCGGAAATTTCCACTTTGATCTCAGAATTTCCGATTTTGAAATCGGAATTATTTTTTTCCGACTTCAAACTCGGAATCTCTGACTTCAAACTGGAAATTTCCGACTTTAAACTCGGAATTTCCGAATTTGAACTCAGAATTTTTTTATTCCCACTTCAAATTTGGAAATTCCGACTTCGAACTCGGAATTTTTTTTATTCCGACTTCAAACCCGGAATTTCCGACTTCAGATTCGGATTTTTTTTCCAACTCCAAACTCGGAATTTCTACGAAATATTTCCTAATTTGACAACAAGAGTTTTTGTTTTGTCGAAATCGCAAAGTTTCTGTTTTGTTGCGGTGTTGGAGGAAATCCGCCTCTATAGGGTTTTCTCGAGGGTTTTCCCGTTCACACCAATATCGAAATAAAATAGATATCAACTTTATTGTGTTTACACCCGTGTTCCGAAATATATACTTTTCCAAGAAATTAACGCACCACCATAAAATAATCAAAATTTCAAAATTATTTTGTGTCCAAAATAAATAACATGTAATTTTTTCCACAATATTGGTACGTTAACTATATTCTGATAGAAATCTCTTTTTTACGAATACCGGGTGTAGCAATTATAGCGTGTTTTTTTCATAAAATTTGCAATACCCTGTAGAGTTAAACAGTAGCAATATCAAGTTAGAATTGAATTCACACTGTAGACTCATCTTTTCTCTACATTTTGTTCTTCTATTCACTCCGTTATCTTTCTTATCACAGGAGAAACAACATTTTATAAGATAACATGATTTTATTGTTTTTTTCATTGATGCAACACAATGCCAGGCCTCACGTTTCTCGAGTTCTGAGAAATTATCTGGAAGAAGTCGAAATCGCTACTATGGCATGGCCAGCTCGAAGCCCGGACTTAAATCCCATAGAGAATCTCTGGGACACTCTTGGGAGGAGATTAAAAGAGGAACGCAACGTGTACACTTTGAAAGACGTACGACAGAGACTCATTCGAATATGGGAAAAACTGTTTATCAAAATGACATAAGGTCTCTGATTTTGAATGTGGGTCGTCGTTGTCAAGATATTTTTTCGGCAACCGTCCGGAAAGTACGTACTTTCCAGACGATTTTTTTTTTTGAGAAAGTGGCATTTTACGTACTTCCCGGACTAGGCCGGGAAGAATCACATCGTTGTTGTCATTGTAAATATGAAAATCTTGGTAGTATGGTTTTGATAAATGCAGTTGATCATTACCATAGCAGCAAAATAACGACTGACAGCTATCTGACATAAAATTAGCTAACATTTCAATTTTTGAAAGAAATGTGTTTCTTTGATTTGTTATTCTACACGGTTGCCGAAAAAATTGTGTACGCAACACGCCCGAAAACAGTTTTTTTGGACTCGCAGACTTCCAGGACTCGCTACGCTCGTCCTAGAATTTTGTCCACTCATCCAAAAAAACAGTATTTTCCGGACTTGTTACGTAAATTACTAATTCGTGACAGAGGTGGAAATACTCGTTACTGATTTTTGTTACATTTTGCGTACATTTTTATTGTCAATAATTTGCAATAAAATCATGTCATCCTATAGAATGTTGTTTCTCCTGATGTAATAAGAAAGATAACGGAGTCAATAAAGAAACAAAATGTAGTCTACAGTGTGAATTCAATTTCAACTTGACATTGCTACTGTTCAACTCTACAGGGTATTACAAAAAAAAAACACGCTATAATTTCTACACCCGGTATTCGTGAAGAAGAAATTTCTATCGGTATACAGCGAGGGGTAAACAGCTGTGGATTTATGGTGTACACTCTCATGGATTTCCGTGGTTTTCCGTGGATTTCCGTGAATTTCCATGGATTTCCGTGGAAATGTTTTGCGCTTTCCGAAAATATGATACACCCATATAATATATTGAGTATTAGCCCTGTATTTAGATGATTTTCTAATTTTACAGCTAGTCAAGACAAATATTACTTTTGGCGCAATAATCGTACATCACTCTCATTCATATGGGGTAGGATGAAATTATCATTTAATTTCAATGAACGCAGCTGACACAGCTATTGGAAATAGTATATTACACAACAAGTGTGGAAAGTGACATATTTCACACGAGTAGTCGTTTAGCACGAGTCGCGTAGCGGTGAGTGCGGAAACGTAACGAGTGAAGGAAATGCACTTTCCAACGAGTTTTGTACACTATTTTTCCTATTACTCCGAATACTTTCATTTAGCGGGAAGTCTTGTCAAAAATGTAACTTGAGCAGTCTCTATAATTTCAGGTGGTTTTGATTCGATATCAAGTACTGTTTATTTCCATATTCAAGATTATATTTGAATACTTCTCCGACAATTCCTCATTATGTGAATTACTGATTGATTGAGTTAGTTTAGTTTGGACAATTTTTATTGATATTTACACCAGCGTACATAAACAAACTTGACACCATACGCCTGCTAGCGCCAGAAATCACGCAACCAGGAATACAGAACCATAGAATTACGTAGTGCGCAAGCGCGTACGAGTACTACGAGCTAGTGCGTCCTTGACTTTTTGCAAACATCTGTAATACCAAAGAATCTTCTCTTTGGTGATACTGTGATATCAAACTGATGCAAGCAGCAAGCCGCGTAAAAAACTGTAGCCGTACTCTTTTGAATGACCCCACCCGCTGTCATTAACATCGAAATAGTTCCAGCAAAGAGTATAGTTTCCAGTTTTAAAGTGAATTCAGAGGTTATGTATCAGACACATTGAAATTGATAGATAAAGAATTCTCGAAACGAGACAGAAATTTCGATAAATAATATGAATTTGATTTGAGAACGCTTATATATTGACAGTGAGTACCTTCACAATATACCTAGTTATTTCTATCAATTCATGCGACCGTTGTGATATTTTTCATATCAACCTTTTTCCTTTTTTTCTTTAAAATAAACAATACCATGGTGATATGAGCTACTTTCTGAATAACAAAACAGTGTGATTATTGACGTTTTCATACGTGGTCGTAGGAAAAAAAAATAAATTCCAACTTATATGAAAACACTACTATAAAACAAAGGTCTATTGATTATTATTCTGTTTCATATATACATTCAATTGCTACCCGTTCTGTTGAAGATACAGTCAATATCTATCTAGCGTTAATCTACAGCAGTATAAGTAAAGATAGCCTCATAAGAAGAATTCTAATATATCTATAAGTCAGAGAGCCTTGACGGCTATTATGTTTAAACAAAAGAATAATCAACTTTATTATAGTAGTGTTTTCATATAAGTTTGCTTTCTCAAATAGTTCAGCAAGGTACATTATATTGAATGAAGAAATTGATATTTGTCTTCACTTGATAATAACATAGAAAATCTGAATACAGGGTTAAAACTAGAAGTTTTTGAAAATCGTAGGACATTTATGTTTCAGATATTGGAAAATATAGAGCGTGTTTTATTAAAAAACATAAATTGGGGTTATGTCTGAATAATGACAGCGCATTCCAAAAATCTGACAACGCCACTGGATTATACGTAAAGACATAATTGACAGTTTTTATCCCTCCCATAAGTTGAAAGATACCCAAAATGCAATATGTTTAATTTCGCCATGTATCTTGAAAACGAAACGGGCTATGAAAATTTCATTTGCGGTGTGGTGAGTTTCACAAAAAAGTAGCAAAAGTTCGCAAATACCGAAAATCTCTATCTTTGAATATATCCCGTAAAGACATCAAAAATGGGACAGCCTGTACACACTGAAATCCACGTTCAGACAAGCCAAATGTGCAAGTCTAGTACACGCTGCCGGTTTGATTTTTTTTTATTTTGCCACTGCACCACGAAATGATAACATATATTATACAGGGCTATTCAAATTCGAGTCTATGCATGGGGATTTCGATAACGCTAAGAGATAGAGGGTTGGTTAAATGTGGGCAAACTAGCGTATTCCAGAGGTTAATTATATGGATGAAAAAAATCTGACCTAGCTTCTTCAGTTCTGGAGTTATACAGGAAAAATCGAAAATTTCGAAATTCTTCTTTTGCCTATATCTTTTTATTTTACGAAGATTTTGTTTAAATTTTGCCACTTTGCTGTAGCAACTTTTTGTAGCCTTTCCAAATATCTGAATAAAAATTATATACAGAGTATCGTATAAATTGGGCCACCGTCAACTTTTAATTTTCAAATACGGACCTGTATTTTTTATCACATTTTTTTTGAATGGCAAGAGTCATGTTTCATATTGACGTAGTATTCAAATCTGAATTACAGGGTGTTTTGGAAATATTGAAACCAGTAAAATTTAATTTTTTTTAATTCCAGCTGTAGGTAATTAAAAAAATATATATCATAGAATAAGGTATAGAATGCATAGGATTTGGAAGAAAATCAACATTATTCGACGAAGATTGTCTTCTTCAAGAATTCATCTACATTTCAGTTCACGCAACCCATGATCAAAACACTCTGTAATTCAGATGAAAATACTACGTCAATATGGAACATGACTCTTGCCATAAAAAAAATTCAATAAAAAATACAGGTCCGTATTTGAAAATTAAAAGTTGAGGGTGGCCCAATTTACACGATCCCCTGTATATAATTTTTATTCAGATATTTGGATAGGCTACAAAAAGTTACAATGGCAAAGTGGCAAAATTTAAAAAAAATCTTCGTCAAATAAAAAGATATAGGCAAAAGAAGAATTTCGAAATTTTTGATTTTTCCTGTATAACTCCAGAACTGAAGAAGCTAGGTCAGATTTCTTTCATCCATATAATCAACCTCTGAAATACGCTACTTTTTGCCCCCATTTAACCAATCCTCTATCTCTTACCGTTATCGAAATCCCCATGCATAGACTCGTATTTGAATAGCCCTGTATATTGGTGAAACATCGTACAAATCAGATCAATGATATTGTGAGAGAATAAAGTTATTGGAATTTTTTGTTGAAAGTTTGAAGGTTATGAACATCTGGAAACATTTCATCAGTAAATACCTAATGGGGATTCGATACACGAAATAATTTTGATGAAGTGAAGTTCAGTAGGTCTCAAGCTTGACAATATTGTTTTATTTCTAAAATGGTAAAAGAGAGAAAGAAGGATTTCATTCATTGAAATTTGGCATTAACAGGTAATTGACCAAGACAAATAAGTGTTTTGTTTGTTTAATTATTATAATTGTATAGGTTTAACTTCGTAAATGAAATTCCACAATATAATTTACCTATTCATACAACTGAAATACTACCATTTCGACAATTCGAACATTATTTTTTTTGTGTGGATGTCCATGGATTTCCGTAGATTTTTGTGGAATTCCATGGATTTATTTGGATTTCCATGGATTTTCATGGATTTATATGGGATTCCATGGATTTCCATGGATTTACAAATGGATTTCCATGGATTTCTGGATTTATTTCACAAAAATGGCATTCCGGTGTACCTACACATTTTGGTCAGCTGTTTACCCTTCGGAATACAGTTAGTATACCAATATTGTGAAAGTTCTGGTTATTTTTTGGCATTAATTTCTTGAAGAAGTGTATGTGGAAATTTTATCAAAATCAGATCGAGTTAGTTCTCTTCGTTGCAGGTTTACCACAGTCAACTATCAATGAAAATCAAATTCAGTCGGTTTGAAATTCCTTTTCAAAACACCACACCATCACCCGTACTATTTCACCGTTCCAAAATAAAACCTCTCATGGAAAAAAAAACACAAACTCCACCACCGAATATCTCTGTCCAGAGAAAACAAGCGAGTTACGTCAATGCATGGCCTGCTCACCTGGTAGCCACCGAAGCGGCAGTCAAAAAACAAACGAATACACAGAACAAATACATCGCGAACAGATGAAGGGCCATTGGAAGCGTGCCATCTTTTTATGGGCTGGTCCCACTACCGCCGAATTTCAATGTTATCCAACGATAATTCGATGACACGTGAAGTGAAGTTCATGTTCATCAACGTAGGCGGGGGAGAGAATTCAGACGGCACGAGGCCGCAGGAAACAAAACAGTGAGCAGGGCCGTCTTCGACCGTTTGATGGCCTCGGCACAGATTGGAAAACCTTGCAGATGGGACAGCCAGACAGAGCGAATAAAATTGGAGAGAAAGATGTAGAACGCGCAAAATCTAAAGATCCAGTCATAGATATGCGCAGGCGCTGAAATATTGATCGACTTTTGTTTACATCGTTGTCATCAGGTCTTGTCAAAAATGTAACTTGAGCGGTCTCTATAATTTCAGGTGGTTTTGATATCAAGTACTGTTTATTTCCATATTCAAGATTATATTTGAATACTTATGTGAATTACTGATTGATTGAGTTTGGACAAATTTTATTGATATTGACACCAGCGTACATAAACAAACTTGACACCATACACCTGCTAGCGCCAGTAATCACGCAACCAGGAATACAGAAGCATAGAAGTATGTAGTTCGCAAGTGCGTACGAGTTACTCGAGTTAGTGTGTCCTTGACTCTTTGCAAACATCTGTGATACTAAAGAAACTTCTCTTTGGTGATACTGTGATATTAAACTGATGCAAGCAGCAAGCAGCGTATAAAACTGTAGCCGTACTCTTTTGAATGATCTCACCCTCTGTCATCAACATCGAAATAGTTCTAGCAAAGAGTATAGGTTCCAGTTTTAAAGTGAATTCAGAGGTTATGGACACATTGAAATTAATAGATAAAGAGTTCTTGGTATAATTCGAAATTTCAATAAATAATATGAATTTGATTTGAGAACAATTTCTTTTTGTTATACTAACCATAATATTGTTAACATGACAATACATATGGTTATGGTAACCATATAACAATGATATGGTAACAAGATCATATGGTTGTGCTTATACACACTTTTTCACGTGTAGAATTTGCTCGCATCATTTCACTACAAGTGATAAAATGTTTGGCCCAAGTGGTAAGAAAATACTTAGAGTAGTAGATAAGCCTATATTTAGTGAAATTGAAAATAAATAAAAACATTTTTGATGTTATATTTTTCAAGTTCGACACTTTGAAACTTTATATTGACAGACAATAAACAATATAGTTGTGACAGTGAATTAATACTATTATCATTCGGGTAATCAATCGAAGATGTATATTTTCAGATAGCTTTGATATTACAATGTTTTCATTCAGTCTTAGGAAGAATAGATACGATAATTTTGTTACTAGGTCAATGTATTCAAATCCAGACCCTCCCAAGATAGCAAGACACTGGTACTGGGGGGATCTGTTGTTGCTATCCTTGTTTCAGAATGAGGTAAACCTAGTAACTGATTTAGATGTTTGCTTCCAACAAATACTGTGGTAAGAATTGAGCGTTATTCATCTAGTCTGTTATATGATCGAAGGTTTATACCTTTATGGTCTGGAATGTGAATCAGGTACAATATTATGTTTATGTTTTATCAATCAATGAAGAACTTCACCAACTACAAAATTAAATCCAAAGTAGAAGTCCATTGGTATCTCAAAGTAGAGTAGCAGATTTTCAATACTGGGAAGAAAACTCAAAGTCGTCCCCACAATTATTAATTGTAGTTCATACAGAACATGTTTCGGACCTTTATAGGTCCATCATCAGCTGAATTTTAAAACATTCTAAAATAGAAAGTACCTAGTAGACAAAATTAAAATATCTCATTTCTATGGGTACCATATTTCTGAACAGCCTATAAAATAGCAACTGAAGACCTCGAATCACAAACCCGCGATTCGAAATTCTTTACTCAACACCTGACAATCCCACTTGGACTCATGCAACATCCAAACTCTGAGAAACCAAGGAAACAGTCAACGAGAAGTTATCATTTCCTATACGAGAAGGAGAGATCACGTCATTTCAAACTGTCGCCGCTTAGGATATACGCTGCCAAATCACCAATATTTAATAAACAAGGACCCATGTCCCATCTGTCACAACTGTGCCACACAAATCACAGTTAAACACATCCTAGTAGAATACCCATTACACAACGAAGAAAGAAGTTCAAACAACTTGGGATCAATGATCAACAATGATCTACACAAAGTGCTGAAGTTCCTAAAAGACATCAATACACTGTTGGAAATTAGTTGCTAAATCAACAAAAAAATATAGTCCCAGTAGGTCTACAACCATTTTATAGTTGAAATATCAAGAGTGTTTGAAGTAAATTTCCACCATAATGGGTATTGCTCGTCTCAACAACCGCCTCTTTGTATGGCTACTACGTCTTATTGGTGAATTAACTACAGTAAGTTAATAATTCTACTTCACCTTATAGTTGTTCGCAGTATTCTCTAAAGTTAATTGAACAATTACAAATTGTTATTCTCACTTTAATTTGTTGTCCTACGTCCTAATGTAGTACTAGCTACAAAAAATTGTCGATTGTACTATAACTCAGTGTATTTTCAACAATATTTTACTGCTAGAATTCGAAGTTCAAATTACTGAAATAACCATATCATGAAACACATTTTATTTTCTGCATAGCAACAAAACGACAAAAATCTACTAAGTATTGGCACAAAAACACATCGAAACATGTCAGTAAATCGAAAGAACACCACGGCATCACTACAATTGCTGAAACAAAAATTATATTAATATTTCATTTCGGAATCATTTTGTCATGAATTTTTCAGAACGAATCTTACCAGTACATTAATTTCTCTTCAACTCAACTCAGTTTTTGTCCTCTTTTTTGGAATCAGCCAGTAGTAGCTTGAAAGAATCCGAAGAAAGTGAAAATCCATCCATCGAACAAATACCTGAAATGAAGAATTGTATGAATAATCACATCACAATTCCACAGTTTCAACCAGATGTTGCAGTTATCTTCATTAGTAGTAAAAAAAATATGAAATATGTATGAGAAGTAGGAAAACTTTCATAATAATAATTTAAAAATATGAATATAGAACTGATATAATTATACTCACTTTTTTGCAGCGAAACTTCAATAATCACAGAGAGATTCCAAGAAAAATTCTCGAAAAATCTTGTGAAATTATTGTGCTTGCAGATTCCTACGAAACATAGTTATTTGTTGCTCTAGATCAGGAAAAATATTCTCAACTGAAACAAAACAAAAACAATATTAATATTGGCATGAGTAAATAAAAGTTATGTACGAGTCCACATGAATCTACTCCATGTATGTACTTACCTTTTTTATATCTTGACTACACGAGAGGAAAACCTATAATGTATTCGTTCTAATGCTCTACAAGGGCAACAGTCAACAGACTGCAGAGAACTGAGTAAACTTGGGTTGGGACTTGGGAGGAATCGGTATTCCTGAGAAGACAAACGAAAAGTAGCGAATATATCCGAAGAGATCGAAACTAAAAAATCTTTGTAACCGAGCACAATCTGTTGCAAATTGTAAAACTAGGTGATTTAAATTTGTCAACAGAGTGCGACAAAACCGAGATTTAATATTAATGTATTAGCAACTAGATGATGTTCTGCTGTCTATGTTTCAATAACAATTATTGAAGTTCTAGTTCCAATTATTTGTTGTTGTTTTACAGATTATATCAAGTTGTTTGGACAGGAATCGTATCTGTTCATTTGATGCAAACTTGTTGCTGTTGTATTGACATTATCAGTAGTGAATTCAATAACTAAGTAATTTAAGAACTACATCGAAAATTTTGGAAGTGAAATTGAGAGATAATTGTTGTTGAATTCGACTAAAATTTTTTAACGATATGAGAAGTTTTTGAAAGTAACAACTAATTTCCAACAGTGTATATATTATAAAATTTGATTTTTTTTGTTTGTCTTTCCTGCTAATAACTCTCCGCAGTTGATGCGGGGTAATTTGTGTTGAAATAAAAAAATATATGTTTATTCGAAATCGTCACTGTGTATGTGAATAAGATTGCAAATCATCTTCAAATACATCGGGAAATATCAAATTACATTGTTTTCCAATGGACGAAAAACTGTGAATACCTACTTATATTGAGTGAAATTATTGATTGAGAATATCGCCATTTTTGCTATACCTATACTTATTATACCTATACTTGGTATATGTGGGTGGTTGATTCACACTTCCATATGATTAGAGTGATGACAACTTGTTTTTAATAAATCACTCAGAAGTAGGTAGCCCTTCATCATAGATCTTTTATATTGGTGTTGATCATCATGCATTACTAAAAAGGCAACATTGCACAT
Organism: Chrysomela aeneicollis; assembly: GCA_029955515.1. Lineage (NCBI taxonomy): Eukaryota > Metazoa > Arthropoda > Insecta > Coleoptera > Chrysomelidae > Chrysomela > Chrysomela aeneicollis. The sequence continues at coordinate 13,305,123 of JARUHQ010000021.1, read as the reverse complement.
CAGTAGTTTCAGCAGTGACAACGACTATCCGGCAACTGCGATGCGCAAAATTTAAAGGTCCCAGGTCAATGAAAACGAATGTCGCTACATCAAACAAAATGGGCGTAGTGTATCATCTGTAAGGTTTTCTAATCTGTAGCCCGAAGAAACAAAACAGTGAGCAGGACCGTCTTCGACCGACTGATGGCCCATAGGTGTTTTTAATAATCAAATACAGTTGTCAGTGTTTTTTACTAAGTTGGATCACCTATTGGAATACAATTCATTTGACTAACGAACTGTTTCGGCTTATTTATCCTGATCAGTGGCACTAGGGACTAGGCCAATTGATACTGATCTATATCAAAATCATCTAATATATCTAGCCCAATATGGAAATCAGGTACTGTAGGAAGAACGTCAGTGCCACCTATTGGCAAGAGTTGTAAGGTTCTAAGATCGAACAGCACTCCCAATAAACATTTCGTCCTTACTTAGTACAGGCAAAAAGGAAATTTATGATGCATTAGTAGAATTCATAATGAATGGAAAGATAATTATATAAATCACGAATAAGTTGCATAACCAAAATCATTCTGTGGCAAAAAGACTTAGTGCTAATGCCAATAACAAAAAAAAAGATCGAACAGATGAGCGCATGAAATTCACACCATTCAGATGCCTTCAAATAACATTTTTATTGATTTATATCAACTCTGGTGTTTTCAGGATGCAATACTTAAGGAATGATTATTGCCACCAAATCAGATGATTCATACACCGCCTCGATTCCATCGTGATAGGACCGGTGTAACTTGGTGTTATATATTAGGTGTTATTCATGCGTTAACTCCAATGATAGCACCATTGAGAATATCAAATTTCAACCATTTGGTGTTTCTTATGATTTTATGTTTCAGAATCGTTCAACTTCATCACACTACTAAGATCGGAATTAATTCCACCTAACACTGAATTGTGAAATGTATGATAAAAAGGACACAACTTTGATATTCAGGTGTTGTATTCCTCGGAGTTTGTTCTCAAATCCATTTGATTGAAATTGCACCCAAGTTCTTTCTACTGTGTAATGATGTTTTATTTCTCCCACAGAAAAGTCACCTTTCTGAATCAATTTTATTCTAACTGCAGATAAATTTTCTGTCAAAATATGCGGTTTCCTGTGATGGTAGTAATAAAATTCCATATATTTATGTTATCCGCCCTGAAAGTGTAGCCAAGTTAGTGTGGTATAGCGAAGAAGTTTTCATAGATATTTCCTTGCGATAATTGGCATGCCCTGATTTTTCACTTCAAGCACTTTTCAAAAAGACCCTTTTATGTGAAAGGAGTCTCTTTCTATTCCATTCAAAAAGTTGACAATAAGTATCTGATCAAGTTTAAAACCATTGAACCTCACATCATCTACTACATAAGGAACTATGTTCATTCAGAGATCACGAAGTAAATAATAGTGAACGTACTGAAAATACCTCAATCCATTAACATTCAATGATACCATACGATATCAATGCAGCGGTTACTATAGGGGCATCAGGCATTTCCACAAAAATAGGTCGGGGTCAACTTTTTTTCTTGATTCGGATTGAAAAAATATCACACGATGTAACAATTTATGTACTTCTTGTGTTGGTTCATTGTACAGGGTGTCCCATTTCCTATATCCTTTCAAAAAGGGTGTGGATATAGGTGACACTTCAAAAGCTTCCGAAATAGCTGTAGAAAACAGATTGCTGTAAGAAAAAGTGCCTAGAAAGGAATCAAGGCTCGTGTTACTCGAAAACGAAGCAACAGGACATTTACAAGGAATTTTTTCGTCTTGGAATTATGACATCATTAAAGATACACCCACCTCTATACAGAGTGATTCATTGGAAAATGCGCATACAGTGAGAGTAGATGGAGAACACCGAGGTGCTTTCAAAAAACCCATATTTTATGGGTCTATCGTTTTTAATAATTCAAATACAGGATGATTTGTTCATTTCCCAAATTTAAATCATCACCTATGAACCATAATATATAGAAAAGTCTAATTCCAGGTCCAGCCTTGAGAAAATTAATAAGAATAAACAATACTCTATCAATATTTTGAAATGTTATTCACAAATTTGAAATGAGCAGAAAAAAATAAGTAAGACTAAGTGTATCAGGGGTTTTTCTACATATACAACTTCTTTATCTGATAAACTTGAGTCAAACCAAGATGTTTCGATTTAATGAGTGGCACAAAGTTGTATAAAAATATTTTTCCCCAACTGGTACTTTCCCAACTTTTAATACATTAAATCAGCAACTATTTCTCATTCTTTATTTCTCTTTATTTCTGAACGCCAATCTTGTTGAAAATTATCACAACACTCATTCCTTGATGAAAAAATTATGAAAATTTGGAAGAATGCCCATTTCGAAAAAAGCCAATTTAATTTCTGAACGAAAATAATGTTGCCACAAATATGGACATGTCATCTCGTTTTTCAATAAAATTGGAATCGATTAAATCAATTGAGAAAATGAAAAGCTGGAAAAGTAATTTTTGTTTTTCAATTTTGTGCAACCTCATTCTGACGAAACATCTAGGGTCAAGTTGAAAAACAGCTCTTGCTGACAGTTCACCTTACATCATTTTTGTCTCTTTTTATTTGCAGGATTTCTCTCCGTATACACAGTGAGAAAAAAATTACACCAGCTAACACCGACTGGTGTCCCCTGAGGTCCTGATTGTATTAGTGTCAGTAAACACCGGCATATTATTCACCACTGTAGGTGTTATGTGACCTTTCCCATAGGTGTTTTTAATAATTAAACTCAGTTGTCAGTAACACCAGTGTAAGTGCTGAATTTAGCAAAATTAACACTTTGGTGGTGTTATTTATGCATTTTCGAAAGTCTGAATCCTACTTCCACGAAATTCTCTTCGGTGCGTTTAAACACTGAGCAGGTACATGCAAATACTTTTCTGGTGTGAAGGAACACCATGACTTGAGTGAGTTCATGCGAGTCAGTGCTTTTCTTCACCCCCTCCGGTGTTTTTTACCGATTGAAATATAATTCATTTGATGATAAACTAGACTCAGAAGAATCTATGGACAACAATTCGGATGATGAAGAACTGTTTCGACTCATTTATCCTGATCAGTAGCAGTGGGGCCTAGGCCAATTGATACTGATTTATATCAAAATCATCATCTGATATTTTATGCCCAATATTGAATTCAGGTACGGTAGGAAGGACGTCAGTGCCACTTATTGGCAAAAGTTCTAACGTTCTAAGATCGAACAGATGAGCGCATGAAATTCACACCATTCAGATGCCTACATACAATATTTTGATTGATTTATATCAAATCGGGTGTTTTCAGGATGTAATACTTAACGAATGATTATTGCCACCAAATTAGATAATTCACACACCACCTCGATTCCATCGTGATATTACACGGTGTAACTTGGTGTTAATTTTAGGTGTATTAGGTGTTTTTTATGCGTTAACGTGAATAATAGCACCACTGAGAATATTAGATTTCATCCATTTGATGTTTCTTATGACTTTATATAAGTTTCGGAATCGTTCTACTTAATTTTTCACTACTGAGATGGGAATTAACATCACTTAACACTCAATTGTGAAATGTATAATAAAAAGGACACAACTTTGATAATCAGGTGTTGTATTCGTCGGAGTTTGCTCTGAAATCCATTTGATTGTAATTACACCCAATTTTTTTTACTGTGTATTGTTAAATATTTCCCCAGAATGATGAATAAGGCCACTTCATTATTATTATTATTATCATTTGACTCAAGTTAATAAGTGAAAAAGCAGTATGCAAAAACACCAAATACATGTAGTCTTTTTAATTTTTTCTGTTATTTTCAAATAAATAAATGAAATTTCTAAACTTACTCATTATTTTTTCAAGGCCGTACCGGATATAAAACTTGGAAAAAGAATATACGTACCAAATATTACAAGAATGTATAGGGTGCTCTATAAGTTATGATCCATTGAGGAATTTTGGAAAATTAACAAATCATCCTGTACCTTGATCGAAGAAAAAACAATAGACCCAACTTATTTAAAAGCACTTGGGTGTCCTTCCATCTACCCTTACTGTATACGCATTTCCCCATGAATCACCCTGTTTTATAATATTATATTTGAGGAAAGTTTTATCCTACCAATGTTAGTTAATGGAGAACAATTACAACAATTTCTTATTCATGAAATATTACAAAAAACGTACATTGCATTTTAATTTTCAAGTTAAAGTTTCCTAATAGATAAACAGGGTGTCCCAAAAATATGGTGACAAATTGAAACTCCGTACGCTGAACATTAGTTTCTTCATATTCATAATAATAGCGTAATTACCTTCAGAACGGTTGGTTTTTCCGTATTCGAATTAGTATACTGTTTTCACTTGAAATTAAATGACAAATTCTCAAAGTGGATAATTTTTATGAATCAACCAGAGGCGTGACAAATGGCAGGAAAAGGGTTCATGATACTTATCTTGCAATCCACTGGTTGCGAGTGATAATCAAAGAGTTATGAATGACAAATACTTTAAATTCATCATAGTCAACACTATTTACATCTGCGATGAGTTTGAGTTTGTAGACGTGCTGTATAGGAATCAAAGATAACCTTGGTAAACATCAAACATAGCGGAACACCTTCATAGTCCTAAATACATAGCTAATTGAGGAAAATTAAATAGTTCTTATCTTCGCTGTATAAGTTCATGGAGCTAAAAAGTAGGGGAGTTGGCATTGCATCTTCGCTAGGAATTGCATATCATCGAATATATTCCGCTTGAGCATAGTGTTGTTTATATATAGTAGTAATCACCCAAGGACATTTATATGACCACAAATCATTTTTCATTGGATAGACCAAAAAATGTTCAATAATAATATCCTGTGGACATAGAGCTGTCAGTTGTGTGTTAAGGCGGATTTCCACTAGTTTCAGTTTCAAAAACAGAAACAAAAAAATTGTAGTTCACAAAAACAGAGACAAACTTTTTCATCTTTCCACCTGGCGAACTCGCGACACAAAGTCTTCAAAATGTTTCTCATTTTGACAACAAAAATTTATGTTCTGTCGAAATCGACACAGTTGCTGTATTGTTGCGGTTTTGTCCGTTTGGTGAAAATCCGCCTTTAGATTTGTTTGCAAATTTTTAACCCTACGTCTAGTACATGAAACGTATTGTTATACCCAAAGTTATACCAATAATTCAGAATGTGCCTCAGCATAATGAGATCTATATTATTTAGATATTTTTAGATTATTTATATTTACATTACAATACCTTGGTAAATGAACTCATTTTTACAAATTGAGTGCACCTTATCTCAAAATGAGATCGTTTTGTGCCTAAATAGTACTAATCAACTTATAGTGTTTGAACAGTTGGTAAATTATATATAATAAGACTAAAAGAATTAATAGAAATGATCCGAGTTTCAAGTCGGAATTTCCGAGTTCAAAGTCAGAAATTCCGAGTTTGAAGTCGGATTTAAAAAATTCCGAGTTCAAAGTCGGAAATTCCTAGTTTGAAGTCAGAATAAAAAAAATCCGACTTTAAAGTCAGAATTTCCGAGTTTGAAGTCGGGATAAAAAAATTCGGAGTTCAAATTCGGAAATTCCGAGTTTGAAGTCGAAAATTTCGAGTTCGAAGTCGAAATAAAAAAATTCCGAGTTTAATGTCGGGAATTCCTAGTTTGAAGCAGGATACAAAATATTCCGGAACTAGGAATCAATTTTTTCCGACTTTCAACTCGGAATTTCCGACTTTAAACTCGGAATTACCAACTTTAAACTCGGAATTTGTTTTTCCGACTTCAAACTCCTAAATTCCCAGTTAAATCTCGGGATTTTGTCTTACAATCGATGATGGAATAGCTAACAACGTCGGTGTTCCTCAAGGATCTGTTTTGGAACCAACTTCATTATTTCTACTTGACATCAATCACCAGTCCTGTCCACAGCTTTGCGGATGGCATGCTGCCTTCTGATCTACAGAGAATACACATCAAATTTTCATGCTTAAAAAACGGAAATGAAATTTTTCTGACATTATAAATCTTTCTCTTTACATTTCTGGAGATTCTTGAAATCAATTTCTATACGTAAAAAAACGAACATTACATTTTTAATTTACCTCGTATAACTCGAGAACGAGAGTCCATGTATATACATTTTTGTCCATCAACATACCTGATGGTCTTCAAAATAATCACCTCTTTGATAAGTAACTGAGTATAAGTAACTTTATTTAAATAGGTATATCCTAATATACAAATATTGAGAAAATCTGAATGGTTATACAGATAAATTAAAATTAAATATGCAGTTGAAAACAATTAAACAATTTACATATTATAACTAAAGATAGCTTAAAATGCGAGATAAAATCCATTATAAATACAACATGTAGATAGTGTGACAATGCAATGAGTATGGACTTGATAGTGACTAAATTGATAACCAACGTATCCCATAATAAAATTTTAAAATTATATCTTGAAAGATTCACACAAAGTATTCTAAAACAAGACCAAAGAAGACAAAGTTATTAGAATGGTAACAATATATAGCAATATTTGCTGAGACCTAATTATATATACATGCATGCTTATGGGACAGGTTTATCTAATGTACTCCAGAAGATTTGATTTGAATGAGCACAGTGTAGTGCTTTCTTCGATGTTTTTTGGTCGATTGTTAAATTGAATAAGACCTTGAAATACAGAATTCATTGTTTTTTTATAATTTGTCCTATTTACATGAAAATTTTAGCTTTCACGAGTTTGATAACTGTGCACTTGATCGTTGGTTATAATAAACTGGCTGAAGTAAGAAGGTGACTGTCCTTTCAATATTTTGTAAATAAAAATCATTGAAAAATAATAAAGTCGTGTTTTCAATGGGATCCAGTTAAGTACATTAAGCATTATATCAATGGGAGTGGATCTATTACATTTCAGAATGATTCTCATTGCCCTATTTTGTAATTTTTGTAATGCACAAATGCTGTTAGAATCTAGCAATGATAATAAACTTGGGCAATATTCAAAATGAGGCTGTATGATTGTTCTATAGACTGTCAAGGATGTTGAGAAAGATAATTGTGCTCGTATTCTTGAAAAGAAAAATATTTTCTTACTGATTTTGCTCCGAATGTAATTGATGAATTTTTTGTTCATTTGATCGTCTCCGCATCTTAACGGCCTGCATGTACCAACTTTTATGTGATATGATTGCTGCATATTTTTATTTAGAAAAAAATATTCAGAAAAGATTGCACTGCTTACGGCTGCTTTTCATCGGAGGCATTTATTGGTCATGGGTTTAGATTTTAATTTTGTACACATTCTATTTAAAGGGCGCCACTTGATTATCAAAAGTATTCGGCAGTGTTGCAATCAAGAAATCACACAGCAAATAACATCCATAAATGTATAGAATTCTAAATAGACATGATAAACAGGTATCCCGCAACAAAAGCATAAATTTATTCAATTCGATCAAAATTTGAGTTGTAGTTATACAATATAAAAATTATTTATCAAGGCATCGATTATTGTTTTTATTCCAGAGATGCTGTTTTACTTCTTTTTCTATTTGCTTCAAGAGAAATCACAACTTATTTCATTAAACTTTTAATCACATAAAAAATACAAAAACGTGCTAACAACTTATCTCTTACACACCACATCAGACAAGTGACATTCTTACATGACACATGACAGCTGTATGACAACATGATATTTATGCAGGATTGGACTCTACAACACTCCCCCTCAATCCTGCAATTCCTCATCACATTATTTCATATGAAAATTTTTCAAAAACTAAATAAACATTTTCAGAAATCAAAACTATTTTCATTTCTAACATTACAATCTAAATTCTCAACAGAACATCAAAAAATTATTTTTCAATTTTCACTACATTCAGACACTCTCGAAAATATTTCAACTTTGGAAAAGGTAAAGCTTTCGTCAAGAGATCTGCTTGCTGATTTTCTGTTGGAATATAATATAAAACAACTTTTTCTTGCTCTACACAATCACGCACAAAATGGTGTCTTATGTCGATATGCTTTGTCCGCTTACTTTCTAAAGTTGACGCCATCCTAATGCAAGATTGGTTGTCTTCATATATCTCGATAGGGAAAACATTTTCACACATAATTTCAGAATATATCTGCCCAAAAAATAGGCAATCACTTATGCAGGAAGATAAAGCAATGTACTCTGACTCTGCACTGGACAATGCAACAACACTTTGTTTTCTTGTCTTCCATTCGATAATATTATCATTCATTTTAATTACATATCCTGAAATGCTTTTCCTATCTAATACACTGTTTGCAAAATCCGAATCAACAAAAGCTAACAGTTGAACATTGGACTTATTACTTTTTATATATTTTAAACCATATAATTCAGTTTCTTTCAAATACCCCAATATGTGTTTTAAATGAGTCCAGTGTTCAATTCTAAAACAATTTTGAAATTGTGAAAAATATGTAATTGAGTAACTTAAATCTGGTCTTGTACCCAGCATAATATACATAAGTGAACCAATTAGCTCTCTATATGGAATAGACTCATCACAAACATTACTCGTATTACTCAATTTGAGTTTCATTTGCATTGGTATAGAGTGTGGTTTACAATTGTACATATTGAATTTTTCCAAAACCTTCCTTATCAAACTTGTTTGTTTTACATATACAACATCTTTTTCCTTTGTGATCTCTAATCCCAGAAAATTAATATTTTCATTCTGAAACTCTTTCATATCAAAATTTTTGAACAAACTTATTTTCACAAAATCTAGGTGTTTCTTTGAATTAGAGAAAACAATGACATCATCAACATGTATCAACAAATATGTCATATCATTATATTATAAACATGGATCCTTTTTTGAACGATAAAAACCAAGTTTCAATAAAATGTCATTGAATAAAGAATTCCAACACTTAGGAGATTGACGAAGACCATACAAAGACTTGAGCAATTTACAAACTAGATTTGCATTTTTATCAACATTCAAACCCTCTGGTAATTGCATATATACAGGATCTTTTAATGTTCCATTCAAAAATGCAGATTTCACATCATACTGACTGACATATAGATCATACTCTACAAACAGAGACAGTAGAATTCTAATGCTAGACATTTTTGCAACAGGTGCATAGACATTTTCATTCAACATACTTTGTTTGAAACCCCGAGCTACTAATCTCGCTTTCTTTCTAATTTTTCCTTCAACATTTTTTTCACTAAAAACCCACTTTGAATCTATCACTTCTATATTCTTGGATTCTTCAACTAACTCCCATGTTTTACATTCTTCTTGACTCCTAAGTTCTTCCTTGACTGCATCTTTCCATTTTTCATCAGAATTTATTGCTTCTGAGTAAGTTTTTGGCACATCTGATAAGAAGTTACTCACTGACAATGCAGCATACATGCTATCATCTTCAGAGTCTGGATTCATTATATAGTCATTGAAATAACTAGGTAGTTTGCTATTTCTTACACTTCTATTTCTTCTTCCATTTGTTTCTGATTGTTTCAGCTCATGTCCCTCTTCTTGATCACTTTCTTCAGCATGTTTTTCTTCATTATGTGGGTTTTCATTTTCCTCCTTTTTTTCATCTTCAATATATGTTCCTAGCTCCCTTTTTGAATTTTTTTCATCAAATATTATATTTCTTCCATGAACTACTTTCTTTTCTTGATCATCCCATAACCTATATCAATTTGCTACATATCCTATCATTATCATCCTATTGCAGTGTGGATCTAATTTAGTTCTTTTTTCTTTTGGTATTAAATTAAATGCAACACATCCAAACAATTTGATTTTTTCTAAATTTGGTTTTTCATTATTCCAAATTTCTGCAGGTAATTTCTTATCTTTCAAGGCTCTTGTTTCCAATCTGTTCAATAAATAAACTGCATTTCTTACAGCTTCTCCCCAGAATAATTTACTTAAATTTGAGTCAAAAATCATACAACGGGCTTTCTCCATGACTGACCTGTTGTAACGCTCAGCCACACCATTCTGTTCTGGGTTATATCCTACTGTGTATTGAATTTTTATACCTCTTTTTAAACAAAAAGATTTAAATTCTTTTGATGAGTAGTCCAAGGCATTATCACATCTGACTTTTTCAATTCTTGTTCCAAATTTAGCCTCTACCATTTCAACATAGTTATGGAAGTGTTCGAATACTTCTGTTCGTTTTTTCATTAGGTAAGTGACACCAAAATGAGAAAAATGATCTATAAATGTTATGAAATATGTCTTACCATCATGTGTTGGAGGGTTAATTGGACCACAAACATCAGTTGAGATGGTTTCTAATATTCTTCTTGCCTTTCTCCCCTCTTCCAACTGCGGATATGGTAGTCTGGTTTGTTTGGCCTTAAGGCAAACCTCACATATTCCTGAAACTGGATAAAGTGACGAATGACCCATCTTTCTATGTAGCATAGTTTGTTCTTCCATAGGGATACTAGCCATACAGTTTTCATAAAAAATTTCAAAATTGATGAAGTATAAATTTCCTCTTAAACTTCCCTCTAAAACTATATTTCCTTCTTTAATAATAAGAACTTTCTTTTCTTTGAATACTATCTGATAGCCATTTTCCTCCAGTTTTCTCACTGATAATAAGTTGCAAAATAGATTTTCACAAATCCAAACATTTTTTAATGTTACTGGCTTTCCATTTTCACTTCTCAGTTTCAAATCACCTTCTTTATTGCACGTCAGTGACTGTCCTTGCTTTGCAACATTTATTTCTTTAATGATATCTTTTCCATCAATCAAATACTTTTCCATGTTTTTACAAACCAGATGATTTGTTGCCCCACTGTCAACAACAAATTTTATACTGATAACATTATTTGAAACAAGAACAGCATTTTCTTTGGTGTCTTCAGATGTTAGGAATGATATTTCTTCTTCAGATCTATTATTTGTATTTCCACTCATATGTGCTTCATTATTTTCTCTAAAATGGCTACCTCGAGGATTTCCTTGACCACCATTGAAACCTCCTCTCTTGTTATTTCTTGGACACTCTGATCTTCTATGCCCAACCATATTACATGAATAACATTTAAATGGGAAATTTGAGGTATGACTACTGTTGGCATTCGATTCATGTGGTGCATTTCTACCTAAATTATTATTTCCATAGGTTCCTCTTCCATAGTTTCTACCTTTGAAATTTCCTCTTCCCCTTGGCTTTCCTCTATTTCTCCAAGTATTAAATGCTACATCTGGTGAATCTACATCTACTCTACTCTTGTTCTGCCTAGTCTCCTCCATCAACAAGCGATTTTTTATAAAATCAAATGTGACACTTTTCTCGTCTAGACAAAATATCACATCTATTGATGTGGTCACAGACTGAAAACTATCTGGCATTGCAGATAAAACTTGTAGAATGAGTTCATTCTGTTCAATTCTACCCCCAGCTGCTTTTAATTCACTAACTGTTTGTTTAAATTCAGTGAAGAAGTTATTCAATGAATTACCTTCTACATACCTGAGACTCCTCAACTTCTTTTGAAGCATAACTTGTGTAGAAATTCTTTTCTTTGCATATGAATTATTTAAACTTTCCATAATTTCTCTGGCATTTGTTTTTTCCTTCACACTTTCCAGCATATTATCTGCCAGACCTTGGATTATTATTGTACGTGCTTTCACTTCCTTTTTCCGCCATGCAAATGTTTCCTCAGCATCTCCAGAGGAAGGTGCTTCCTCTTTTATGACTTCCAGGACTTCCTGTTGTTCAAGCAGCATTTTTATACGAAATTCCCAATTTCCAAAATTCGTACCATCAAAAGGCTTCACGAAGAACATACTATGCTTTTCCATGACGAGGAACGTGAATGAACAATGCGAATGCGATGAACAAAGACTTAACCTCAAATACGTACTCAGACTTTCTTGGAGATTACGTTTTTGGGATCTGGGCCCATAACCTATTGTTTTTATTCCAGAGATGCTGTTTTACTTCTTTTTCTATTTGCTTCAAGAGAAATCACAACTTATTTCATTAAACTTTTAATCACATAAAAAATACAAAAACGTGCTAACAACTTATCTCTTACACACCACATCAGACAAGTGACATTCTTACATGACACATGACAGCTGTATGACAACATGATATTTATGCAGGATTGGACTCTACAACATCGATCAATATATCTGGGGTTACCTCAAACATCAATATACATTCATAGTATATGCATATAGTGTGGTATTCTATAGCTTAAAATGATATTACGTAAACAATATACTGCCGGGTATGAAACGATATCCCCTGGAATTCATGAATTCTTCACAGATGTATCGCTCAGATGAATGAATGATATTATAAACTACGCAACACTTATTACGTCGCACCCCGAAATTTTGCCCCTGTTGAAATTTGAATAACTTTTTTCTTCTTTGAACAATTTGAATTCTGTTTGCACTGTTCGCTTTAGCTCAGTCCTTCAGCTATAATCTCGTACTCCTTCGATACATAAGGTAGTTTCCATAAAATTGCTACAGGATGTTTTTTGGAACTGTGCAAAATTTACAAATTTTCAAAAATATCCCAAATGAAGAAAAACATTTTTTTTTCAACTTCAACAGCAGAGGCATGAAGATTATCTCATTACCTTTGGCGATTTCCGAAATTGTCTTCTTATCATTTTTCTTTACAGAGTGATCTCAAAAAAATCAATTTTTTGGTTTTGCAGTTGCATAAATGTTTTCCTCTTCAACTGATTTTCAAAATCTCAGGCTCATTTCGAAGCTGTCACCTCATATGAGAAGATTTGAAGATCAGAACTAACTCAAGATGAACATTCAGAATCGAGGGTTTTCTCAAAGGTGACCCAAATCTGAAACACTCTGTAAATCCCGACTGGGAGGAGAATTAAATGAAAATCAACTTGTTTTCGGAAGGATCTTTCATTCTGGACACATCCAGATCTTTTTTTCTTTCAGTAGTCAAAAATTGTGCTTGAGAAAACCGGATTGAAACGCCATGTTCTAGAAAAAAAATCTGCCCAAAAAAAATGCATGGTCCGTAACCAACGTAACAAAAATCATAATGAGTGACTGACAAGACAGGTGGAAAATCACGTTCTCGTGAAAATAAAGACCAGGACAGAAAAAACTATTCGTAGGTCTTTATTTTTTGAAGATATAAGACTTCATAAAAAAATAAAAAAAATAAATTCTGAATACAACGAAATTTCAGGGTAACCTTCTCACCCCCTATACAAAGTCTTCCATCATGTTTTGGAATTTTTTCAAAGAATTTAATTTTTTAGACCCAAAAAAAAATGTTATACGTACGCCTATGAAACAAAATTTTGCATCTCTTTGATCAACTTTTTCCGCTGCACACAGCTATGGGTACCGCTTGTCTCGATTCTGAAAAATAACTTTTTTTCGCCCTGTACAACAAACTATGATACTTGGAGAACTCGAGTTTGGGCGATTCTTAGTAATTTTGTACGAAACTCACGAGAATAATATGTAAAAAAATCGCAAAAATCTCCTTCCCCTTCCCCAAAGTACCCCAAGGGGGGAAGGGGGGTGAAAGAATTTTTTATTCAAATCTTCGATCCCGATGTGGGGGTCAGGTGAAATATGTTTACCGATATATCTAATCGGTTGACCAGCAAAAATTTTACCCGCAAAAAAAATTTTGGGGGGGAGGGGGTAAAAAAATGTTTTCAGTATTTTTGGTAGTGATATTTTTGTTTCAATCAAACAACGTTTCGGATAATTTTCTTTTTGAATCGAGATTTCGAGGGGGATTTAGATTTGGGTCACCTTTGCAGAAACCCTTGATCTTTAATATTTATTTTTATTCAATTCTAATCATGTCTGTTCATCTAACGTTTCAGCTTCAAAATGATCCTGAGCTTTTGAAAATCGGTTGAAGAGGAAAAAAGTTATGACTGCAAAACCAAAAAATTGATTTTTTGAAGTCACTCTGTAAAGAAAAGTGATAAAAAGACAATTTTGGAAATGGCCAAAGGTATAATGAGATAATCCTCATGCCTCTGCTGTTAAAGTTGAAAAAAAATGTTTTTCTTCTTTTGGAATCCTTTTGAAAATTTCTGAATTTTACACAGTTCCAAAAAACATCCTGTAGCAATTTAATGGAAATAACCTTATGTATCGAAGAAGTACGAGATTAATGCTGAAGGACTGAGCTAGCGAACAGTGCAAACAGAATTCAAGAAGAAAAAAGTTATCAAAATATAAACAGGGGCAAAATTTTGGGGTGCGACGTAATTAGTGTTGCTTAGTTTAATTTATTGGGTCGAAGAATAACCAAATATAATGGAATGTATTATGGCCTTGGTAGTTTGGTGTTTCTCTCAATCCTCATACGTTCTGTGTATGACAAAACTGCAACTCATCCAGAAATATTTGCCTTCTACATATGAACTTCATGAAAACATACCACGAAGTCTGTATTCAATTTTCAGACATGCTCAGATGGTTGACATGGGTAGTGAAATAGTAATTATTGTCATTATACAACCTACGAAATGAATTATTCATTATTCATTTGATATTACTTAGCTTTTGAACAACGGAAAATATATCTTCCGAATAAAAAAATAACTTACCCCCATAATTGATTTGTTATATGTTACGAACATATAATTAATAAATAGGTTCAATGAAGTGGAAACCAAACCTAGGATCCTAACATCAAGAAATTGAACGGATCCTTAAAAGGAATGAAAATCGGTTGTAAATAACCATAAAAAAACTAAAGTGAAAACTACTAGAATGGCGGCTTGCATGCACATAAATCTTGGAGGATTGAGATTGGCAAAAAGGCAATATGGCAATGATTTTCACAATTCGGCTATTACCAAATACGAAAGAAGAAAATCTCTTGGCCATTCAGATATATGCCGTAGGATTTTGCCAACGCAATATCACACTCCTAAACAGGAACGAAAAAAAGCTCGATTCCTTCAACGTTCGAAAATCGTTTGAAAATTCGTGCAAAAACATATCTTTTCAGAATGAATGAGATATCGAGATTTGGAGTAGGTATAGACATCTATCCAACAGTTATTGAAATAGTTGAATCCAAAATTGAAGATAACTGATTTTTATAGTTTTATCTAGTGGAAGACAGATTGAGATTATCAAGAATTTGCATGATATATCATTTATCCGAACCTGAACGTTTAAATTAACTATTCAAATTAAAAAACATTTGACTAAGACATTACTACTATACTCTTGATGGTGATTATTCAAATAAAAAATTGGTCATTCGTGAAAACAAATATCGTTTCCTGCTCTCTGGCATTTTTAATGTTACATAATCATAATTATGTGCATCATTCACTTATATTGCATCATCGATTGCTTGAAATCATGCATGCTAAAATATGTGAGATCGCTCTCGTTCCAGTTTTGATTGTTAGCGGAATATTATTTATGAGAGTTATTTTGATGTTGTGGATATCAAAGAAACGTGTGGCTCACGCAAGATATTCAGGATGACATCATACTAGATGCCGAGGTTATAACTTGGTGATACAGGATTATTCGAATACATAGTGAAAAAAAAATTACACCAGCTAACACCGTCTGGTGTCCCCTGATGACGTCCTTATTTGTTTTAGTGTCAGTGAACACCGACACATTATCCACCACTGTAGGTGTTATGTGACTGTTCCCATAGGTGTTTTTGATAATCAAACCCAGTTGTGAGTAACACTAGTGTTAGTGCTGAATTTAGCAGAATTAACACTTTGGTGGTGTTCTTTATGCATTTCCGAAAGTGCGATTCAACACCACAGTGGTGTGATGCACATGTGATTTTCTTGATGCTGAATCCTACCACCACGAAATTCTCTTCAGTGCGTTTGAACACTTGTTATGACACTCTGCTTTATTCAAGTTGGCCCATACAGGGTCGTAACAATATAACTTATTTAACTGTGGGTTCGTGAATATTCAACAGGAGAAAGAATGGTTAGTGTAGACATAAATACACTTATCTCAGAGTACAAATATATATTTATCATTCAAATAAATTAGACAGGCAGAGTTGGCAAATATAAATAGGATTTCATACATGTTTGGTGGTTGATCACAATCATAGTAACTCTCGAGATGTTTTTCTGAACTAAACAAATTACGCGAATTGAACTGAATACCGGTACAACAAGATGACTTTTATTTAATATACGAAAACCGAACTGTCTCATGGTAATCCATCTTTCACTTGTGAAGAAAAGTTTCGGACTTCCATTGTCTAAAGGTATGAAGATTTGAATCCTGAGAAAAGAAAAGATGAGTTATGCTGAAAAAACGAAATAAGTGATGAATAAAAATTAACTATAGTATCAATAAATCAGGTTAGTATTAGTGTTAGTATATATGAAGTCGAAAAATGTAGATTTAAATGGGAGTTTAACTAGTCGATGAGCCTGAAAATAAGAAAAAATTGAATTAGAAATCAATAGCCTGAAAAAGAAAGGTTGAATTAGAAATCAATAGCCTGAAAAAAGAAAAGTTGAATAGCCTGAAAAAAAAGAAAAGTTGAATTAAAAATTAAAATAAAATGAATGAATAAAGAATTAAAATTATGAGAAAGATTCAAATCGAGTTTGTCACGACGTTTCGATTGTGTGTATCTACAATCGTCTTCAGGTGAGAACTAACAAAGTCCTGGGATACGGGGGTATTTATAGGTCAGCTATGGCGGGATTTTCCGGTTCAGTGAGCCGTAACCGGTTGATTCGGCTAATCAGCGGTTTCCATGTGTTGCGGATCTCGACGCTTGGTTGACTGAAAGCGTTATTATTCATTATGTATGCTGCTTCCTTGAATTTCCTCCTGAACCAGTGTTCTTCTCTATGGATGATTTTTGCCTCAGACCATTTGATGTTATGTTGGTGGGTCCACACATGTTCTGCGATTCCTGACTTGGTGGTTTCTCCTCGTTGGGTGTTTTTCTTGTGTTCGCCGATTCTGGTTTCCAGTGGTCTCTTGGTTTCTCCGATGTATGATTTGCCACATTCGCATGGTACTCGATAAACACAATTCTTGGAGTCACTGTTTTTGTTCGTTGGTCTGGTTTTGGTGAGTTGGCTGCGGATGGTGTTTCCAGATTTGAAGCAGGTCTTGATCTTGTATTTTCTTTCTTCACAACTCGAGACATTGTCAGCCACCTTCAAACAAAAACCATCTTTCACTGTTCTGCAAATTCACGTTCACTTGTAACACACTTTACGAGGGCGGTACTGAGATTACGAACTGAGGAACATTGTCTGGAGTCGAGAGCTGAACTGTCGGATCTTGATGGATCTGCTCTGATCTCTGATTCTAAATTCGGAGAATTTATAGGGATTTTTCATGAGCATTCAATATAAACTATTTCAGATTTAAATCTCATATTTTGCGCTTTTTCCATTACTCTTCCATCAAGTTAATATCAATATCAGTTGGTTGGAGGTTACTGGGATAATAAGTTTTCACGGCTGCATATCTCATGCCCATAAATTATACAGGAGCTAACTTGAAGTGTAAACAAAACTAAAACGTTCCTATCGGTTTCCCAATTTCCTCTCCTCGAATGATCCTCCTTTCAATTATCCTATATATAGTCATCGTGTTGTACCTCGTATTCATAAAATGTTTATATCCTATGTCATTCTTCGTTCTCTTTATAATATAATATATGAATGTTCTCAATAATCTCGTTGATGAAATTGCCATTCTGAATGCACCTAATTCGAATCGTATATCAGAAAATATTATAACAAACACTCATCCTTAAGTCTGAATATTAAGAAGGCGTAGAGCGGACATGCGATATTTTTTTTCTTAATTTCGAGTTGTAACTCGAAATTAGCTTAAGAGTTATAACTCGAAATTAGCACTAATTCCGAGTTATAACTCGAAATTAAGAAAAAAATATCGCATGTCCGCTCTACGCCTTCGTAGAATATAGTTTGGTACCTATAAAGGAAATATCGACCGGAGAACATCAAATTTGATTATATTTCGAGCCGAGACGACCTAGCGACCCATATAAATATCAAAAACAGGTGGCCACTTGAAGGTATATTTGTTGGTACCTGATATCGAACTCGTTACAGTTCATTCATTAGTTTTTGTGGACGATAAAATAAATTGACAAAATTGGGCATCATTACACACTGACCAGGTACATGCGAATACTTTTCTGGTGTGAAGGAACACCATATCATGAGTGTCTTCATGCGAATCAGTGCTTTTAGTCACCACCTCCGGGGTATTTACTAAGTTGGATCACCTATTCAAATATAATTTATATGGTGATAAACTAGACTCAGAAGAATCTACGGGACCATTCGGATGAAGACGAACTGTTTCAGCTTATTTATCCTGATCAGTGGCACTAGGACCTAGGCCAATTGATACTGATCAAAATCATCTAATATATCATGCCCAATATTGAAATCAGGTACGGTAGGAAGGACGTCAATGCCACCTATTGGCATAAGTTCTAACGCTTGAAAATCACACTATTCAGATGCGTACATGCAATATTTTTATTAATTTATATCAAATCTGGTGTTTTCAGCATGCGATACTTAACGAATGATTATTGCCACCAAATTAGATGATTCATACACCGCATCGATTTCATCGTGATATGACACGGTGTAACTTGGTGTTAATTTCATATAGGGGAAAAATGCCTAAGACTGCGCACTTAACTTGAAATCTGCTATAGAAAAAAACCGGTACACCTTGGAAAAGGGAATAAACTTTCAATCTTGCAAAACATAATCATACATAAACGTTCATTTCAAGTTGAAATAACAAGAAAATAAATTGGAACAAAACTCAAATGCGCACTCTTAGCACATAAGTGGTGAAAGAATGCGCACGGCGCTAATCTAAAAGTGCGCAGATTATCAAAGA
The DNA here is from genome assembly GCA_029955515.1 of Chrysomela aeneicollis. Taxonomy (NCBI): domain Eukaryota; kingdom Metazoa; phylum Arthropoda; class Insecta; order Coleoptera; family Chrysomelidae; genus Chrysomela; species Chrysomela aeneicollis. The sequence continues at coordinate 13,286,108 of JARUHQ010000021.1, read as the reverse complement.
ATGCGCACTCGTTACATTTTGAGAAAGATCAGTGTTTTTGCATTCATCACAATAAAAAAGCTGAATCCTTCATAGTCGGTACAAACTTCATGGAACCACTTTTTACACGTCGAGCATTCAATGAGGTCTAACTCCGGAGGGTCTGTATATGGTTCATCGCAGACTTGTCAAATCCCACAGTGTTTTTTGGAAACCATTGCTTTTTGAGTAGTTTCAGTTTTTTTCTGCCTCTCGCAGTTTTTTGGTGTTCTAGGCTTCGTTTAGTTGTTTCTTATTCAACCAAGGAATCCTTGAAAGGCGTTCCTGTTATAATTTTAGATTTTTTTCCTACTCTCTTCCGCTTTGTATCTCTGCCTGCTGATTCAGGAAAAGTACAGATTACACCCAAAGTCTTTGAAAAATCTGCTGCAGAAAAATCTTTTGTTAAGGAGGTGCCTGGAATGATATACCAGAAGTACCCGAAACTTCTGTTAATGAACTGGCTGCAGCACGGACTTCTTCTTGCTCTTTTGGTGAGGTAGTAGAGGCCTTACCAAAATTTATTGAATATCAATACGCAGTGCGCACACTAAGAACGCTTCAAAATGCGCACTCTTGGGAAACGTCAATTTTCGCTTCAAACACGAAACGTTCTAATTAATAATGGCAATAAAGTCCATATTGGCTTCTTTTCAGTATCCAAACACATGTCTAAATGCGCTGCCTTTGGGTTTCCGCGGGATAACCTCAAATACTTTTACTTTACCACAATCGTATCATTTTTCACTACTGAGATCGGAATTAACACCACTCGAGTCACTCGACATTCAATTGTGAAATGTATAATAAAAATGATACAACTTTAATATTCGTCGAAGTTTGCTCTGAAATAAATGCGATTGAAATTACACCCAAGTTTTTTTTTCTGTATCGTAGTGGCTCACCCCAAAAGGTTGTATGTTTCTGCAGAAAAACGAGTGAAGTTTGGTGTGTATGTATAGTACATAAATATAAATTTTTTGACGTACTCAATTGTTTTTTATCTCATCAGATTTGAGCAATAATAGTCCTTACTTTCTTGATTATAATGGATTGTCCGGTATACGTATATTTTCACGTTTTTCAATAGGAAATCATTTGCCACTTTTTGTGGCACATATCATCCTAAACTTCTCAATTTCGAATTTTCAATCTAGTTTGCCATCATATCCATGATAAACGGTCTATAATTTTAGATCAAATTGTCAGGAACAAGTCTCAACTTTTGAGATACAGGATGATATAAATAAAAAAAAATAATTGAGATAATAATAACTGAGATAATATTCTAGACATCTTTATAAAATTTTGTACATATTTTCTTGGTTCTCATTCATTTTGGAACAAATCTGATATCTCAATTTGTTTACAGTGGATGCATGCGTCGGACAAAGAAAATCTATGAGATCAAATTTGCTCAATAACGAATGAGGATTTTTGAAGTGATTTTAATTTTGGAAGTGAGCAGTGGCGTAGTATTTTGTTCTCCGAAAATATTCAATGCAAAACCGTACGGACGGCACTGGTTGAGAGAATTAAAAATTTTGTACATCACAAAATGCACCTGGATGCATAGAAGACATATACCAAATGTTATAAAGATGTCTAGAATGTTATCTCAGTTGTTATTAAAAAACTGTTTTTTTTTCAAAATTTCTTCCCCCTGTTTCTCAAAAGTTAAGACTTTTAGGACATATGTTTAAAGGAAGTTTTTTTTTTCTTAAAATGTGTCGAAGAATCAGCCCCTCAACTATTAGCATGTCTTTGAGGAACACCCTGTGAAACTGAATAACGAAGTAGCCTTTAACGCTTTCAAATCTGAACACAAAATTGACGTTTTTCGACAGCATAAGCGCTCGTGAGAAAAAATGCTCGGCTCTAACATCATTATATTGTTGAAAACGAACTCTAATTCTCTTGCATGATTGAAAATACTTGGTGACTGTCAATTATCGCACATTTTAATGCCATACAATCGATATAACATCATAGTTATGTTTTGTTTGAAGGTGGCTGACAATGTCTCGAGTTGTGAAGAAAAGTTTCGGACTTCCATTGTCTAAAGGTATGAAGATTTGAATCCTGAGAAAAGAAAAGATGAGTTATGCTGAAAAAACGAAATAAGTGATGAATAAAAATTAACTATTTTATCGAATCAAGAAGATTCGAGTATCAATAAATCAGGTTAGTATTAGTGTTAGTATATATGAAGTCGAAAAATGTAGATTTAAATGGGAGTTCAACTAGTCGATGAGCCTGAAAATAAGAAAAAATTGAATTAGAAATCAATAGCCTGAAAAAGAAAGGTTGAATTAGAAATCAATAGCCTGAAAAAAGAAAAGTTGAATAGCCTGAAAAAAGAAAAGTTGAATTAAAAATTAAAATAAAATGAATGAATAAAGAATTAAAATTATGAGAAAGATTCGAATCGAGTTTGTCACGACGTTTCGATTGTGTGTATCTACAATCGTCTTCAGGTGAGAACTAACAAAGTCCTGGGATACGGGGGTATTTATAGCTACGGAGCTACGAAAAGGGGCATAGTGAAAACTCTGATTGATCGTGCCTTCAGCCTCTGCAACAACGAGGAAAGCCTAACTTCCGAACTGGACCACATCAAGAGAGACCTCTACCAGAACGGCTATTCAAGGAAATTGGTGGAACAGACGTTGAAGAGCAGGAAACAGAGGATAATCCAAAAAGAAGAAGAACCGCAACAACCAACATTGTGCCTTCCCTACATCAAAGGATTGTCAGAGAGAATCAAGAAGATTGGATCCAAATACAAGATCAAGACCTGCTTCAAATCTGGAAACACCATCCGCAGCCAACTCACCAAAACCAGACCAACGAACAAAAACAGTGACTCCAAGAATTGTGTTTATCGAGTACCATGCGAATGTGGCAAATCATACATCGGAGAAACCAAGAGACCACTGGAAACCAGAATCGGCGAACACAAGAAAAACACCCAACGAGGAGAAACCACCAAGTCAGGAATCGCAGAACATGTGTGGACCCACCAACATAACATCAAATGGTCTGAGGCAGAAATCATCCATAGAGAAGAACACTGATTCAGGAGGAAATTCAAGGAAGCAGCATACATAAAGAATAATAACGCTTTCAGTCAACCAAGCGTCGAGATCCGCAACACATGGAAACCGCTGATTAGCCGAATCAACCGGTTACGGCTCACTGAACCGGAAAATCCCGCCATAGCTGACCTATAAATACCCCCGTATCCCAGGACTTTGTTAGTTCTCACCTGAAGACGATTGTAGATACACACAATCGAAACGTCGTGACAAACTCGATTTGAATCTTTCTCATAATTTTAATTCTTTATTCATTCATTTTATTTTAATTTTTAATTCAACTTTTCTTTTTTCAGGCTATTCAACTTTTCTTTTTTCAGGCTATTGATTTCTAATTCAACCTTTCTTTTTCAGGCTATTGATTTCTAATTCAATTTTTTCTTATTTTCAGGCTCATCGACTAGTTAAACTCCCATTTAAATCTACATTTTTCGACTTCATATATACTAACACTAATACTAACCTGATTTATTGATACTCGAATCTTCTTGATTCGATAAAATAGTTAATTTTTATTCATCACTTATTTCGTTTTTTCAGCATAACTCATCTTTTCTTTTCTCAGGATTCAAATCTTCATACCTTTAGTCAATGGAAGTCCGAAACTTTTCTTCACATCATAGTTATGATTTTGTACATTTAAAATACCTAAGAGTGACAAATGTCATTGCACTAACGATGTGTTTCTTTATAAGGATTAGTAATAATAATAATAGTTATCATGTTTTCTTCAAACAATGAATTTCATAACCCATATAATAAATAGTAGATAAAATAAACTCAAAATCGACGAGTGATCAAACCCTCGTTTATGCATGCTATGTTGTTCAAATGATTGAACATAATCAATAAATTTGTAGCATTTAAATTAACCACCATATGATTTGAATTTGAAATGAATTTAAAATAGTAATATACCAGCTGAAATCACTATAATGTAGCTACAGTTTGGTTAATAAACAATATACTCACAGAAAACATTCAGTCTGCTGTCTTTCACCAACAAATCTTTGAAAATAAAAGGAACTTTTTAAAACAACACTATATCACTCAAGTTTCTAATGATAGTATATCACAAACACAGTAGGTATTACTCTTGCTACTGACATTCAAAGGTCTGTTGGAAGTGATGTAACTAGCTGCAGGAATCTTATAATTTCTGGCTATCTGTCTAATCCTACGCCTGGAATTGAAGAAAAGAGAGTCAATAATAGATCAATTCAAAAGTAAACAAACGACCTACCGTTGTATTCTTCACTATGATGAATTCTATGTCGCTGGAAGTTATTTCAGGATTTTTGTAGAACGTCTGATCGATCTGAATGTGATCTGGATTGTTTTCTTTCATGTTTTCTTTATTTTTCAGATTATGATTTTATAGGTTATATTTATTTCTAGACGTCGATGTCGTTGATCAATCAATCAATCAATCAAACTGTACTTTATTGTCCAAGAATAATTATTCTTATTGACAAAGTGAGTAGATAACAATGAAGTGGATATCCACTGTGTCCAATACATATGAGAGACAAAAAATATGAAAATATAAAATGTAAGATAAATAAATATATATACATATATCTGGATATAACATGTATAAATAAAATGTCCAGATAAATAAACACAACCATGACAAATAGAATGATGACGTTCACTCACATATATTCGAAACTAATTACAACATGTACAAAACAATATCTAGACATACAGTTGATACCTACATCTTTATGCAAATATAAATGATCAAAAATGGTCATTGTAATATTCCTGCAGGTCATAATACGCTTTTGGAATGAGAAATGCTTTTATCTCCTTCCTGAATTTTTTTATATTTCCGATTGCTTTAAAATGTTCAGGCAAATGATTGTACATTTTTTTGCTTCCGTATATTATTGAATTTTTAATTTGAGTCGTCCTAGGTATTGGCAGGGAGATATGGCAGTTATTTCTGGTTTGCCTGAGATTTAATGGGTTATCATTCGATAAATGTCGGTTGTGAATCAAGCATACAGTCTCCAAAATGAAGAGTCATGTAAGCGTAAGAATTTGATGCTTGATGAATAGTGGTCCACAGTGAGCCCTTGTTTTGGCCTTAAACAAATAACGGATTTTGTAGAATGAACACAGAATTCCATAAGGTTTTCCTACAAAAACCCCAAAAGGGTAGTCCGTATCTAATATGGGATTCTATGAGTGAAAAATATGTGTTTCTGCCAATAGCTGTACCAAGCTCGTTTGTCACTACTCTAATAGCATAACAACCCGATGCTAGTCTTTTTTCAAGGACGTTATATGTTCCTCAAACCCTAACTTTCTGTCAATGTGTATACCCAGGAATTTAGTGCTCGTTTTGTTTTCTACTTGATGTGTTCCTAAGATCAAGTTTTCGAAATCGAATTTGAAGGTAATTATATTAGTTTTTCCCACATTGAAACAAAGATTATTTGAGTTACACCAAGATTCGACTTCGCTGAGTTCATTGGAAATAACTGTTTTAAGAACATCCACATTTTTTCCATGCCATAGGATAGTGGTACACAGTAAAAACTGGGTAGTTAAAATTAACTACAACTTGTTGCTCAGCTCGATCCACTAACCTTATTTAGTTAAATTAACAAAAGTACATGTAGTCGAATGAATCTTGTCAATTTGCGCAATAGCTTAGTTGACAAATAACAAAACTTAGTTGCGAAATCATACTAGTTTTTTTTGAGTTACTACAAAACGGTTTTGCGAAATCACCGGATATATTTCGTATTTTCAACAATATTCTTTCGATGAATGTGAAACCAATGATGGTGATTCGACAAATCATTTTGGTTAATTAGTACTAAATATTGTAGTGGATTGGTATTCTATTTTGTTACTTTAGCAATATGATATTGTTAATTCAAAAATATAATTTTGCTCTTTCAAATATAATATTGTGAATTTAACAATATATTATTATATACTTAATAATAGCATATTGTCGATTTCACAAGTTCAGTAGTATGGTATGAAAATTTATAAGCAAAAGATGTACCATGAGGAAAATAAATTAAACTCAATGAATATATTTCAATTCAATTTTATTTAACATTCACAAATATTTACAGTTTTATGAAGAAAATCAAAATAACTTGAAAAATAAACACTCGAATAAATGTATTACCTCTTGACAGATTTCTATACATTGAGAAAAAATGTACATATATGATTAACCGAATATTACCAGCGGATTTGGTAATATATAACTATCAGAGATGATATAATTCACGTAGATGTATTCTTTGCCTGTTTATTCCATCTCTCGAACTGGAATCTCCGTCTAGAATGAAACAAAAAGGTGAATGATGAATCAGGAATAACATGAATTTCAAATAATGAAATTGAAATAAGAATGAATGAAATAGGAATGAAAAAACTTAAAGGAATACTTACGTTCCAAAGAAGTTATTGAATATTCTTATGTCGTCAACCCTGATCTCCTATTTTGGAAAATTTTATGAATGCCTTTAGGAAATCCCTCGAGAAATCCACTTGTAGTTTCATGCTGAGCAACTAGAAGGAACTTCTAACTTCCAAGTGATGATCATAGTTGCCCAAATTGAATGATGCTGAAGTTATAAGATGACGAATTTCATCTGGAATCAACTGCATCTTTCCATAAATCTCCAAAATATCTGCAATAATTGAAAAAAATCGGTTATGATTTCAATTATTATTGTTGAAGGTACTGGGTAGTTTGTTTGAACACGATTAGTGAATTTAACATCAAAAATTATAGAACAAGCATAAACCGTAAAGATAGCAGTAAAATACCTCTACCTTATTGGAAAAGACTATTCAGTATGAGTACCTACTGAATGGTTTGAATAATAATATACTATATAATACCCTATTGATATTGAGTATGCTGAAATTGAGTGCAGCACTTGATTGAGTTTTTATACTCAAGGGTACATCTAATCTGCTCTAGGTCAATGAATACATTTTTCATCTACTTACTTTCTGTTGCAATTTCTCTGTTGGCGTTTACTACTCCATACTATACTGCTTCATTTTTCACTCGAATTTTGTGGGATATGTTGAATATGAATTTAGTCAACCACGTCCATCTTGAATTCTTGAATCAACGATATTGTAACTTGATATATTATAGCTGAAAAATGTAATGATTATACACAAATTGGTTTCTTACCAAAACAATATTGCCTTTATCTTTTTGTGGAAGTTGGGCACTCTTATTACATTGTCAAGACTCCACCCTATTGATTTTTCCTGCTTTTTGAAATAATCTAGAAACAGATAATTATTCTTACATACATATTATAGTCGATAATAATGCATTATTGAATCACGAAACGGTTTTGCGAAATCTCCAAACATTTTGTATTCGTAACAATGTACTTTCGATTAAAGTTAAACCAATGATGGTTATTCAACAAATCAATTTGGTTTATTACTACTAAATATAATGAAATATCATTTCATTTCGTTATTTCAACAATAAGATATTGTCAATTCAACAAATGGTTTGGTATGGGAACAAATATATTCTTGAATGAATATGTAACCAAAAAAAAACAATTAAACCTTACCTTCAATATATATTTAGTAAGCAGCAATTCTTCATCATCGACCAGAGATTAGTTCAGTGAATTCTAACTTGATGGAGGTGTTGCTTCTTTTCTGATGAGACAAAACTTTGCACGCTCACCTCACACCGCACACCTCAACGACACGAAAGACTACCAAGTACTGAGCTTACCTCATTCTGACTTGCATCACATCGTCGTCAAACGTTGATTAAATGACAACTACTTTTTGGAAGATTAAATATTTGTTTTGTCTATTTCACTCAAATTCATAGAAATCAACAAAAGACATCGTATTTTTCACTACAATTTTAGTTACGGACATTTTTCAACTAATCGTTGTAGTGAAAAGAACAAATTTCATCATTAACAAGTTCCTCGGATGAATTTTATGCTAATATAGATATAATGTTTGTGGTATTAACAAATTTCTTGCTATTTTCAACTAAATAGACATTAACGAATATATTTTTTTTACTGTGTATCGTCCGCAAATAATGTGAATCTTCCTGTGATTGGTAAATTTGTTAGATCATTAAGGTATAATGGAAACAATATTGGTCCGAGTACCGATCCCTGAGGAACTCCTGATTTGACAGGAGAATAATCCGAACACTTTCCGGAAATATTTACGATTTGTTTCCTGTCACTAAGATATGATTCAAACCATTTGTAGACAATTCCCCTGAATCCATAATGATGCAGTTTTCTCAGCAGTACTCTGTGATTGACGCAATCAAATGCTTTTGAAAAATCACAGAATACCGCTGCAACTACCTCGCCGTGATTCAGGCTGAGATAGACATTTTCAAGAAAAGAAAATATAGCGTCAGTAGTGCTTTTCGAATTTTGAAAACCGAATTGATATTGCGACAATATGTTATATTTCTGTAAGAACTTCATCATTCTCTGTTTAACGAGTTTTTCTATGATCTTCGATAGTGTAGATAAAAGGGAAATTGGACGGTAATTTGATGGATCGTCATTCGCACCACCTTTGTGAAGTGGGATTACTATTGCTTCTTTCAAAAATGATGGAAAAGTCCCCAATTCGAAGGATTTATTTATACATTCTGCCAGGATATGTAGTGCAGTATCAGGTAAACTTTCGAATATATTCACGGATATTTCATCTATTCCTCCCGATTTCTTATTTTTTAATTGTTTGAATGTTGATCTTTTGTCATTGCTCGATTGTCATCAATCTTCTGTCATTGCTAGGTGTCATTGCTCTTCTGTCAACCAGTTTGAATTTGGTTTGGAGAGCCATATAGGTTCATGTCCGTATACAGAATGAAAGAAGAAGAATGATATTTGTTCTCTGATTATCTTCTTTGGAACTCGTTCTGTCCATGTTCTGTCAGACGGTATGAATCTATGGTTTCGACCAATAGGGTGATCCGAATTTATAACTGGCGCTGATTGTGAACAGAATCGAGTTTTTTCGAGTATTTTTGGAAATAGGAGATGGTATCCGTCTTCTACCTTCTACCTCGAGGCTTTTTCCTGGTGGCCATCATGGTAGGCACTTGACTCAAAAGTGAGTGATTTTTTTTCGGTAAGGAAACCGTAGAATACACCCTTTGGGGATTTGTGAAGGAGTCATTTGCTGAGTTCAAGTTGCCACCATATTTTTGTGATCTTTGGAACCTTTTTGGAGATTTGTCTGACCACCTGGAAACTGCCAAGATGATGAGTGGAAGCCAACATGCTCTAAACTGTTCGTCCTGTTGATCTTCAATCTTCTAGCCCTAGAAGGTGAGTTTATGAGCCATCAGCAATGACAATCGTTTTGGTTATAAATATACCTATTTTATTTTTTCTCTTCCGGTCTTTTCTGTTTGCACGTGTCCTCACAGAAGGTTATTTTTTGTTAGGGTGTTAGGTACAGCTTAGCCATCATCCTCAGACTCCTGGCATCGATCGACGACTCTTGTGACAACTCTCGACCTTGGTCAAGATTCCCACGAGGGCCATCACCGAGTCGCTTTAAAATCTTGGCCAGAGTCGACAGGCAACCATCAGATGAGGACCAGTAAGTAGCTGGTAGAGGCTGATGATGACGTCCAGCTGAGCTGCACCACATCATTCCTTGGCTAACCTGGGAGGTTGAGCCTTCTTGTCTTCTAGTTGTTCTTTTTGTGCTGTTTCCTGTTTTCTTCCTGTGTTCGTCTTCGCAGAGTCTTCACCTGCACAACACCACCTGGACCTTGAATAGGGGCTACATATATGGACCATTGAGGAGAATTGTACCCTTAACATCAGGTTTTTTTTGCACCTTCAGTGTTTCTTTTGTCTGAGATTTTTTTATATATCATACATAATATCAAAACATATTCATCACTCGATAAACACCTCTAGAGCTTTTGTGAAGCTCTCACATAGTACTATGCGACAGCGGATCTAGATCACAGGTTTATAAGCCCTACACAGTAAAAACTGGGTAGTTAAAATTAACTACAACTTTTTGCTCAGCTCGATCCACTAACCTTATTTAGTTAAATTAACAAAAGTACATGTAGTCGAATGAATCTTGTCAATTTGTACAATAGCTTAGTTGACAAATAACAAAACTTAGTTGCGAAATCATACTAGTTTTTTTGGAGTTACTACAAAACGGTTTTGCGAAATCACCGGATATAATTCGTATTTTTAACAATATTCTTTCGATGAAAGTGAAACCAATGATGATGATTCGACAAATCATTTTGGTTAATTAGTACTAAATATTGTAGTGGATTGGTATTATATTTTGTTACTTTAGCAATATGATATTGGTAATTCAAAAATATAATTTTGCTCTTTCAAATATAATATTGTGAATTTAACAATATAATATTATATACCTACTTAATAATAGCATATTGTCGATTTCACAAGTTCAGTGGTATGGTATGAAAATTTATAAGCAAAAGATGTACCATGAGGAAAATGAATAAAACTCAATGAATATCTTTCAATTCAATTTTATTTAAAAAATGAGGACATTCACAAATATTTATAGTTTTATGAAGAATATCAAAACAACTTGAAAAATAAAAACTCGAATAAATGTATTACCTCTTGACAGATTTCTATACATTGAGAAAAAATGTACATATATGATTAACCGAATATGATTACCAGCGGATTTGGTAATATATAACTATCAGAAATGATATAATTCACGTAGATGTATTCTTTGCCTGTTTATTCCATCTCTCGAACTGGAATCTCCGTCTAGAATGAAACAAAAAGGTGAATGATGAATCAGGAATAACAATGAAATTGAAATAAGAATGAATGAAATAGGAATGAAAAAACTCAAAGGAATACTTACGTTCCAAAGAAGTTATTGAATATTCTTATGTCGTCAACCCTGATCTCCTATTTTGGAAAATTTTATAAATGCCTTCAGGAAATCCCTCGAGAAATCCGCTTGTAGTTCCATGCTGAGCAACTAGAAGGAACTTCTAACTTTCAAGTGATGAACATAGTTGCCCAAATTGAATGATGCTGAAGTTATAAGATGACGAATTTCATCTGGAATCAACTGCATCTTTCCATAAATCTCCAAAATATCTGCAATAATTGAAAAAAATCGGTTATGATTTCAATTATTATTGTTGAAGGTACTGGGTAGTTTGTTTGAACACGATTAGTGAATTTAACATCAAAAATTATAGAACAAGCATAAACCGTAAAGATAGCAGTAAAATACCTCTACCTTATTGGAAAAGACTATTCAGTATGAGTACCTACTGAATGGTTTGAATAATAATATACTATATAATACCCTATCGATATTGAGTATGCTGAAAATGAGTTTTTATACTCAAGGGTACATCTAATCTGCTCTAGGTCAATGAATACATTTTTCATCTACTTACTTTCTGTTGCAATTTCTCTGTTGGCGTTTACTACTCTCGTATACTGCTTCATTTTTCACTCGAATTTTGTGGGATATGTTGAATATGAATTAAATCAACCACGTCCATCTTGAATTCTTGAATCAACGATATTGTAACTTGATATATTATAGCTGAAAAATGTAATGATTATTTACAAATTGGTTTCTTACCAAAACAATATTGCCTTTCATCATCAAATATTTTGTATTTGTAACAATGTACTTTCGATTAAAGTTAAACCAATGATGGTTATTCAACAAATCAATTTGGTTAATTACTACTAAATATAATGAAATATCATTTCATTTCGTTACTTCAACAATAAGATATTGTCAATTCAACAAAAGGTTTGGTATGGGAAAAAATATATTCTTGAATGAATATGTAACCAAAAATAAACAATTAAACCTTACCTTCAATATATATTTAATATGCAGCAATTCTTCATCATCGACCAGAGATTAGTTCAGTGAATTCTAACTTGATGGAGGTGTTGCTTCTTTTCTGATGAGACAAAACTTTGCACGCTCACCTCACACCGCACACCTCAACGACACGAAAGACTACCAAGTACTGAGCTTACCTCATTCTGGCTTGCATCACATTGTCGTCAAACGTTGATTGAATGACAACTACTTTTTGGAAGATTAAATATTTGTTTTGTCTATTTCACTCAAATTCATAGAAATCAACAAAAGACATCGTATTTTTCACTACAATTTTAGTTACGGACATTTTTTAACTAATCGTTGTAGTGAAAATAACAAATTTCATCATTAACAAGTTCCTCGGATGAATTTTATGCTAATATAGATATAATGTTTGTGGATATTAACAAATTTCTTGCTATTTTCAACTAAATAGACATTAACAAATATATTTTTTTTACTGTGTACCAACTTTTTTACATCTCATTCTGATAATTTTGAGAGGTATAACATCTGGTATATAATTCCATGTTATTTTGATATGATATATTATTTTTTGTTATTTATCTTACAAGTGATGATACTGATACTCTACCTATGGTTCATAATATTTTTGTCTTGTCCTTTTTGGTGTTTTTATTATAAGAGATACGAAAATGGTTAAATTAGAGAAAAGTTGCGCATCTCCAAACCCAACAATATGCCGTTCAGAAAGTTTAAAAATTTCGAGTATTTTGGAAGATATGCCTAAAAAACCGAAATTTGCCGATTTCGTCCTTATTTTTTTCCGACGTTATTCAAAGAAATATGAGAAAACAAAAGACACTTTCTCATTGCCACTTTTTGAGCTCTACAAAACAACGTCAAGAGATTTTCCGTACGACGTTTCATTTCTGAGAAACCATCATTCGAGATCTCCATGATAGACATCCTTATCTTGGACACTGTGAATACTTGTATGTGATATGGTTTTATTCTTCTATTTGTCCAACCCAGATATCTTAGAAAATTTAATTCTATCATTTCAGGTATTGTTTGAAGGTAGGTATTTGGTTTCTCAATTTTCCAAATATTATACACATTTTTAATAAATTGAGTGTCGCCCTATTTATCTGTTCTCCGGCGAACAGCTGCTGTCAGCATAATGTGAACTACTTTCTTTTGATTTCATTTTTGAGTTATAAAGTAGGTTACAAATGAATCAAATAAGGTAATAAAAGTTCAAATGTGAATAAATAATTACTCTCTTTGCTCGTTTTAATAGTTATTTATATACCAAGTGCCAAAGGCCATCGGGCCGAATATTACCCTCCGGGCGTTAGTATCTAGTAAAGCTCGTGGTGCATACAAGATTTTATTTTTAACGAAAAAAATTATTTTATTATCGATTTCGAAATGGGTTTATTGCTACTAGCATCGAATGTATTTGCTGCTTTCTTTGTGTTATCTTATAGAGATAATGGAAATGGATATGCATTTACCCAAGAATATCATAGAAATTGCAGTCAAAGCTGCGAATAATATACAGGGTGCCCGATTTCGAGCTTAACCATGGAGTATTCTGTAGTATCTGACCATGGGGATCTCAGTTATTATTATTATTATTATTATTAGAGATACGAGGCCGGTTAAACTGGGTCAAAATCGCGCAATTCTATGCTGAACAATTATATAAAAGAAAATTTCAAGTATCATTTTTCGTTTTTGAGAGGTAAATTATTATTATTGCAGCTGTTATTCTTTGTTAATATATTTTCTTTTAAGTTCCACCTATGCTAAATTGTAAAAAATAGTACGTACACCTTAGGACTAAAGTAATTTTGAATCCCTCGACAAACTATAGACCACTTCAGTCCCTAGGTGTATAATATGCTATTTTGTGATAACGAAGGCTTTATACATAAGATGACACTTTGGTTACTATTGTTAGTATGTTAGTATGTCTTGTCCGTTATTTTTTTATAACCTACCCTGTGCAAATAGGGTGATTATTTTATTAAAGGAAGCGCTGCCACCAGGTCAGATTTTTGATTATCAACTCGCACTGACCAAACAAGTTGTATGATAAGATGTTTCCTTAGCTCAATTATCAAAATGAATTACTTAACGTTGACTATCCAAACTCCGAATAGGCTACTGGTTAAACTAGACTATCATATATCCTCGGGTTTCACAAATGCGTAGTCTTCAGTATACGGGAGGTGCAATTCAGTAGATCATCAAATCAAATCTCGAATTAACTTTAACGTACAAAATGTATTGCGATCAAATAAAAAAAATCAAACAAAATAATGAAGAGGAACAAAATGAATATTAATAAAAAAACAAGAAATTATGCCTAAACAAAATATAGTAATAGAACAAATAATCATTTCGATATAAAAATACCGCGAAGTACGTATCCTTCGTATTTCCGACCATTTTGTCAATACTTTGGAAATTACGTAACTATGTGGACTCTGTACTTGATACGAAAAAACTGTTTACACTCTCATGAATAAAAAACCCATGACGAAACTCTGAAACATCCTATTAAAATCCTGATTCTATTAAACAAAACTGACGCTCCCCGACTCTCCAATGTTTTTGATCTTGATTTTTTCCTCCCCGTTCGCAAAGTGCCCTTTCAGTCCTAAGCTACGATATTTTGATCTGATTGGTTGGTAAGTTCTCCCATTCTACTGTTCAGCCAATAACAATTGATTTCTTTGAATATTATTCCCCAACATGTATTCGAAGGCGGGCCTTCGTCGTATTTTTTTCTATGTTTGCATTTTCAAAACTTGCCAGCGTTTCTCAGGTTTTTCTACTGACCAAGTATTCTTTACATTGTAGTTGATAGCTTCTGTTACTAAAAACTCAGAGTCAACTATAACTAAGCCTCGAAGACAAATATTATCATTGTCTGGAATTTATTGATTTATCCTTGAAATTGATGTCAGCTTTTTAAGTCACTCGTAATGAATGTTATCTTTCTCGTCAAGTTTCTCATCAAATTTCCTGAGTCCATATAATACGTCGCGTTTTCAGTTGAATATTCGCATGTAATACAACAGTGTATTGATGATTATCGAAACAAAAATTCCTTCGATTTTGAGAAACAAATCATGTTGCTTGGAAACTACACGAGCGCACAGCGCGATTGTGATTTCCCAAAGCAACATGATTTGTTTCGAAAGAGAGAAGGAATTTTCGATAATCATCAATAACACGAGTTGTATTTGTTCAGATTATTTCATGAATAGAATCAAGCCATTCTGATGATTTCCTATTTATTGTTTAAATTAATATAAAACGTACAGTTTATGGAATTAGTTATTTTGATTATGCATTGTAGTTCGACACAAGAAGATTCGTTATGCAACCAACAATACATTAATGCCATTGTATGATGTAGGCAAGATTACCTATGCACTAGGTACTACTGAGCTAAATCCATTTTGATTGTTGTCACAATTTGTGTGGTTAGGTTACATAATTAGATTAATTCTTGCTGAAATTATCCATAATTTGTAGAAAATGAAGTGGATACATATTAATAGTGTGTGTTTATCATGGTTCAGACTAAAATTTGGTGTAGTGGCATTCATTTATTCACTAGGGAATCGGAAAATACTATGACAGATTGCAACTGGTAAGTCGTTGTTAAATTAAACTACCCTACTGCCTACGAATCAGAAAGCGAAATACAGAAACGAAAACACAGCATGTAGGTATCCAATAGCCAATCAGGAGCCGAAATACAAAATCGAAAACATGGTATTATTGCTTATCAACACAATCATTTCAACCAATCAAAAACGTGTATTTTAGCATGAATGAAATAATCGATACAAGTATTTCTCTATAGGCGAAATGAACTTAACAGAATCAAATACAGGGTAATTCTGTTACAATTTCCTCTCAGGGCCTTTTTACTTCAACTTTTTCTCAATAACAACTACATCTGCTTACTGTCCTGTTTCGAGAAAAACAGACCGACAGTTGTTAGGTATTTGAAAAGGGACAGCAAGAATGGTGTAGTGAAAAGTTAAACTAGTACAAGAACATACAAATTTCTAATTCGTTAACAGGAATTTATTATTTGATAGTAAAAAATATTTCGGCAACATGTCAGTGCTTGAGAAAACGAAGAAAACGTGTTGGTTTAGATACAGAGGTTGACAAAAACAAATTGAATGTACCAAAAATATTTGGTAATCCTCAAATACGTACTTTTTTGCACCTGAGTTTGGGAGATATTTTAATTTTGAATTATATCACTGTTAGAGTTCAATACTTCGTTCACATCAGCTCTCAGCGCATACACTATAATAAAGTGCCTATATATTCAGCACTGAAGAAGGATATTGGGAAAGAAATCTTTCTTCAATGCTTTGAGGTAAACTCCACAATTTCGCTGTTCAAATTTTGATAGAGCGTAGTTCGGTACAAATTTGACCTGGCAGTGATTGCATTCGCAGGAAATTCCTGAAATTTCGAAAACCCTGAAGAAAACTGATTCCATATTTCATATCAGACTGGGCCGTTTGCTTCGACAAAGGAAAATATCTCACTTCATAATATTCTATTCGACTAAATCGATTATCGAATTGCTGAAAGTTGCAAAAGCCATAAGGAAAATCCTTGTTGGTCACCCACAAACAAATAAAAATCGAACTGCGAATTCGATTATATTAAATACTTTTTGTTAAAAATTATTTTGCGTTATTTATTTCAATACCCATGCAGTAGAATACATGAAAAATCTCATATTTTTTGGCTCATATAGCAATGTAATTCTTGTATTCAGAGCATTATTAAACTATGAAAATAACTAAATTTTTTAAATTAATTTGACTCCCCATTTGTACAATTAATAATATTATTCAATGTCTGTCACATTTTAGTAACAAAAAAGTGTTACTAAACGTCAAAGTAAAATTCCCTTATTGTAAAAATACGTTGTTTCATTTCTATAAAATCATCGGAAATAATTTTTATTAATTTCACTTGAAACTATGTAGACATATGATATATCAGATGTTATGGTTGAAAACGAATTGGTACTTTTAATGTTTCTGAAATGTTAGTAATATATTTTAGTTACTAACAAGTAATATCGACTTCTATTTCGGAAAAATAGTGCGTCATATTAAACTCAACCTATCGGAAATATGATTTTTCAAGTTCAATTTGAATCAGATGCTATGATTGAAAACGGATTACTTTTTCTGATATTCCTGAAATTTTAGTAATAAACCTTAGCTACAAACAAGATGAATCAACTTCTATTGTAAAAATATAGTGCGTCATATTTAACTAAACTCATCGGAAATATGTTTTTCAAGTTTAATTTGAATCAGATGCTATGATTGAAAACGGATTACTTTTTCTGATATTACTGAAATTTTAGTAATAAACCTTAGCTACCAACAAGATGAATCAACTTCTATTGTAAAAATATAGTGCGTCATATTTAACTAAACTCATCGGAAATATGTTTTTTAAGTTGCATTTGAAACTATGTAAACATGTAGTATCAGATGATTTGGTTAAAAACGAATTAATACGTTAATGTTCCTAGAATTTTAGTAATGAACCTTCTCATCATATCAAAAGCAACTCCAATTCATGAAATTTTTTTACCGAAACGAATTATGTTCCTAAGATTTCACTAATGAACCTTATCATCATAATTAGTTCTCGATAATTTTGTCCAGGTCACGAATTCCCTATCAACAAAGACATTCGTGAACTTTGAAGAAAATTAACGTTAATAATTTTTCTGCTAGGCAAATTGTAAGTGACAATTCAGCTATATTATTTTAACGTCTGATTTCTGTTTTTTTTTCTGCGAAATAGGGCCAGGTGAGTCTGAAGCTACAACAATGTTTCATTATGTGCATAAATCTTCAGTTTGTTCAAAGTTGTCTTTATCAATGCATCAAATAATCGTAACAATACAGAGTTAAGACGAAGTTAGAAATAAATGTTTGAACTGAATATTTTTATAAAAGTAATATTTTTCTATAAATTGTCGTGAATTTGTTAAATATACTGATCATATTATAGTATGTGTGAATAAGCATTTCCTCAGTTTATTTCTTGCTGGTGGAATTGATAAGAAATTATTTTTGGCCGCGTAGCGGTGACTGCGGAAACGTAACGAGTGAAGGAAATGCACTTTTCAACGAGTTTTGTAAACTATTTTTCCTACGACTGCGAATACTTTCATTTCGCGGGAAGTCTTGTCAAAAATGTAACTTGAGCGGTCTCTATAATTTCACGTGGTTTTGATTGGATATCCAGTACTGATTATTTTCATATTCAATATGATATTTGAATATTTCTCCGACAATTCCTCATTATGTGAATTACTGATTGATTGAGTCAGTTTAGTTTGGACAAATTTTATTGATATTGACACCAGCGTACAGAAACAACCTTGACACCATACGCCTGCTAGCGCCAGTAATCACGCAACCAGGAATACAGAACCATAGAAGTACGTAGTGCGCAAGCGCGTACGAGTTACTAGAGTTAGTGCGTCCTTGACTCCTTGCAAACATCTGTGATACCAAAGAATCTTCTCTTTGGTGATACTGTGATATCAAACTGATGCAAGCAGCAAGCTAAATGTATCAATAATGTGTCAAAATGCATGTCTGATACCTCTCTGTTCATGTGTCAACGATGTTTCGCTAATAGATTCATGATATTGAAAAATGTGTGTCCAACACATAAATTCAACATCAGACATTCCAAGGTGATTGCAAGTTCCATGAAACTTGCATAGCATGTATCAGAGGTCTCCCATGTTACACAAATTATAAAATGTTTATGTTTCCTCAGTTTTCTTTACATATCTGTGTTTAATAATAATAATAATAATAATAATAAAGTTTATTTATCAATTGTACATAGTAGTAGAATTTGGGTACATTTAAAAAATATAAATAAACAAGGGCATCACAGAAGCAATAACATAGGTATCGCTTGTACGTGATATAGCCAGGAAACTAATCATTATAAACTAAAATTTTACAAAATTACAAAAATGATGATAAAATGTTCAAAATATAACTATACAGCATGTTACTAACAAAATCACTATCGATTGAAAATCACAGTCGAGTTAAAAAAAATCACAATCGAGTTAAGAAAAACACAATCGAGTTAAGAAAATCACAATCAGCAAAAAAATCATAATCGGGCAATAGTCATAGTCGGGTAAGGATATCACAGTAGCGACAGTTTCGTTATCATTAAACTCATGTAAGAACTAATATCAAGTAGATAGAAGCATTTGGAAGATACACATAATAATTATTTCATAAAATCTTGGAGAAATGATCTTTCCCTATCCATTAACCATTTTTTCACTTTATTTTTGACTGGGCTACTACATTTTTCAGCTATAGTCGTAGAGAAAGCATAGTATCTTACTCGCGTTCATTGGCTATCCTTCTGATATGATATGATAGCCATTATACGCTCGTTGAAGAATATACTATTAGTTTCTACTATATCATATTTTATTCATTTCATCTATAATTCCTGATATTTATATTAGTCAATTTATTGTTTTGTTGAAGTTTACTACATTTCCTATTGATTATTAAATGTCACTTTGGTATTTTTAATGCATATAGCCACTGTTACTGAATAAATATGATTATTATTATTATCAATTAGGAAACCAATGAACGATCCAACCATGGATCCAACAGTTTAAGCATCATGCATCAAAGATGTTCCGCAATATCCACCAGTAATAAGCAAAATAAATAAAAAAACATATTCTACGGGTTTCTGGCTGTTTTTATGGATATGGAAGAAAAACTCACCCAAAATAGATCGGCTCTTTCAAATAGTACTTCGCCTAGACCTTCTTTGATTTTTTCGAAATTACATTCACCTCCAGATATAATTTTTCCTGTCATATTATCACTTACAAAATAAATATGTTCGAGCAATATGATTATGTAGCTTTCTTCAGGATATATAAACACCGAAATGAAACTGATACAATTTATATATGTTACTTCATTAAGCGTTATTTCGCACCGTAATTATTTGGCTCATTATGATAAATCAGAATTCTTGAATATTCTGGTAAGGAATGCTTGTTTCTTATTTGTGAAAATTGCTATACGAAACGTCATAGTTCAGCACAATTTCTTGGCAAAAAAGTTGTGCTTATCACTTAGGGTGACTTTATAAAAACTTTTAACATTTAAGATTTATCACCTAACATTTAAGACTTAAGAGCTGATCAGTTCATTCTGTTATAAAAAAACTTAAGATTTAGGAATATTTGACATGGAACAAATAATTTTGACGTTGGCAAGTTCTAACCTGTAGTGTATTGGATTATATAATGAATAAAGATATTCGCATTCACTGAGTCACGTTGAAGATAGCATTGATGAATGTGGCAGTTGATATCAGACCGTGACAAAGTGAGGGTGGACAAATAGGAAATAGTTGTTTCATTTAACCCTTTACATCGAATGTAGGAATGACACAATAAATAGACACCACATAATGGCGACGAGGATTAAAGGTAGGAAAACCATTTACAATAATTTATAACAGCAATGGCAAAATAGAGTCCATGAATACGATACATGGCAAAATAGAGTCCATGAATACGATACATGGCAAAATAGAGTCCATGAATACGATACATGGCAAAATAGAGTCCATGAATACGATACATGGCAAAATAGAGTCCATGAATACGATACATGGCAAAATTGAGCCCGTGAATACGATACATGGCAAAATAGAAACATTGTGACCATGAATAGGATACATGGGAAAATACAAGCATATGGAAACAGAATTTATGAAAAAGTCACATAAATTCGAATTCATACTACGAATGAGAAAGGTAGCTATGATAGATGGAATCTATGAATTTGACACATAGATTTCCACAAAATTTGGAAATGAACTATGAATTTGACACATAGATTTCCACAAAATTTGGAAATGAACTATGAATTTGACACATAGATTCTCAATCGCAGCATTATTATAATGAATTGAATCTATGAATTTGACACATAGATTTTCAATTACAGAATCCTGAAATGGCCAATATGACACCACTAGAACCGTTCAACTGTGATGGTGAAATTGGGTTCGTTGGAATTAAATGGGAAAAATGGAGGAGAGGCCTAGAAGTTTACTTAGAAGCCGCCAAAATCCAAAACTCTTCACAGAAGAGAGCTACCCTATTGCACACTGGAGGTTTAGGCTTGCAAGACATTTATTATAATTTGCCAGGAGCTCACGTATCTGAGAATGAGAGTACCGAAGAGGGCACCATTGATGTGTTCAAGGTAGCATTGGAAAAACTCGATCAATATTTTTCTCCAAAACAGAGCAAAGTATATGAGCGACATATTTTCGTCTGATAAAGCAGGAAAGTGATGAAAAATTTGAAAAATTCCTTATGCGATTGAGAAATCAAGCGACGAAATGCAAATTTGCTAATCAAGAAGAGAACCTCATCGACCAGATAGTCGAAAAATGTCAGTCTACCGAGTTGAAGAAGAAAATCCTCACTATAGGCGATACCATCAATTTAGATACAATTGTTGCAGAAGCAATTGCACTCGAGGCGGTTGAAAGACAGTTACAGCAATTAAATGAAAGAGAAAGTCGTCCTGAAGAAATAAATGAAATTTCAAAAAAAGCGAAAACCAAATGAAAAACAGGAAGGAAGATACCAGCGAACAGAAGTCAAAGCTTGCTACCGTTGCGGATCAACCAAACATTTGGCTTCAAATTGTCCAGAAATAAACTCCATTTGCAGCAAGTGTGGTTTCGCTGGGCACATTCATCAACAATGCAAAACTAGAGCGAGCAAGAGGAAATCATCCTGGAAGACAATACAAAAACATCATCAGACGGACAAGAAATCAAGATACTCAAGACCGAAGCGTGATGATAAAGATGATGATCGAGTGGACTATGTATTTCACGTCGATCGTGATTATGATCTGGTGTGCTCTATAGCTGGAATTCCTGTTGAAATGGTAGTTGATTCAGGTAGTACTTGTAATATATTGTGCGACAAAACGTGGGAACAACTAAAGACTTCAAAAGTGAAGGTATTCAACCAAATCAAGAATCCTGAAAAAGTGTTCATGGCATACGCTAGCAAAAAGCCATTAGACAGCCATTAGGTTGTTTCGACGCCGAAATCAAAATGAATGGTAAAACTATAAGCACTACATTCTATGTGAAAAATGGCTCAAAAAATCTACTGGGTAGGAACACTGCGAAGTCTTTAGGGGTACTACGTATTGGAACAGATTTTCATATCAATCATGTATCCAATTTTCCTAAATTCAAAAATGTGTTGGTGAACATACCCATCGATGAAAATGAAAAACCAATCGTTCAACCATATCGAAGAATCCCAATTCCACTTGAAAGAAAAGTAAACAATAAAATTGAGGAACTTGTGGATTCCGATATAATTGAACGTGGATATGCCGTCCAAATGAGTTTCACCTATGGTTGCAGTATTGAAACCTAATGGGGAAATAAGGATCTGTATTGATATGAGAAGGGCAAATGAAGCAATTATAAGAGAAAATCATCCGTTACCGACCATGGACCAACTTTCAACACAATTTCGAAAAGCTAATTTATTCTCTAGACTGGATATTAGAAATGCTTTTCACCAAATTGAAGAATTCACGATATATCACAACTTTCATTTCTAGAAAAGGGCATGAAGCCATTGGACAAATATATGTCAATTATCAAATCTTTTCGAACACCAAATTCAATAGAGGAACTACAAAGTTTTTTTGGGTTGGTCAACTATAGTATTGGTAAGTGGATTCCTAATCTAGCCACCATAACCGAACCACTAAGACAGTTGTTACGCCTCAAATTGGGTAAACACGGAAAAATTGGAAAACATTGGCTAATAAACTGAAATGTAGCATTTCTTAAATTGAAAGAATCTTTGAGCAGCATCGAAACCCTAGGCTACTTCGACCCTTAAGAGAGAACACGGGTCATAGCAGACGCCAACCCTGTAGCGCTTGGAGCAGTTTTAATACAGTACGACTCGGAAGGTCCACGAGTAATAGCGTATGGAAATAAAAGTCTGTCAGACTGCGAAAAGCGATATTGCCAGACAGAAAAAGAAGCTTTAGCTCTTGTCTGGGCGATGGTACATTTTCACATTTATTTATATGGCAAAGTGGGATTTGAACTAGTTACCGATCATAAGCCACTGGAAGTAACCTTTGGCCCCAAGTCGAAACCATGTGCCAGAATAGAAAGATGGGTAAAGTTGTCTATCGCCCAGGCAAGACTAATATAGCAGACCCTCTATCAAGACTTTGTGTCAGTAATATCAAATGCGCCACTTTCGACGGGGAAGAACACATCCGACAGATCGTCGAACATTCGCGACCCGTAGCTGTTTCATTATCAGACATTATGAAACATTCAAAAACTGATTTGGAAATATTGAAAGTGAAAAAATGGCTGTTGCACAACAAGAAGGACGACTCTATAAACAAATTTCAAGCATTTGAAACGGAGTTATGTTTTTATGAAGACTTCCTTCTGAGAAGTAATAAAATTGTGATTCCAACAACCCTCAGACAGAACGTATTACAAGCAGCCCATGAAGGTCATCCGGGTATCGTAGCGATGAAAAATAGGCTACGTACTTAAGTATGGTGGCCCAAAATAGACTCAGACGCGGAAAAATTGGTGCGAAGCTGCAAAGGTCACAGCACCAAATCCGCCGCATCCAATGAAACGACGTCAGTTACCAACCGAAGCCTGGATAGATGTAGCGATGGATTTTTTAGGTCCCTTACCAAGTGGACATCATCTCTTGGTTGTAATCGACTATTTCAGTCGATGTAAAGAGATAAAAATTATGACAACAACGACTGCCAGTAACACCATAAAAGCACTCCAAGAAATATTTTCACGTTTGGGATACCCAGTATCTATTACAGCTGACAACGGTAAACAGTTCAGTGGTACAGAAATGAAAGATTTTTGTAAATAATCGGGCATTAAGTTGTTCAACACTATCCCCTATTGGCCTCAGCAGAATGGAGAAGTTGAGCGTCAAAATAGGGACATTGTAAAGCGACTTAACAACAGCCGGTCAATTGAAACCGATTGTAAACAAGATTTACTGAACTATATCATGATGTACAATGCTCCGCCACATTCCACAACCGGTAAAACACCTGCCGAATTATTTTTCGTAGACAGTTTCTGGATAAAATCCCAACAGTAAGGGATTTAGAGAACAAAATAACTGATGAGGAATTCAGAGATTATGACATGCAGAAGAAATCGAGTGGAAAGGAATATAGCGATAGAAAAGGAAGAGCACATCAAAGCTCTATAGATTTGGGCGATAAAGTTTACATAAAGAATATGATCAAACAAAATAAATTAACATCGAATTTCAACCCCATACCACACACGGTGATCGGAAAAAACGGCGGTGATGTAGAGGTAGAGAATGATGAAACTGGACAGCAATATCGCCGAAACGTGGTTCATTTGGAAAAAATGGAAGGAGAATGGAAAGTAGTAAATAAACCAAATGAATTAGAAACGTTTTCTGAAGATAGATCTAATGATACAATTCCATGAATTATGTCTGATAAATTCATAATTTAGTATTAGTATATATGTATGATTTAGGCTATTTATATATGTTCAAATTTAGTTGTTATATTATATTATATTATATTATATTATATTATTTTATATTATTATACTTTATAAAAAAAGGGAGAGATGTAGTGTATTGGATTATATAATGAATAAAGATATTCGCATTCACTGAGTCACGTTGAAGATAGCATTGATGAATGTGGCAGTTGATATCAGACCGTGACAAAGTGAGGGTGGACAAATAGGAAATAGTTGTTTCATTTAACCCTTTACATCGAATGTAGGAATGACACAATAAATAGACACCACATAACCTACATCTATTATTATTGTTTTTGTTAGAATTTTCTTCAATTTTATTCAAATATTATTTGTGTCATGGACGATATGCTCTATTAATTCAACAAGTTGAAGAATTCAGGCATATTTATGATAAACAAAGTAGTTATTCTAAAATAAACTCGCCAGGAAAACTGCCTGGAAAACAATTGGCCAAATATATCTTAGAAAACTGAAGATGGAAATGGAAAATTGAATTACGGAATACATTTCCATCATGAATCATGATTTGATCCTGGACAGCCTACATCAATGAATATGAATTTATGAGATGCATCACAGATAGCCATCAATACCTCGATCAATACTATGCTTGAAAGTCTTCTTGTAGGAGAAGTATCCTGTTCCAGCATGTTTTGTATTTTGTATCTGAATATGCTTTCCATCAAGGGCACCAATACAGTTTGGCATATTCCATTTTTCATAAAATTCCATGGAGATTCCATGCCAAACATTTTTTTCAGTTAATTTTCCACAGTACATTGCTGGTTTCCTCTATGATGACATGTGTACATAGTAGTCAGTCCATCAACATAAGCAATTTGCTGCATAAGAGCATCCCTCTGATCTGATAAATAGCTATAATTTGGAGTTATTATTGATGACATCGATTTCAAAATAGAAAACTGTTCAATATCCATATTATCCATCATCATGTTCAAATAAAAATGGAGTTGGAATGGGTATTCTTTTTCCTATGTATGGGTTTAACTTTGTATTTCAATCCAAAAACATGAGCAAACTATACATGAAGTAAATGATGCCCATGATGGTCTTATCACTATTATAAAAAAATTGATAAATGCAACCAAATAATTACAGACTATCCACACCAACAAATAATATTCGAAAATATAACCCAAAATTCAAATATCGCGGGAAACAGGATGTCACTTTTCGTTGCTCGAACATGCGCATCTCCTATTTTCATTTATGATCATTTATCATCCATTTCTTAAGTTAGAAGTTGGTCATCTTCTTAAGTCTTAGGTGTAAAATCATAAGTCTTAAATGGTTTTATAACACAACCAATGATATTTCCATGATTCATCTGTCATAAGTGATAAGTATTAAATGTTAGGTGATAAATCTTAGGTCTTAAAGTTTTTTATAAAGTGGCCCTTACTTAGTTCTCGAGGAGGCTCTGCACTAGTTTCGATAAATTGTTGCTTTTTGAGTTCCGACTATTCCAAATTCTCATTGACATTGAAATTCAATATATTCATAATATAATATGTGAAAATATTTCAATTCTGTCTGAAAAATTTTGTTTATATTGGCTTATTATTCACTTTCAATGCAGGTCAACCTACCCGACAAAAATTGTTTACACTTATTATCTCCCTAGCAGCAGAATTATTACCGATAATTTTTTCCAAGATCATGAATGATTTAGAAAAAATGGGTGAAACCAAGAAAACAATTATCTGGAATTGATTCTGCTGCGTGTGAGATTCAGTCAGAAAAATTCTTGCACTGGAGTTTCTTTCAATATGATGAGTAGGTTTATTTGTAATATTTCAGCAACATTAAAAATATTAAAAAATATAATGTATTTTAGAAAGAGAATTTCAGTTCGACTTTTTTGTTACTACCCAGATTACACAAAAACCTTTTGAGGGTCTTCTGAGGCGGTCACATTAACGTCCTCGTTACGTCGAGGAGCTTTCAAAGAACGTCCCTAGGACGTCCTCCTGTTACCATTTTCCACGTTCAAATAACGTCTCAGAAGATCCCCACGAGGTCTTACTCTTTTTTCATTCACTCCAGTTCTGCCTTTTTTAAGTTTTTATCATTCTCAGAATGATTTGAGCATATCTGAGAAACAATTAAAAAAAAAAAAAAAAAAAAAACAATGCTATCATGATGTGGTCAAATCCTAGCCACGGCTGTCGTCGCTTGACTTCTGTGATTTAACTTACCTCCTTATTGCAATGTCGCTATTCCGGGAACTTATTTATGATTAACTTTCAATGTCAGTTTTTTTTTATTGCATTTGTTTGGAGAACAATGATTTTCAAGGATTTTTAACACTGAAATTGGAATACTTTTGTCCGATAATGATGGACAAGATAATTTTTCTTGATATATCGCTCACTTCGAAATTGGGTAATTCATACGGAGTGAAGAACCAACCATTATCGAATAATTAAAAATTAATTCCATAATAAAGAACGCTTCGTCCGATTTCGAAAATTTGTGACTCAATTTCGAAATATTCACCTTTTTCAATTATTCTTATGGGTAGAACATAATCCAGTTGAAGACGAAAATATTATCAGAATACATCCATATAGGCCCACACATATCCACATCCCCAGGCTGCCGCTGAAAAGACTAATGTGGGACAATTGACATTTGGCAGTTATTGTCTCGGTGATTTGACATTCAATTATTGTCAAAACAATACAAAATTATCCTAGTGGCTCCCCATGATATGTTGATTTTTTCAACAACGAATGCCACATCTGCATCGGGTAGTACCGTTTTACACAAATCAACTAAGCAATCGTATACCTGTTGTCTAAATTTCCAATTGAAGTGTTATGCACTTCTTATACAGGGTCACTCACGGTCGATGTACCTTAGACGTTTACGGAGAACCGGACGTAGGATTATTCTGAAAATTTGGTTTAAAAAGTAATCAGTTTTGTTCTATCGATCTAAAATACTTTCAGCGTTGCGGCGTTGCCGCTTCTATCAAAAAGTAGCAACAACGTTGTTATTTCAAATGGAACACCCTGTATTTTATTTCATTTTTAGATTCTTCCCGAAGAGCTGATTTCGTCGATCTATCATTCTTGGGGTATAGCGCGAAATATTACAGAGATATAGGGTGTGAAAAATCGAGATTTTTCAACTTTAGGAATTTTTTGTGTCGAAACTAATCATTTCTGATCAAAACGGCTCACATGTCCCTATCTTGACTTTTCATTTACTATCGATTGATATTTGATTGAAACAAATACGGGTGGTTCCAAATTTTGAGTTTTACTATCTACTGACATTTAATAAAAACAAATAGAGGGTGATTCCAAATTCAAAATTTTGAACCACCCGTATTTGTTTCAATTAAATATCGATCGATAGTAAATGGAAAGTTGAGATAGGGACATGTAAGCCGTTTTGAGCAAGAATGGATAGTTTCGGCACACAAAGTTCCTATAGTTGAAAAATCTCGATTTTTCACATCCTATATCTCTGTAATCTTTCTCGCTATACCCCGAATATGATAGATCGACGAAATCAGCTCTTCAGGAAGAATCTAAAAATGGAATAAAACACAGGATATTCATTTTGAAATAACAAAGTTGTTGCTACTTTTTGATAGAAGCGGCAACGCCGCAAGGCTGAAAGTATTTTAGATCGATAGAACAAACTTGATTACCCTTTAAACCAAATATTCAGAATAATCCTACGTCCCGTTCTCCGTAAACGTCTAAGGTACCATCGACCGTGAGTGACCCTGTAAATACATAATAAACTGCTATATAACTCGATAAACTCTGTTAAGGAATCAGTGGACAAGGGCTGTGCCATTTCTGAATGAAATTATCATCATCAAAAAAAAGAATGAATCAGTCGTGAGAACTCACCTGTTCAATGTTTGAAAGCCAAGAGAAATAAAATCAACCTAAGGACACATACAGACTAGTTGAATCAACTGTCTCTGTTCCACTCGTTATTGCTCGATTTGACTGTTTGTCTCTTGAGACGCGAGACGCGTCAAGTCAGATGCGAGACGCGTCAAGTCAGATGCGAGACGCGCCAAGTCAGATGCGAGACGCGCCAAGTCAGATGCGAGACGCGCCAAGTCAGATGCGAGACGCGCCAAGTCAGATGCGAGACGCGCCAAGTCAGATGCGAGACGCGCCAAGTCAGATGCGAGACTCGCCAAGTCAGATGCGAGACGCGCCAAGTCAGATGCGAGACGCTCCAAGTCAGATGCGAGACGCGCTAGGTCAGTTGCGAGACGCGCCAAGTCATATGCGGGACGTGCCAGGCGCGTATGAAAACTTTACGTTAGATTTTGGAGTGGAGCGATAGAGCGTCCCATCGGCTGTCAAAGGAAAGTGCAAGTGAAGGGTCCACTTTATTCTTCATTTCTCAGGTCGTATAGGCGCGCCAATATGATAGCTTCCCAAATAATTGTGTCATGGAAAATTCGCGCCGTTTTCAAGGTTCAGTGATTCGAATCGGTTCTGCTCCAGGTACCAAAGGGACCTATGAATGAGGGCTCAGATCCTCTGAAGATCAGTTCACACTTGTACTTCAATCAAGATGTATCAGCTGATGAAATATATTGGCGCTACTCAATCCAGTCTACCAGACCTTCCCACAGAAATGTGGTCAACTATATTTCGGTGAGTTTTTATTTCTTCATTAATGAATTTTGGTTTTAATAGATTTGTTTTGTAGATTCCTGGATCCCATTTCCCTGATGACAACTGCAAAATCCGATACGTTGTTTATGAATGTCTGCCTGGGTGATTCTACGACGAAGATTGAAAGAAGGAAGGAAGATGCAGCAGATGATCCTCAAGAACTTGGTGATGAATCCTAAAATGAGGAAATTGGACGACAATGCAACCAGAAATATCAGGCCCATAATAGAATCAGTTGAGAAGAAGATCCACCAGAAGAGACATCAGGAGAAAAAACAAAATATTAAAAAACACTTTTCATCTATTCGCATGTAGAACAATATATTATGATTTAGGCAATTTTTCTTGATGTATCTTTATAATACGATTCTTGATATGATACCGAAGTTATGGATTTCACATTCTGTTATTCAATTTTAAGATTTCAGTTAGAATAGGCGAATATTAATAATAATTAACGAGCTTTATTGGATACCCAAAAGGCTACCGATCGAGGTCCTTCAGCCTGTATTACACAGTGATTATAAAATGGTTTACAATCATATTCGTAGATAGCAAGACATGGAATTATTCATTTTCTACTAATAAAAAAAACTAATCAAGAGGGAATAATGTTCTGAGAATTTCAGTCTTCTAGCACTTGCGCTAAATTGATAAGGCATTCCAATAATGTTTTATCTGGGAACTTTCGTCTTGGGTTCACTGTTCGATCTCTCTGTAGACACTGGGATTGAATAATCCGAAGATTGGATTCGTTTTTGGAAAACTTCAAAGTTAGATTTTTCAGTCTCTCAGATATGGGTTGTACTCTGGTCAGCTGGTATAAAAGTTCGTTTGATGGATGGTGAAGGGGATTTTGTGGGTGCCAGATTTTGGTAATGGCTCTAAGGCTCGTTCTTTCTGCTACTTCCAAATTATTCAGTGCCGTATTCCTACTATTTATGTATATTGGGTGAGCATATTCAAGAATTGGGCGGCAAATGGTTTTATAAATATGTGTTGCTGTTTTTCGGCTAATTCCTTTGTTCTTGAAAGTGAGGCTTCTAAAATGTTTAGCTCTTGTGATACACTTTTTTTTCATCAACTTGGTATGATGATTGAAGTTCAGTTTTTGATCCAAGTGCACTCCTAGATATTTAATTGTTGCCCTGGTTCTTACTACATGATTGTTCACAGTTATCGTGGGTGAATTATCTGATATTTTATGATTGAAGATTATCAGTTGTGATTTTTCCGGATTTGGTTTTAACCTCCACTTGTCACACCACCCATAGTGTTTCCAATTGAATTTTGTAACTCTTCAACTGCTTTTTCAAGTGATTTGTGATGGCTGATAATGGCTGTATCATCAGCAAATTGTATGCCATAGATGAATGTATTTTGATTGTGTAGATTTTGGTTGTTCAAGTTAAATATATAACAACAGTATATATTGTAGAGAAATGGGGACAAGGGTGAGCCCTGAGGGAGTCCTTGATGCGGGTGGAAAATTACTGATTGAGCCTGTTGTACTTTTATTCGCAGGGACCGTCTGTCCAGGTAATCCTTTATTATGTGAATAATATGTCTAGGGCAGTTTAAAGTAAATAGTTTGTAAAGTATTCCTTTGTGCCACACACTGTCAAAAGCTTTGTTGATATCTAGAAAGATAGCTACACTACGAAAGCCTGAAAGTTTGCTTGTTTGTATATTTGATGCGAGGACTGTAATTGGGTGAATGGTTCCACATTTGTTTTGAAATCCATACTGATGAGTGGGGATAGCATTCCCTATGTGTTCTTCAGTCAGCACCTCGATTATTTTTTCCAGGTTTTTACTTAATACTGGTAGAAGGGTTATTGGTCTGTAGTTTTTAGTTTTGCTCTGGTCCGTATTTGGCTTTGGTATAGTTATAATAATTCCTTGTTTCCATTCAGGTGGAAAGTAATTTGCATTTATACAGAATTCAAAGATTTTGATAATGTGTAGATGAATCTCGTAATCAAGTTTTCTTACTTATATATCAACTCTTGATTAGGGACAATATTGTTATATCTGATTTCTTAAAAGTGGTCAGAGGAAACAGGTGAATTGCTACTCACCGGAGGTTTTGAGGATTTTCGGTGAAAGCTCATTTGTAATAAGACTTTGGATTTTACGAAATAATGAAATTCTGGAAATTTTTACAATGATTGTTCTTCAATTCGATTTTTCGTTTTTTGTTTTGTCATTACAACTTTGGATACAATCAAATTAGAATATACTTTATTGCCTGAAGGAATTGAATTGTCATTAAAAAATTAATCACAGAATATAAATGGAAATATAGGAGGAGGAAGAAACAAAATTAACATCATTACATCGTGAATTCGAAGCGAATTTTTTCATTAATTTCTTTGAAACGTATATCGGATTATTTCCTGGATGCTTCAATGTGTTATAGTTGAATAAATAAGGTACCTATAGCATGACATTGAATATTGAATTTTGAGAATGAGTCGTTATTTAAACATAATAAAAAACATTCCAGACTAACTTTTTTTACAGTCGACGTTATTCTGCCTCTAAATCCATTATGTTCATTATCATATTGTAAATTATATATCTGATAATCGCAATTCTTTCAGAAGAATGAAGCCAAATAGTACCATTTTTATTACGACTTAACTACCATCTGGCGATCAGATGCAGTAATACAATCACAAAAATATTTCATCAAATAGAGTAGATATACTGTTTGTGTGTGTGTGTGTGTGTGTGTGGGGGTGTTTGGCATTGGAATGTTCCATTGGATATACTGTTTCTACCAGCCCTTTTTTAAGGTCATTGTTCTACTGGAACAGCGTTATATAAGTAAATGAGAGAGGGAATAGCAGAACAAAAAGATTATAGTCACGTTAATATTATACCTATAATAATATATAAAAATATATCTATGAATGAATTATATATCATTGACATAGGTACAAACACGATGCATGATTTGAGAAAAACAATATAATTATGTGATAGTAAATGTTCAATCATTCGACATTTTGCTCTGTCTTGCGACTATCACTTCTTCAAGAGGAGACATTCATTGATTCCAGAGATTAATCAAAAATATCAACAGGCACTATGCGTCCTGAAACGCTTGTTATTGATGAAAACGAAGTGGAACATGATGAAACAAAGGATGAAAATAAAATGCCAATTGATGTTTGGAATTAAAGTTTTGAGAATTATTACAGCACATATTGAACAACCTGTGATCGTAGGTGTTTTTTAAATGTTTTTAGTGTTTTTAACCGCCAACTTAGTTGCAAAGCAACCCTCTAAGTCTCATTGAGACTTACTATGAGTAAGGAAGATGAGTACCTCAGATCTTCAAGTGTCATCCGAAGCACTACTCGTCTGGTTATCGTTGAGGGTCTGAAGGATTGAAATCTAGGCACCAAGAATGTTCAATTGGTAGCCTTTCTCCTCCCGCTACGATGCAACAGAAATTCAAATATCCAATAGCAGCGCATGGATTCGAATCCGGACCCTCTGGGCCCAAAGGCCAGTGCCTCAACGCACTCGATCACCATCCCAGTCAGTCGATAAGTGTGATCGATTCAAGATTGTATTTTTCTTACTCTTTGACCAAAACTTCATTCCTCAGTTCGTTGGTGCCTTCATATGACACATCCAGAAATAATTTGATGTTTCGGGCAATTCGCGCCATTTTCAAGGTTCAGTGATTCGAATCGGTTCTGCTCCAGGTAACAAAAGGATCTATAAATGAGGGCTCAGATTCTCTTGAGATCAGTTCACACTTGTACTTCAATCAAGATGTATCAACTGATGGAATATATTGGCGCTACTCAATCCAGTCTACCAGACCTTCCCACAGAAATGTGGTCAACTATATTTCGGTGAGTTTTTATTTCTTCATTAATGAATTTTGGTTTTAATAGATTTGTTTTGTAGATTCCTGGATCCAATTTCCCTGATGACAACTGCAGAATCCAATACGTTGTTTATGAATGTCTGCCTGGGTGATAGCATTCTACGACGAAGATTGAAAGAAGGAAGGAAGATGCAGCAGATGATTTTCAAGAACTTGGTGATGAATCCTAAAATGAGGAAATTGGACGACAATGCAACCAGAAATATCGGGCCCATAATAGAATCAGTTGAGAAGAAGATCCACCAGAAGAGACATCAGGAGAAAAAACAAAATATTAAAAAACACTTTTCATCTATTCGCATGTAGAACAATATATTATGATTTAGGCAATTTTTCTTGATGTATCTTTATAATACGATTCTTGATATGATACCGAAGTTATGGATTTCACATTCTGTTATTCAATTTCAAGATTTCAGTTAGAATAGGCGAACCATAGAGATTTCTCGTTGGTTAATATTAATAATAATTAACGAGCTTTATTGGATACCCAAAAGGCTACCGATCGAGGTCCTTCAGCCTGTATTACACAGTGATTATAAAATGGTTTACAATCATATTCGTAGATAGCAAGACATGGAATTATTCATTTTCTACTAATAAAAAAAAACTAATCAAGAGGGAAAAATGTTCTGAGAATTTCAGTCTTCTATTGATAAGGCATTCCAATAATGTTTTATCCGGGAACTTTCGTCTTGGGTTCACTGTTCGATCTCTCTGTAGACACTGGGATTGAATAATCCGAAGATTGGATTCGTTTTTGGAAAACTGCAAAGTTAGATTTTTCAGTCTCTCAGATATGGGTTGTACTCTGGTCAGCTGGTATAAAAGTTCGTTTGATGGATGGTGAAGGGGATTTTGAGGGTGCCGGATTTTGGTAATGGCTCTAAGGCTCGTTCTTTCTGCTACTTCCAAATTATTCAGTGCCGTCTTCCTACTATTTATGTATATTGGGTGAGCATATTCAAGAATTGGGCGGCAAATGGTTTTATAAATATGTGTTGCTGTTTTTCGGCTAATTCCTTTGTTCTTGAAAGTGAGGCTCCTAAAATGTTTAGCTCTTGTGATACACTTTTTTTTCAACAACTTGGTATGATGATTGAAGTTCAGTTTTTGATCTAAGTGCACTCCTAGATATTTAATTGTTGCCCTGGTTCTTACTACATGATTGTTCACAGTTATCGTGGGTGAATTATCTGATATTTTATGATTGAAGATTATCAGTTGTGATTTTTCCGGATTTGGTTTTAACCTCCACTTGTCACACCATCTCATAGTGTTTCCAATTGAATTTTGTGACTCTTCAACTGCTTTTTCAAGTGATTTGTGATGGCTGATAATGGCTGAGTAGGTATACTGTTTCTACCAGCCCTTTTTTGGAAAATTTTGCAGTTACGTCATTGTTCTACTGGAACAGCGTTATATAAGTAGAGGGAATAGCAGAGGGAATAGCAGAACAAAAAGATTATAGTCACGTTAATATTATACCTTTTTAAGTAATATATAAAAATATATCTATGAATGAATGATATATCATTGACAGGTACAAACACGATGCATGATTTGAGAAAAACAATATAATTATGTGATAGTAAACGTTCAATCATTCGACATTTTGCTCTGTCTTGCGACTATCACTTCGATGCTACAAAAATTCAAATATCCAATAGCAGCGCATGGATTCGAATCCGGACCCTCTGGGCCCAAAGGCCAGTGCCTCAACGCACTCGATCACCATCCCAGTCAGTCGATAAGTGTGATCGATTCAAGATTGTATTTTCCTTACTCTTTGACCAAAACTTCATTCCTCAGTTCGTTGCTGCCTTCATATGACACATCCAGAAATAATTTGATGTTTCGGGCAATTCGCGCCATTTTCAAGGTTCAGTGATTCGAATCGGTTCTGCTCCAGGTAACAGAAGGATCTATAAATGAGGGCTCAGATTCTCTTGAGATCAGTTCACACTTGTACTTCAATCAAGATGTATCAGCTGATGAAATATATTGGCGCTACTCAATCCAGTCTACCAGACTTTCCCACAGAAATGTGGTCAACTATATTTCGGTGAGTTTTTATTTCTTCATTAATGAATTTTGGTTTTAATAGATTTGTTTTGTAGATTCCTGGATCCAATTTCCCTGATGACAACTGCAGAATCCAATACGTTGTTTATGAGTGTCTGCCTGGGTGATAGCATTCTACGACGAAGATTGAAAGAAGGAAGGAAGATGCAGCAGATGATCCTCAAAAATTCGGTGATGAATCCCAAAATAAGAAAATTGGAGGACAACGCTACCAGAATTGGCAGTCTTCATGAAGTAGAATCAGTTTGGAAGAAGATCCACCAGAAAAGACATCAAGAAAAAAAACAAAATATTAAATAACACTTTTCATCTATTCGCATGTAGAACAATATATTATGATTTAAGACTATTTTTCTTGATGTATTTTTAATTTATACGATGTTTATACTACGTTTCTTAATACCTTGATATGGCCGAGTGAATAATTCGAAGTTATGAAATCTATATCCGTTGGTTAATTTCTCAACTTCTGATTAGAGAAAAATGACGAAGTTACTGAAAGTAATGATGAATTTTGGTTCAATTATCATGAAAAAATTTCGATTATTCGAATAAAAAACATTAAGGAAATTTGGCAAGAAGATCCACCAGAAGAGACATCAAGAGAAAAAACAAAATATTAAAAAACACTTTTCATCTATTCGCATGTAGAACAATATATTATGATTTTAGGCTATTTTTATTGATGTATTTTTAATTTATACGATGTTTATACTACGTTTCTTAATACCTTGATATGGCTGAGTGAATAATTCGAAATTATGAAATTTACATCCGTTGGTTAATTTCTCAACTTCTGATTAGAGAAAAATGAAGAAGTTACTGAAAGTAATGTTGAATTCTGGTTCAATTATTATAAAAATTTCGATTATTCGAATAAAAAAAATTAGGGAAA
Source organism: Chrysomela aeneicollis (assembly GCA_029955515.1). Classification (NCBI taxonomy): domain Eukaryota; kingdom Metazoa; phylum Arthropoda; class Insecta; order Coleoptera; family Chrysomelidae; genus Chrysomela; species Chrysomela aeneicollis. Next base: position 13,249,811 of record JARUHQ010000021.1, on the reverse strand, counting down.
TTTGGAAAGAAGATCCACCAGAAGAGACATCAAGAGAAAAAACAAAATATCAAAAAACACTTTTCATCTATTCCAATGTGGAACAATATATTATGATTTAGGCCATTTTTCTTGATGTATCTTTCTAATACGATAACTAATATGATACCGAAGTTATGGATTTAACATTCTGATTGGTTCATATTTCAACTTTTGATTAGGGACAATATTGTAGTATCTCATTTCTTAAAAGCGGTCAGAGAAAACAGGTGAATTGCTACTCACCGGAGGTTTTGAGGATTTTCGGTAAAAGCTCATTTGTAATAAAACTTTAGATTTTTCGAATTAATGAAATTCTGGAAATTTTTACAATGATTGTTCTTCAATTCAATTTTTCGTGTTTTGTTTTGTCATTACAACTTTGGATACAATCGAATTAGAATATACTTGAAGGAATTGAATTATTATTAACAAATTAATCACAGAATATAAATGGCAATATAGGAGGAGGAAGAAACAAAACTAACATTATTATGTCGTGAATTCGAAGCGAATTTTTTCATTAATTTCTTTGAAACGTATATCGGGGTATTTCCTGGGTGCTTCAATGTAGTATGGTTGGAAGAATAAGGTACCAATAGCATGAAATTTAATATTGAATTTTGAAAATGAGTCGTTATTTAAACAGAATAAAAAACATTCCAGACTAACTTTTTTTACATTCGACGTCATGCTGCCTCTAAATCCATTATGTTCATTATCAAATTCTAAATCATATATCTGATAATCGCAATTCTTTCAGAAGTATGGAGCCAAATAGTACCATTTTTATTACGACTTAACTACCATCTGGCGATCAGATGCAGTAATACAATCACAAAAATATTTCATCAAATAGAGTAGATATACTGTTTGTGTGTGTGTGTGTGTGTGTGTGGGGGTGTTTGGCATTGGAATGTTCCATTGGATATACTGTTTCTACCAGCCCTTTTTTAAGGTCATTGTTCTACTGGAACAGCGTTATATAAGTAAATGAGAGAGGGAATAGCAGAACAAAAAGATTATAGTCACGTTAATATTATACCTATTTAAGTAATATATAAAAATATATCTATGAATGAATGATATATCATTGACATAGGTACAAACACGATGCATGATTTGAGAAAAACAATATAATTATGTGATAGTAAATGTTCAATCATTCGACATTTTGCTCTGTCTTGCGACTATCACTTCTTCAAGAGGAGACATTCATTGATTCCAGAGATTAATCAAAAAGATCAACAGGCACTATGCGTCCTGAAACGCTTGTTATTGATGAAAACGAAGTGGAACATGATAAAACAAAGGATGAAAATAAAATGCCTATTGATGTTTGGAAAGTGTTTTAAACAGCCAACTTAGTTGCAAAACAACCCTCTAAGTCTCATTGAGACTTACTATAAGTAAGGAAGATGAGTACCTCAGATCTTCAAGTGTCATCCGAAGCACTACTCGTCTGGTTATCGTTGAGGGTCTGAAGGATTGAAATCTAGGCACCAAGAATGTTCAATTGGTAGCCTTTCTCCTCCCGCTACGATGCTACAGAAATTCAAATATCCAATAGCAGCGCATGGATTCGAATCCGGACCCTCTGGGCCCAAAGGCCAGTGCCTCAACGCACTCGATCACCATCCCAGTCAGTCGATAAGTGTGATCGATTCAAGATTGTATTTTCCTTACTCTTTGACCAAAACTTCATTCCTCAGTTCGTTGGTGCCTTCATATGACACATCCTGAAATAATTTGATGTTTCGGGCAATTCGCGCCATTTTCAAGGTTCAGTGATTCGAATCGGTTCTGCTCCAGGTAATAAAAGGATCTATAAATGAGGGCTCAGATTCTCTTGAGATCAGTTCACACTTGTACTTCAATCAAGATGTATCAGCTGATGAAATATATTGGCGCTACCCGGTAAACATTTTTTCCACGAATACATAAATGATACATCAATTTTATGTCATATAAATGATGGTCAACATCATTAATACGTATCTGAAAGACGTATTTTCTGAGGCGATAAGTCCCAACTTTCAGCGTTGTATATACGTCAGATAAAAACCGTCTTATTTGCATCTTCAGAATGATGTAACGTAACGAATGTTCAAGAAACATATTAAAATATACGTCACTAAATGGATGCAAATCTTATGTTTTGAATAAAATTGTATTTTTTGAGGCGATAAGTCCCAACATTCAGCGTTGTATATACGTCAGATAAAAAACGTCTTATTTGCATCTTCAGAATGATATAACGTGACGAATGTTCAACTTACATATTCAAATATACGTCATAAAATAGATGCAACTCTTGTAATTTGAATAAAATGGTCTTTTTTCAGGCGATAAGTCCCAACTTTCAGCGTTGTATATACGTCAAATAAAAACCGTCATATTTGCATCTTCAGAATGATGTAACGTAACGAATGTTCAACATACATATTAAAATATACGTCATAAAATAGATGCAACTCTTATGTTTTGAATAAAATGGTCTTTTTTCGGGCGATAAGTCTCAACTTTCAGCGTTGTATATACGTCAAATAGAAACCGTCTTATTTGCATCTTCAGAATGATGTAACGTAACGAATGTTTAACATACATATTCAAATATACGTCATAAAATAGATGCAAATCTTATGTTTTGTATAAAATGGTCTTTTTTGAGGCGATAATTCCAAATTTTCCGCGATTCACATACGTCGGTTCAAAAATGTCATATTTGCATCTTCAAAGTGATATATTATAATGAATGTTTAGAACACATAATTATAATTACGTCAAAAAATGGATTGAAAAATTCGTTCCAAATAAAATGGTAGTATATAATCGATCATAATATTTATTTCATAATGGGTAACTCTAGAAACTATAAAGATACTCAATGATAAAGTCAAAATTATAGAAGTGAATAAATAAAAATTCAAAACCTACCTATAAATAATAACAAAAAATAATAGAACCTCAATATATCTTTTTAGTAGGTATGTACAATACATTGATATTTTCACAGAACAAAACATATGTTTTATACTAAGTACCTACCCAAAAAAATATTAAGATACTAATTAACGAAAACTCAAGATTTCAGAATAACATTAAATGAAATTTATACCAACAGCTGCAATATTTTTCAATTTCTTCAAGCCGGGCAACCATTCCGTTATTCTGGTTTTTTGTGGCCACTTAGTAGGTAATAGTCATTTTTCAAATCTGAAAATAATGTAGAGTATGTATGTATATGTTTTCAAATTCTTAGGTTGGGTTAGGTTCTACAGAAATAATATACTATAAAATGAAAAATTCATTGATTTGCTTTGAAAGTTTTAAAATTTTTTCGACTCAGTATTATAGTATGAACTTATCTTTCTCAACTTCTGAAATCAATGTAATTTTTCAAACATTTGGAAGTGAATAATGAAGGTCAAGTGAATTGTCAAAAAAAGCATTTTCGTCACATTCATAAATTCTGAATTTTTTTGAAGAAAAAGTTGAGAACTCATGCTACTTTGAATTAACAAATAATCTGAGAAAATTTAAATGTACCTATTCATACTGGAACTGATGGATTCAATCAAGGAAATAAACTTACCATTTTGAAGTGTCAGTTATGAAGATATCATTGTTTTGTTGGCCTTGTTTTCTATCTAGCGCAAATTATATTTTTAGAAGGTTCTTGATCAGATTCAATTTCATCGATACATATTCCTCGACCCTCCTGCCCGACTCTATTACCTGTTATTGAGTGTAACTGCTGAAATTAAATAACATATACAAGATAAATGATACAAACAATATTTTAGATGCATCGAGAAAATATGAACCTTGATAGCAATATTCTATTGCCTACAATTATTGAGAATATATTTTATTCAAATTATTGGGAAAAGTTTCAACTTACCACACAAGTCTTTATTATTTTTCTCAAGGAATCAACTGGGCCCAAGAACTCTTCTTCCCTCTGACTGAAGGCAAGTCTTCATTTCCACTCAGTATATCCAAAACCTGTCCAGCCAACTTTATTTTCTTTGAGGCCCTGGTGAAGTCATCTAAAAAATAGTGATATTTTTCATATACTTCTATAAATACCTTGATGATTTATAATTCCCAAATTATTCATCATTCAAAAAAATGTATTGACTATTTTTTCATATAATCTGACCTAATTTTTGTTTAGGGCTTTTTGTTTAGGGCTTTGAAAAAATGATACCAGTCATGATTACATCAGGTAACTTCAAATAAAAAACGAACCACCCTGAGTTTTGTTGATACATAGAAAATTGAGGTCAGATTCATAAAAAAAATTCTCAAGAGAAGTTTTCGAATGACAAATATATGTTGATGATAACAAAATCATTGGGGTTGACACCTCATTCAGATTTATATCCACTGATTAGAATATGGAAAGATTAATCTCCACATGAATAGATCAGTCTCACCTTCCTCATAAACAGTTGTAGCTACACTATAATATATCTTACAATTGGCTGCAAAAAGGAATCACTTCTTCTGGGTGATCTTGAAAAATGTTATTGATTTAGTGGTGGTCAGGCACTAAACTCAATTTATTTTTTCTTGAGGGTTGGCCAATTTTCATGGATTGTAGGCACTCCATATCAGCATCTGAAAAAAATATATTGCCACACAAACCATTTTCTGAATACTAGCAAAAATAATAAATTATTCTACATGCTTTTGCGTTGTCTCAAGGTCAGTACAGTACAAGAAGCGTCTGGCCACGCCTGGCGTCATGTGAATTCAATAATGGACTGGCCCAAATCAAAAACTTTTTAATTTTGTAGCCTTCGATGTAGGTAGGTATTCAGACTATTCAGAGGGATAGGTTTTATTACATAAAATATGAGACAACAGCCTGATCGGCTCACAACAGCCTGATCGGCTCACAACAGCCCCAACAAAAAAAACTTAGGTTAGGTGTGTCTTTTATGGTTGTGGAAATCATTGTCAACAAATGAGAATTCTGTTCATAACGATCCAATTCAACCACACAGAAGTAGTCAGTACGTACGTAGTACTAGTTTCCTTTGATTCAACGACGGAATTAAGCCAGAAAATGCCTATGAATGCGAGTTACGGTAATTGTTCACACCGAGGTTCACACATAGGTATCATTTTCTATTATACTATAACGTAACGTGTAGCCAAAGTTTGTGTAGCTTACCTGATACTATTTAGACGAATTATTGCTCACACTAGCACCAAAAATTATACAAATAACAGTCCAACGCTGCGTTGTTGTGATCAAAATACAAGAACCATGGACAACCGCGCATCTGAGATGCTTTTGATTTGCATTGTATCAAGGTCAGTACAAGAAGCGTCTGGCCACGTCTGGCGTCATGTGAATTCAATAATGGACTGGACCAAGCGGGATCGGGCTCATGTCATCTAACGGGTATAGATATGATGGCGGGAACTTTAAATATGAGAATTCTATGAGAATTTTCTACACTACAATGGGGGAGATATAATTTTGTGAAGAGGGTAACAGCGAATCCGATTGGAAATAACCTAGGGAATTCCCTATGCATTCAGTATATTTATCTAATTCCTTTTCGATATGTAGTGAAAATAAAATGTACCTATACACTCTAGAGTCTGGAGTGCGTACTAGTTTCTTGAATTGATTTCTCTATTAGTATTCAATTTATTGTTTTGTCTTGCCATTTCTTGAATAAAATAGGTTTAATTATTTTTATAGGACGCATCAACGTTATGAAGACGTAATAAAGACGTTTTATAGACACATCTGAAATATGTAAAAAACCCAACGTTTAATTGACGCTGAGTATTGGTCATCAAATTATTCAGGGTATTTTTCTACGAGAAGTCATCACGATGTAGACGTCAAATACACCTTGATCGACCATCACTGTGCTGCCTGGGTGGTAGCTTTCAGTATCAAGACTTATATTATTATAAGTGGTAGACTAATCTTGGAGATATCAAGAACACTTTCGTAGCGACTATGTATTTCACATAAACCTACAAGTTGAGTTGAGAAAAAAAGTTCTGAAGCAACGAAATCTGCAAAATATACTATCTGATTTCTCGAATTTCATATACCTATTACATAAGTTTGTTGTGGATTGATGCACTTGAAATCGCCTGAAACTAATTGATCCCCAACTATATAGTCACCATATAAGTTATTATGTATATTTATGGTCGAAGGATTATTATTCATGATTTTAATCAGGAACTTCATATCAGTTCACCTAGTAAACGTATCGAGTGTGTTGCTCGTGAATTATAGCCATAGATGTCTAACGAATGGTATTCACAAGAAATAATCGTCTTTTGGAATATTGAGTATTCGAACAATCTAATAATTACATATATTTACGTATACGATTTCAATCGATCTTTAATTTCACCATCATATCAGAAATATATGAATGATGAAAAAATTATGATTGAAACTTTCATTCAAGATCGACTTCTGAATGCTGACCTCGCTTTTCCAATTCCCAATACCAAGACCAACTACCAAAAGTCAAAACTTGTGCGAGGTGAAGGAGAGCGGAACCCTACAGCTTATAGTGCATTCCCAACCACTTCTAAGGCGTCGGTCGAAACCACGACACGATCAAAACCGTGAACCAGTTATTTTTATAACATGATACACTTCTTACAGGACTCGAAACACTATCACCGAACAACTGATGTCGCTAGTGGGGGCTTTGGCTATACTCGCCCCTATGAAACCTCAAATCTGATGACCTTTATTCTCCGTATATCACCTCAACAATGTAATAATAATTCGATATTTGGTAGAAATCGTTAAACATTTTTTGCTGCCATTCAATAACATATCAAATATATTCATTTCAATATTCAATATTATCATAATTCGAGAGATACATTCATGTCCGAAAAATCGTTATCGAAGATTGAACATGACATGAGTTTGATATGTATTGGCATATATATCAAGTCACGGATATGATCGACCTTCAACGTCTAATGCAGGAAAAAAACATCATTTTTCGATTATTGAATTGATTATCTTTGGAAAGTGATTGTTGCAATAGCATCTAAACAATGTAATAATTCGATATTTTGCCCGTTCTAGAACGTTTTCTTGATGATATTCGATAAATTATCGAAAATATACGTTTTCAATCGATCTTCGATATTATCATCAAATAAGGGATATATTTATGATAAAAAAATCGTGATCGAACATTTCGATCAAGACATAAGTTTGAAGTCATATGACAAATGACTGGACTGTGTTGAACATATATTGGCATATATTCAGTCATGGATGTGATCGACTTTCGGCGTCTAACGCGGTATAGAAAAAACATATTTTTTCAATCATCAAATTGATCATCTTTGAAAAAAGATGTTGGCAATATTGTCTAAACAATGTAATGATTCGATATTTTGCCAGTGATTACTGGAACGTTTTCTTGATGATATTCGATGAAACATCGAAAATATACGTTTTCAATCGATCTTCAATATTAACATCATATAACGGATGTATCTATTTCCTATATTACGTATGTACATCACTTTTCTCGAAACGAATGTTTCATCACTCATCGAGTATAAGTTTATTTCACCTTATTTATTATTTATGATCAAAGAATCGTAATCGAAGATTTTTATCTTGAAATTGACATAAGTTTGATGCTAGTTGATGTCATATGGCGAACGTCTGGAGTGTGTTGATCGTTAATTGGCATATATTCAGTCTCGAATATGATCGACTTCCAACGTTTAACGCGGTATACAAAAATACATATATTTTCAATTTCTAAATTGGTCTTCTTTGAAAAGTCATCCTTGCAATATCATCTAAACTATTCAATTGATACGATATGTTGCCCATAATTTCTGGAAAGTTTTTGATAATATTCGATAAAATATCAGAAAATTCAATTGATCTTCAATATTATCATCATGTGAGGGATGTATTCATGATTAAAGAATCGTGATCGAAGATTCCAATCAAGAACTCGACATAACCTGATGTCATATTATGGCAAATGTCTGGAGTGTGTTGATCATTAATTGACATATATTCAGTCATGGATATGATCGTTTTTCGACGTCTAACGCGGTATGAAGATGAACATCATTTTTCAATCCTCAAATTGATCGTCTTCAAAAAAACATTTTTGCAATGTCATATAAACGATGTAATGATTCGATATCTTGCCAGTGATTACTGGAACGTTTTCTTGATGATATTCCGATAAAATATCGAAAATACACGTTTTCAATCGATCTTTAATATAATCATCATGAAAGGGATGTATTCATGATCAAATAATCGTGATCGAAGATTTCAATCAAGAACTCGACATAACCTAATGTCATATTATGGCAAACGTCTTTAGTGGGTTGATCATAATTTAGCATATATTCAGTAATGGATATGATCCTTTTTCGACGTCAAACGCGGTATAGAAAAAACATCATTTTTCAATCCTTAAATTGATCGCCTTCAAACAAACATTTTTGCAATATCATCTGAACAATGTAATGATTCGATATCCTGCCCGTAATTTCTGAAATTTTTTCTTGATGATTATTCGATAAAATATCGAAAATATACGTATTCATTCGATCTTTAATATTATCATCATATAAGGGATGTATTCATGATCAAAGAATCGTGATCGAAGATTTCAATCAAGAACTCGACATAACCTAATGTCATATTATGGCAAACGTCTGTAGTGGGTTGATCATAATTTAGCATATATTCAGTCATGGATATGATCGTTTTTCGACGTCAAACGCGGTATATAAAAAACATTATTTTTCAATCCTTAAATTGATCGTCGTCAAACAAACATTTCTGCAATATCATCTGAAAAATGTAATGATTCGATATCCTGCCCGTAATTTCTGGAATTTTTTCTTAATGATATTCGATAAAATATCGAAAATATACGTATTCATTCGATCTTCAATATTATCATCATATAAGGGATGTATTCATGATCAAAGAATCGTGATCGAAGATTTCAATCAAGAACTTGACATAAGTTTGATGTCATATGGCAAACGTCTGGAGTGTGTTGATCATAAATTGGTATATATTCAGTCATGGATATGATCGTTTTTCGACGTCAAACGCGGTATAGAAAAAACATCATTTTTCAATCCTTAAATTAATCGTCTTCAAAAAAACATTTTTGCAATATCATCTAAACAATGTAATGATTCGATATCCTGCCCGTAATTTCTGGAATTTTTTCTTGATGATATTCAATAAAATATCGAAAATAAACGTATTCATTCGATCTTCAATATTATCATCATATAAGGGATGTATTCATGATCAAAGAATCGTGATCGAAGGTTTCAATCAAGAACTTGACATAAGTTTGATGTCATATGGCAAACGTCTGGACTGTGTTGATCATAAATTGGTATATATTCAGTCATGGATATGATCGTTTCTCGACGTCAAACGCGGTATAGAAAAAACATCATTTTTCAATCCTTGAATTGATCGTCGTCAAACAAACATTTTTGCAATATCATCTGAACAATGTAATGATTCGATATCCTGCCTGTAGTTTCTGGATTTTTTTCTTGATGATATTCAATAAAATATCGAAAATAAACGTATTCATTCGATCTTCAATATTATCATCATATAAGGGATGTATTCATGATCAAAGAATCGTGATCGAAGGTTTCAATCAAGAACTTGACATAAGTTTGATGTCATATGGCAAACGTCTGGACTGTGTTGATCATAAATTGGTATATATTCAGTCATGGATATGATCGTTTCTCGAAGTCAAACGCGGTATAGAAAAAACATCATTTTTCAATCCTTAAATTGATCGTCGTCAAACAAACATTTTTGCAATATCATCTGAACAATGTAATGATTCGATATCCTGCCCGTAATTTCTGGAATTTTTTCTCAATGATATTCGATAAAATATCGAAAATATACGTATTCATTCGATCTTCAATATCATCATCATATAAGGGATGTATTCTTGATCAAAGAATCGTGATCGAAGATTTCAATCAAGAACTCGATAGTTAGTTTGATATCATATTACAAACGTCTGGAGTGTGTTTATCACCAATTGGCATATATTCAGTCATAGATATGATCGACTCACGACATCTGACGTGGTATAAAAAATACATAATTTTTCAATTCTTAAAACGATCGTCTTTGAAGGAACATTTTTGCAATATCATCTAAACAATGTAATGATTCGATATTTTGCCCGTAATTTCTGTAACGTTTTCTTAATGATATTCGATAAAATATCGAAAATATACGTTTTCAATCGATCTTCAATATTATCATCATATAATTGATGTATTCATGATCAAAGAATCGTGATCGAAGATTTTAATCAAGAACTTGACATAAGTTTGATGTCATATGGCAAACATCTGGAGTATGATGATCGTATATTGGCATACATTTAGTCTCGGATGTGATCGATTTCTAACGTACGTTTATATGTACTTCATTAAACGTCGTTCATGATACGTTTCACAAAAACCATCATATGACTGAAATGTGTGAACACAAATGTTTACCGGGTACTCTATCCAGTCTACCAGACCTTCCCACAGAAATGTGGTCAACTATATTTCGGTGAGTTTTTATTTCTTCATTAATGAATTTTGGTTTTAATAGATTTGTTTTGTAGATTCCTGGATCCAATTTCCCTGATGACAACTGCAGAATCCAATACGTTGTTTATGAATGTCTGCCTGGGTGATAGCATTCTACGACGAAGATTGAAAGAAGGAAAGAAGATGCAGCAGATGATCCTCAAAAATTCGGTGATGAATCCCAAAATAAGAAAATTGGAGGACAACGCTACCAGAATTGGCAGTCTTCATGAAGTAGAATCAGTTGGGAAGAAGATCCACCAGAAAAGACATCAAGAAAAAAAACAAAATATTAAAAAACACTTTTCATCTATTCGCATGTAGAACACTATAATAAGATTTTAGGCTATTTTGATTGGAAAAAAATGACGAAGTTACTGAAAGTAATGATGAATTCTGGTTCAATTATCATAAAAATTTCGATTATTCTAATAAAAAAATTTAGTTCGTTAGTTAATTTCTCAACTTCTGATTAGAGAAAAATGACGAAGTTACTGAAAGTAATGATGAATTCTGGTTCAATTATCATAAAAATTTCGATTATTCTGATAAAAAAAATCAGTTAGTTAATTTCTCAACTTCTGATTAGAGAAAAATTACGAAGTTACTGAAAGTAATGATGAATTCTGGTTCAATTATCATAAAAATTTCGATTATTCTAATAAAAAAAATCAGTTAGTTAATTTCTCAACTTCTGATTAAAGAAAAATGACGAAGTTACTAAAAGTAATGATGAATTCTGGTTCAATTTTCATAAAAAATTCGATTATTCGAATAAAAAAAATCAGTCCGTTAGTTAATTTCTCAACTTCTGATTAGAGAAAAATGACGAAGTTACTGAAAGTAATGGTGAATTCTGGTTCAATAATCATAAAAATTTCGACTATTCGAATAAAAGAGATTAGGGAAATTTGTGCAATCCTTGTTGAATTCTTTATTTTTTGGTTTTCTCATTGCAATTCCGTATCAATTCGAAGTAACAGTCGAAACAATCTCCGGACATTTTTTCTCTTCCTTTGACATTCACATTTACCTTACTTCAAATACTAATCAATCGTTTTCATTGGTGCGCACTTAGTGTTAATATATTTCTACCAACTTTACCTCAGTGGTTAAAAGTTTTCTGCCATGATTATTCAATGTACCTATCATTCCAGACCGTATCGGTAAATAATTGTTGATTAACAATTTACGATCAATTTCGTGTCCTGCGATTATTGGAATTGTGCATCTTGATTAACGAAAATCACAGCAAAAATAATAGAAAGAAGACTCAAACATTCAATATCACAAACTTTGTATTTTATTTTACGGTTTATATACAGCTGTACGGTCAACGAACCACTTCTATTCACACACCAATGAGAAGCGAGGTCAAACCTTCAACGCAGTATTCCACAGAACTTTTGTATTCTCAACTGGACTGGAATAATATTTCGGTGTGAATCTTTTTTACCGAAAACCACTCTATATTCAATTAATAACAGTAAATTTGTTCTCCAATACGAATATTTCGTAGAAAATTCTACCTCTTCTTCAACTCGACTCAGTTATAGTTTCGATGATCTACCTCAAAATAATAAGGCAACTAGCGATCGACCATCTATACCTTACACGATACTACCAACTACTACCTACCAACTACTTCTAAACAAAACCCTTTTTGAAATATAATGCATTTATTTCATTTCAATATCAATTAATTTTCATATTTAGGAATTACCATGAACTTATTGGAATTACTGATTTTCTTCTGATGTTGATACATGGCACTGCATATAAGCCGCGTACTCATGAAAGTAACAACATGTTTCAGTTTCTCGAAATCAGAAAAACGTATTTTAAATTCACCTAGAATGTTTCTTAATTCTGCCACGAAAACATCATAGTTCAAGTCAGCACCTGTCCTTGCTTTGAATGCTGAAAAATTTGTCAGCTCATGTCTATCAAGTCGATCAATTAACAGCTTCAATTGTTTTTTGAACGCATTCAACTTCGATACGTCTAGTGATAGTTGAATTTGATAAATGGACCTCTATGATATCAGTTTTGTCTTTGAAGTCACCAAATAATACATCAGCCGTTTCGATTAATTCTCTTTTCACTATCTTTCCATATTCGAAATGTTTCTTGTGTTTTGCCATTATATAGATAATTTCAAGGGACGCGATTGTTAATACTGCTACCGATTGCTTAACTGGTTCAGTGAACATGGATTGCTCTGCTTTCAAACGACATATTGAATCTGGTACTTCATTACTCACTCTTTTGCGTTTAGGCATTTCCACTAAAACTCGACAAACGAGACAGATACATATATCTTTGATGATGTAGTAAATAAGAGTAGTTTATCCCATTCATTATTAAAATTATACGATTTACTTTTTTTCGCCCTAGTCATTTTGTATCGCGAATCGTAAGTAGATGGTGTCATCTATGCAAGGTAGTAATAATTATTATGCACTATGGTGACTAGCGATTGGGCGGCGTGGTGTGTGTCAATTTTGATTTATTTTCGGAGGTTCCCGTGATCGACCCAAAAAACTCTCGCGATTGACCGTTTGAATCAGTTAAATACAGGAATAACGGAAAATGTTGTTTTAATTTTAATTAAATTTGATTGAATGGTGTAACCACTACGCTACCTGGCCCCCCCGAAATAGAGGGTGATCAATATACATATTTTTGTTTATGACAGCGGGTGAGATCATTCAAAAGAGTACGGCTACAGTTTTATGCGCGGCTTGCTGCTTGTATCAGTTTTTTATCACAGTAGCACCAAAGAGAAGATTCTCTAGTATCACAGATGTTTGCAAAGAATCAAGGACGCACTATAAATCGTACGCGCTTGCGCACTACGTACTTCTATGGTTCTGTATGCCTGGTTGCGTAATTACTGGCGCTAGCAGGCGTATGGTGTCAAGTTTGTTCATGTACGCTGGTGTCAATATCAATAAAATTTGTCCAAACTAAACTAACTCAATCAATCAGTAATTCACATATTGAGGAATTGTCGGAGAAGTATTCAAATATCGTCTTGAATATGGAAATAAACAGTACTTGATATTGAATCAAAACCACCTGAAATTCTAGAGACCGCTCAAGTTACATTTTTTTACAAGACTTTCCGCGAAATGAAAGTATTCGGTGTCGTAGGAAAAATAGTGTACAAAACTGGTTGGAAAGTGCATTTCCTTCACTCGTTACGTTTCCGCTAATCGACTACTCGTGTGAAATATGTCACTTTCCACACTCGTTGTGTAATATACTATTTTCTCTATATATCTTTATTTTCTACTGTGATTCTATCAATACTGTATCATCGGATGATTAGCACATATTACATTTCCTGGATAGTGCTTTATATTGGATAATCTCGTGTCACTTGAAAGTTTCTTTCTTTCCTCATAAGGTACTCATAGAAGGGAAGCTATAGGTGACCTTCAGACATGAAGCAATGTTGTCAACTATTGGCGCCATTTCCGAGGTTCAGTGATTCAAATCGGTTCCACTTCAGGTATTAATGTGATCTATAAATGGGGAATTCCAATTGGTAAAAGATCAGTTAACAATTGTACTCCAATCAAAATGTATCATCTGATGAAATATATTGGCGCTTCTACTCCTAGTCTACCTGATCTCTCCACAGAAATGTGGTCTTCCATATTTCGGTAAATTTTTTTATTATATAAATATATTATATGATATAATTAACAGAAACTCATCGAGAGAATCAGAGTTTTCCTGAAGTCAAGAATATACGCAACTTCATATCATAGTTTGGGTGACAGACGGTTTAACATCAAAGTCCTCAATTTCTCTAGTAATCATTGAGTAAATATCACTTATTTTGTATTGATTGTGTAGCATTTAAATTTCAATACTTTAGTTTTTGGTTCGGTTGGTAATGTGAATTGTTCCACTGTACTCAAAGTCCAAACCAGTTATGTTCCATGACGAAGTTCCGATAGTCGTACGCAGTATGAATCTGTGTATATCATAGATCTTTCTGCTTACGCTAGATCCGGCATCATGTAGTATTTGTTTGGTATCAGAGGGGTATTGATGAGAGGGGGTGAAGGGCAAGAAAGTACTACATGATACAGTAGCGTACAGTTGAGATATTTTGAAGGGTACAAAACATATTCAATTCTTCATTTTCTAATGAATGATTTGACTTCATTGGTTACAAAAAAAAATGAACAGTAGGTAAATAGGGGTAGGTAGATATCGAATTGTACTTTGTACAGATTGAGGTGATTAAATAATGAAAACCTTGCTGATGAACATTGTTTATTATTATTAGGCATCATATATCTGATTATTATAAAACAATTCATTTACATCAATTCTGGTAATATCATTCTGATATTCTAATATATATCTATGTATTTTTTCCTCTTGATGTGATGAACTGGATTTTCAGAGTAGATGTTTTTATTCTCAATCAGAGAATAAAATAGAATAAAATAAGTATAATAACACACAGAAATACTTCCATATATACCCTGTAAATAGCTTTCGGTATTCCCTCTCAGTTTCTGAAGCTGTTAAGGTTGATGATGATCAGGAGAATCATATGGAGTAAGATGGCGGCCGGTGGAGTAGATTCGATAACCCCCCAATGAATCACTATAGCGAATATAATTTATCTTCAAATGTACCTATCTCTTGATTTGCTTTCCAAATCCATATTCCAATGGCATATTCTCCACGTAGTTCTCCTTGTCAAGTTCCCAATGACTCAATGGTTGATATCCTCAACAAAAAGAAAAAGTATATTATCAAATATGTGTTACTTGTGAAAGAATTGAAGAAAAGTTATTACCTCTCAATATTCTTTGGCTGCAATACTAAAACATCAATAAAATTGGTAAAGCTCCACTAGTGCATGATTTCTTGCCAGCTGGTGAAATTCTGATACTTTCTGGAGAAAAATGATCAGAGCACAAAACTCCATAGAAAGGTATATTTCCGGTAATACCGAAAACATTGCACCAAATTTTTTTTTGTTTGATATTTTTGGGAAACCTATAAAATGAAATCATTTATATTACATACCTATTATATACGGCTGTATCATCATGCAATCGGTGAACAAATTGACAGAAATGGCAATTCATTCAAGAAGAACTTAAGATTGCCGAAGGGTCTGGACAAAGATTCTGGATATCCAAATAAGTAATTCAAATCTATCGTATATAAAGTATTCATAATTTATTTTTAGTTTCTATTCTTACTTCCTGTCCTATCCAGCAGTACGCCTATGGTTTATGGAATACAAATACTATGATATAAGTACATACCTAAGAAAAGATCTGGCAGAACCCTTTACAAATTTGTTACTGCAAATTATACAGGATTTCGGCATTGCAATCTAATTGTTCACATAAAAACACTCAAAACTATGTGAATCAGACCCGATCGACACCGGAATTCGCTGAAGATTACAATACTTGACATTTGTCGGAATTTTAAATTTGTGTCAAACTAACGCGGGTCGTCAAAATTTGAAAACGACCAATCAATGGCTTAGTACTTTCGAACCCTCCCGGACCTACAAAACAAATAACCTAGATACCGGATCTAGCGTAAGCAGTAAGATCTATGGTGTATATCATCTGCTGACGTTGCCAAAGTCAAAACCTGACAACCTTCGATACCTGGCGTTGCTGACAAGTTTATGGAATGTGGGCTCTTTAACCATGGAAGTAGTCGTGACTTGGTGAAACGATCGGTTTTTGATTGGCCGTTGGGAGTAAACAGAAGACCTAAGGTACTGTTTCATGATCATTTTTCTTCGCTACCAAGTGAGTTGGTATTTTTGGAAAAAGTAGGGAATATGGGTCCAAGCCCGATTTCGACGAAACTTTCACAGATGCTTCAAAACATGATAAAAATACTATACCCATCAAAATTTTTCCGCGGAAAGATCTTTTTCATGTTTTTTTTTGAAAAACATACATTCCCCCACTGGCTTTCAAAATACGCACACAATTCGTTGTAAGGAGTGTCCAATGTATCTTTTAGATTGGTAGGCACTGTGTTGAACCAACAATAATTACATGTACAATCTATATATATTAACTGATTCTTGGAAAGTATTAACAAGAATTAATAAAAGTTAAAAACTTGTTATCAATGAAGTTTGAATACAAAAACATTTTGATTGGCGAATGACACTAATGACAGCTTGTTGAGCAGATATTTTTGCAACGTTGCCGGTTTGATTTCAGAAACATTCTATTCAATTCTAATCAAATAGAATTTTTTAAATAATTGATGAATTTTTTGAAAATGGTATTACTTCCACATGAAAGTTATTCCCTTATTCCTTCCTGAAATGAAATCACATTTTTCATGGAAAAAAATTAATCAGTATGAATGTCATTCATCGAATCGATAACGAATATTCCGTCTACATCAGATTTGTGAAAATATGCAGCTTTTAATTGATAATTTGAGAACATGGTGCCTGATAACCCAAGATGAAAGAAGGAAAAACCACTTAACCCAACTTTGTTGAAATTTATTACTATCTTCTCCATTTTTTAAACTCTAATCCCTCATTGCTTGACAAATATCAATAATACATACACGCAAGCGAAGCAAATCCGCGCGCGCGAATTTGCGAAATGTCGACCGAGCGCGCGCATACCTATCACCACATTGTTCATTTTTATCTACTTACTCTAGGAACGCTGATGAATGGAAACCGAAAAGAAGGAAAAACCACCTAACCTAACTTTGTTGAAATTTATTACTACCTCCTCTATTTTTCAAACCATTATAGAAACTATATTAATAATACATATGCGAGCGCGCGCATGCCTATCACCACGTTGTTCATTTTTCTCTACTTCCTGTAGGAACTCTCATGAATGAAAATTGGAAACAGAAAAGAAGAAAAAACAACCTGACCTAACTTTGTTTAAATTTAAGTTACTAAAGATCCGAATGCTATTTATTGTTGAAAGGATAATGCTTAAAATTAAACGGTATTTCTCAGGACCATAACTATTTTTCTATAGAATTCTCAGATTGAATGTGATGTGTTTGTTTTCAATTTGAAACATTAATTCGTTACCAAAATGATCATCCAATAAAAATTCATTTATCCTTGCTTCTGAAATTTTGAAATTCTGGTCCTCTCTGCTCCGAAATATTTTATTTATTTTACCTAAATCGAATGTTTTTGAAATCGAAACGGCAACATCGCAATAGCAGTTTCGCTGTTTGGAGTTTGAAGGGAGCTGTCATTTGCCAAATAAATGTAAACATAATATGTCTATTGAATAATTCAATCAGTTTATTCCTATTTCAAACGTTTTGAGAATTATTAGTACTCATAAATTACTTCAAATATGTTGATAAAAGTAGTAGCCGTTCAACAATGTGTGTTTCAATCGTATGGATGCATTTATTACTCCGTCCAATATAGATTGTATTTGAGTTTTGATAGTGAGTACCACGACATAAATTTGTCATAAAAATATGGAAAAAGGTCTTTCCGCGGAAAAATTTTGATGGATATAGTATTTTTATCGTGTTATGAAGCATCTGTGAAAGTTTCGTCGAAATCGGGCTTGGACCCATATTCCCTACCTTTACCCATTTTTTATGTTCCTGGATGGTCCGCGTGACTTCCTTTCTGGAAGGAGGGAAGATGGTGAATTTGTGAGGTGTCAAGAAAAGGTTGTTAAACTAAATTTTTCTCTGCTGGTCATCCAGGTTTTGAAATGAGATCAGATTAGCTTTTCGACCGAAAATAACACCAAAAGTTACCCATGGTCGAGGTATTATAGATTTGCTAGATATTTCCAACCACATTTTTGGAAATAGACCTATACTTGGGTAGGAAAATACCGACCACATGACGCCACTACTAGATTTGGTAGTTATTCCCTTTGAACAAGGGTACTAGGTAAAACCTACCAGCTACAACCTACTAGGTACCACCATCAAGGCACCTCCTTTCTTCGCAACACCTGCTATACTGCAAGGTATACCCTTTTTGTCAAGTACCTCATAATAAGTTGGTGCTAGGTGCCATCAGTTAGAAGGTCACATTGAAAGAGCTTTGTCATGGAATTTTCTTGGAACTGCAATGGATATTTGACCACACCCTCAACCCTACCTCAAACATCAGAGGCATTTTTTTGCGAGAAACTGTTTTGAAACTATTTGAAACAGTTTTGAAACACTCCATTTTCTTGAACCATTTGTGACGTCACAATTGATTCTGGTTCAAAACGTTTTGAAAGCGTCTTTTGGACCGCTTCAATATGGCGAACTGTCATCTGAGGTTAAATAACTATGACACGTGACGTTTTGAAACGTTGCATTTTTTCGGCTTATGAAATGATGACGTAGACGTATAAACTGTTTCAAAACGGTCTTTGAAACTGTTTCGTCGCAAAAAAATGCCTCAGACCTATCAGGCTGGTTATTGCTAAGAAGGGTCTTCAAATAGAGGATTTCTCCTAGTTCTGCTCCAGAACTTCATACTGATTTAATCTCCCTATGGTGACACAGCTGGACATCAGGATATTTGCAGGCCAGATGTAAACCTTTCATTTTTATTTTTTATTTTGATATTGATATCCCCATGACAGGTATGATTATCTCATTGAATTACTTCGCATAACCAGATAGCCCAAAACGTAGTACTACCCCAGTCAACCAAAAAAGTAACAGTAAGTCGCAGGGAATGGAAAATATTGTAACAATGGTAATCATCTTGGCGACTTATCAAAGATTTACTGAGAACTTCGCTACGTGGACATCAACATCCGCTTATTGTTGGCACTGCGAATTCTACAAATCAAATTCTATAGGAATCGCATGCGACAATATATTGAGAAGTTTCGATGAAGTGCACATTGCTAATACTATACGACATATCCCTATTCACTTTTATCGAATATCGAACTTCGTGATATTATTCGAATTTCAAATAATATATCATAAGTGAACTTCCTCTAACTATAGCCGCGCAACTACTTGAGGAAGTATTTTTGTGAAATTTTTAAGATGTTCTATTTAATGACACGTTGCGACAACCCAACGATCAACTGCATGCGCACATTTTATGTTGATTAATGGTTCATCTGAATATGCATTATGCATTCCATAATTGCCAGTACCCATCTAGCTTCAATTCTCATGTTTTGGTAGCTACTGAACTCTATAATATTGATGTAAGATATATAATTGAAAACATTTATCAGATTGGTAATGATCAATTGATATTCAAATCGTGAATATACAGTGTGGAATATCCAAATGGAATTAATTCATCAGTATCTCAATAATTGGGCATATTCATAAAAAAATCAGTTTTTTTTTTTTTTTTTTTGAATAAAATATCTCTTACAATGCATAAATTTCATCCCTAAAATAATCAAAGTTCAAATTGATGCTATGTTTCACATTCTGGTGCCCAATCAAATGCCTGGATCATGAACTATCGCGAGAAATCAATGTATCCAGGACTTCAGGAGACCGAAAGACAGAAATGTAATAAGATGGCAGAGGTCACAATCATGTTGAGAAAGTTGTGTCCCATCTTCTCGCAAAATATAATCGGTAGAAAGTAAATAACCGATTTTCGATCATTTTTTTATAATGCACCAAGAGTAGGTACAGCTTTTGCTCATAAGCACAGCTGTATTTCATTTAGTTAACGAAAATGCATAATCGAATTTGTAACAGTACTACCCGATATCCGAAAATGCTTATCGAATGCAGAAATAAATTATATCACCTGCAGTGCCTATTCAAATAAGTAATTGGGTATACCTAATCGAGAGATGGCGCTCCTTACCAACGACCGCAGATAATCTACCCAAATGTAACAAATACTTCACATAAGAATTACAATTTGAACACGTCCAAAACACCAGCATTTGGACCAACAAGCCCCTTAGGTGAGTAAGGGAACACACAGGTAAGTCAAACACACTACACACCGGAATAGTAGCCTTTTTTTAGCCTGAAAAGGGTTACCAATTCCAACAAACACTGCGCCACGGAATAGTAACTATTTCAACGAATGCAAATTCTTACGTTTCCGACTAACACCCAAGCCCCTATACGCCATGCTATCCCACTAACAAGTCAGTTTTCAAAACATCAGTCCCTGCGGATTGTTTTGCTCCCCTTTTTCCATCACCCCAAAACGCCAGACTCTTAAAGTCCCACTGCCACTAGGGCTTTAAAAATATGAGGACCGTAGCGCTGCTACGGGGGTTGGTGGATACGGGTAGGGCTGTTCCTGATTACCTACAGTGTTTAGTAATGTCCTTATCCGGGGCCTCATAACGATAGGGCGCGACCATTTGAACACAAGAATGGAACTCTGAACGACTGTCCCCAGTGATGTTCAGTAAACTTCACAATATCAACATTATGCTGATATCCATTATAAAATGAAAAATTAATTTACATACTCGAAAGCGATAGTAGACATTCCATTCACGTATTTATCAACGTGAAATGGAATGACCTTTTGCGATGTGTATGGTAATTCGCGGATTCAACGTCCACAAAAGTTTTATTGGATTTCATTCCATGTTTACACTATTGTTTCATAGATGTTTAATGTTCTACCATAAAGAGACGTCGCATAATTGCAGTATATGGTAACTGAAATAGATATTCATTGCGATATTCTGGCAACTTATTGGCGATATGTGAGGTTGCGGACATTAAGCACTCGCCAATAAGTACTGTACCGCCTTTTTTATATCAACATTGTGAAGTCGCATCACCACGATAGTAATTCCCTGCAACTTCCCTGCCACCGGAACTGGTTAACTGGGACGGGGTGGTCCACATTCTAGGTTACGTTATTTCAACACACTTCCACAGGTATAATTAGAATTCTCTGAGAAACATCATAGTCCCTATTTACATGTACCATGTATATATACTATGTTTATATGTCTATAATTTGAATCAAAGCCTATTTGGTAAGGATATTTCAAAGGTATAATTTTATTTTATTATTATCATTCTTTTGATGCATAATTTCTGACTGTCCCTGTAGAATATTATACACTGTGTAACATTTCTCCACCCTGCGTCACCATAGTGAAATAAACCATATTTTGTTTTTATGTCTGGATTTTATTTACTCATCTTTTTGGTTGAACAATTCTCAAACTTTTATGACATCTGGTATTGTAAGAATAAATAGCTGGTATAACATCAATATACTTATTATTTTTTCTTGCACAACTATCCAGGTAATAATTGAATACATTTTAGTTCAAAAGTTGCTGTGGCGCCCCTCTTTGATTCCAGGAATATGAATACTGTATATTTTTAATTATTGTCAATTTACTCGAACCCATAGTGCCTACGCGACCAAGAGCTGCCGTTCGCAGAAGGCTTCATATTATTTTATACAATATAAAAAGAGTCACAATTGAACATATTTCCATAATAAATAATTAGGTTAGCATTAGAATTCGAATCTCTGAAAAAGTTGCCTATATTTTCTCGAATGGTACTTTTTTGTTAGTTATGGAATGTTGCTAGTCGAATTTTCTTGCACTAAAAAAAGGGTGATGTTCACATTTATTTTTTCGAATATTTGTGCTTTTTTACGATGGGTTGAAGATGATTCAAGATGAATATTATGCATAAATACATTGTGAAATATTGATCTTCCAGAAATAGATTAAGAAGGTTATTTACATAAAATAAAGAATATAAGGACCCAGCACCGAGCCTTCTCGAACACCATAGTCCGAATTATATGTCCTAATTTTGGCCAGGTTTATGCTGCTCCTGAAAAAATTGTTACCAAAACTTGAGATGTCAGATATAAAAAATTCGCCATATCTGCTCTTCATCGGGAATATCAGCAATATGATCAAGCAAAACTGTAAAAACTCAAACCTTTTGTATGATGAATTCTGAAAAAATATTATTTCTCGGAGAATATGGCAAGTATATTTACGTATTTGAAATAGTTTTCTGGAATATTACCCGAGTGTGGAGTTTGAATTACTTAGTTCTTTATTCAATGCATTACATTAAGTGCATGTGTAGAAGCATTTACTTCTCAAGTTGAGAGGGATTGAATGTCGAAATCTTACTCTTCGTCAAAGGTATGAAGAAGGAATTTGTTATAAACTCGATCAAAAGCTCATCATCTATTTTTTATCGACTGGGCCTTTATCATCATCGCATCATTGGGGACACTCTCATCTCAAGAAGTATTATCTGCAGTTAAGTCGTTCAAACTACTAATTAGGTCAATTGACAATTTGAATTTTGTTCACACTGTTCGCTAGCTCAGTCCTTCAGCTATAATCTCGTAATTCTTTGATACATGAAGTTTTTTCCATAAAATTGCTACAGGATGTTACTCGAAACTGTGCGAATTTTCAAAAGGATCCCAAATGAAGAATAACAGGTTCTTTTCAACTTCAATGGAAGTGGCATGAAGATGATCATATTGACCTTGAGTCATTTTCAAAATTATCTTCTTATCTTTATTATTTACAGAGGAGTCTGACAAAATTTACTTTTTGGTTTTGCAGTTATAACTTTTTTCCTCTTCAACCGATTTTAAAAATCTCAGGCTCATTTTGAACCTGAAACTTCAAATAGGGAGATATAAAGATCAAAATTGCCTCAAGATGAACAGTAAAGATGAAAGGTTTTCGCAAAGGTGACCCACATCTAAAACCCACTCGAAATCCCGATTGAAAAAAAAATATATCCAACAAAAAAACGCAAAAAAATTTGTGATTTTTTTTCGAAAACATGCTGTTTCAGTTGGGTTTTTTCACGTACAATAATTTTTGTTTACTGCAAGCATGGAACATCTGGACGTTTCCTGAATGAATGATCCTTCTGATAACAAGTTGAATTTCATTGAATTCTCCTCCTAGCTGGGATTTAGAGGTTGTTTGATATTTTGATCACTTTTAAGGAAACCCTCGATCTCGAATGTTTATCTCAAGTCAATTCTGATCTGTATATCTCTACATCTGAGGTTTCAGCTTCAAAAAAATCTGAGATTGTGAAAATCGGTTGGAGAGGAAAAAAAGTTATAAGTGTGAAACCAAAAAGGTAATTTTTCGAGATCACTCTGTAAATAGAAGGGATAAGAAGTTCATTCTGGAAATGGCTCAAGTTATTGAGATCATCTTCATGCCTCTGCTGTTAAAGTTGTAAAGAAACTTTTTTCTTCATTTGGGATCCTTTTGAAAATTCAGGAATTTTGCACAGTTTCAAAAAACATCCAGTAGCAATTTCATTAAAGAAACCTCATGTATCGAAGTAGTATGAGATTATAGCTTGAGGTCTGAGCTAGCGAACAGTATAAACAGAATTGAAATTGTTCGAAGCAGAAAAAAGTTACTCAAATTTCAACAGGGGCAAAATTTTGGGGTGCGACGTAATTAGTGTTGCGTAGTTTAGATTAAATATAGGTCAACTACCACATTTAGTTCTTTCAAGCACATACAGTGATAAGTTCAGCCTGAATTTCGTGTATGATAAGTAATAGAACTAATTTAGTTAATATATACACTTCTCACCCCCATTTCCACTGGGTGCATAATTTATGACCATAATACAATACGAACATCCTTTTTCTAGTAGAGCACTATAAATTATTCGATGCATTTTACCCTTTCAATAATTATCAAACAACTCCTAAGCAAACGTTGCTGAATTTCGATAGACCAGAAAAAATCATATCAATATTGCTATCAATGTGTGATTTATGGGAATATTTGATTCCCTCCTAGCTAGCAAACATTCTTTCACAAATGAGAAAGTTATATTCAATATGATTAATTATCGAAAAAAAAATTTGGCTTGAAGATTCAACGAAGCATGCTCGAATAAATCAGTTCATTTACCATAAGGAAACCTTTCGTCCAGTTCATTTCGATGAATTATTGTGTAATATCATGAAGATGGTTGGGCAAATGGAATGCCTTTACCAGATTATCATACAATAATCACTAGTTGCAGACATTTTCATACTTTCTATACCCACATTCATCGATGAAATGTATCCTTCCAGATTGCACTTTCTAGATTGCAAATAACGACTGAGAAGCATGAGAGACGATTTATTGTTGATACCTGCCAGGGGACCCACAATTCTTATGGAATGAGCAACATAAATTCAAAACGTCATATCAAGAAAATAAAAATTGTACTATACTATACGATTCACATACCATCACATTCCATCCTGACAAGTCATAATGAACCCATCTGTCTTCGATTTAAGCCTATACCTACATGTGTTAGATGGATATTGAAAGAACATTAGAACAGGACTAAATAAAACAGTCGATTTGCCTACCTGAACAGTATACAGTGAGGACCAAAAGTCCGTCGCCCCCCTGTAACTTCTTTATTCTACATATTACAAAAAAATGTTAAATACATAAGTTGTAGGGTTTCATTCGATCTCTTTAATGGTTTGAGTTTCATTTATACAGAGTGTCTCAAAAAAGCACGGTGACTTAGAAGTTAATTTTTTCAAATGGAACACCCTGTATTTTATTTCATTTTAGATTCTTCCTGAAGAGCTGATTTCGTCGATTTATCATACGATTGATATTTAATTGAAACAAATACGGGTGGTTCAAAATTTTGAGTTTTGCATCACCCTCTATTTGTTTCTATTAAATGTCAGTAGATAGTAAATGAGCCGTCTAACTGCAAACCCCGCCAAGTGCACAAAAAATAAAAATTGAGATAATAATAATAATAATAATAGCGTCTTTATTATGTGAAAATATTAGAGATTTTGGAGATTCAAAAATGCATTAACAATCCACAGGTGATTCGTCTCAATTTTGATAGGAACCAAATTTTTCGTACATTACATGTTTCATAATCTTTAACCATATTTATAAAAAATGTTTAACCTCAAATTATCTTCTTCTAATTTGATTCCATGATTTTATCAACTCATTCAGCCTCCAACGAACTCATTCAGAATTTCTACATTTGTTTTCCTTGATTGTCCAACCTAACCG
This sequence comes from Chrysomela aeneicollis, assembly GCA_029955515.1. Taxonomy (NCBI): domain Eukaryota; kingdom Metazoa; phylum Arthropoda; class Insecta; order Coleoptera; family Chrysomelidae; genus Chrysomela; species Chrysomela aeneicollis. The sequence continues at coordinate 13,224,126 of JARUHQ010000021.1, read as the reverse complement.
ATTTATCATATACTCCCTTATCTTTATTCAAAATTGTTTCCATTTATAATCAAAATTTGTTGTTTTCCATTGTAAACATTTATACTGTCAACTTCAATTGTCCATGCCAATTTCAATTCAAATGTCACTTGCCATCAAGTTGATTTCCTACTTTTCTGTTTCCGCCTTTCTCATACTCAGACATTTTGTTTCACTCAACTCAACATGTTGTTCAAAAATTTTTCCAACTTATTGGATTTAATTAATGTGATTTCTGAGAATGAGACCAAGTTTGAAAGGGGTATTGTCCCTTATAAACTTCCTTTACATGGTTCAATTTGAATATTAATCATGTTTATTCTTCATTTATAATTTTATCAATAATGGTATGTATTATTGAAATTTCGTCCTAATCACCATATTATATAACACCTTTCTAGGATTTTTATAGCCTGATGATGGCTATGTTAGCCGAAACCGGTTACTAATTTCTTTGGTTTTATTATTACATGTGTGGTCGACCGACTTAGAGTTTAATTTAAGTTTTTCCCTTTCTTAAAATCCCATTGACCACTTTGAGAATGGATGATTTTCACACTTTAAACTTGGTATCGTTGGTGAGTGCATTCATTGGTCTATCAAATTAATCTTATTTGTTATGTGTCTGATTTTAGGTGATGCCAGTAGAGCGCGTTTTTTGACATAATAACAAAAAATTGCAAAATTGTCTGAAAAATCAAATTCAATTATGTGACTTTTTTCCATGAAAATGTAGTGGATTAATACCTTAATAGGCTAGTGAGAACCGTATCTCGATATATACATTTTTCACCGCAAGTCTCTTAGACGAATAGTTTCCGAGACACTGCACTTTGCATTCTCATCTGGCCACCCTGTACAATATTCCTGAGGGTATCTCGTATTCCAAAATGAGCATTCTATATTTATTATTTTTCAAGTTACGAGTGGAGGACTGTCACTTTATCAAAATCGTTTACAGTAGCCCTGGTTAACTTATCATCGATATTATCGAAATTATCGATAATTGCTGGTTCTGTGTCATCAGAAATTTCTGTATCATCTGGTGTTCCACAGGGATCCCATATAGGTCTACTCCTCTTTATATTATTTATCAAAGATATATACAGGGTGTCCCACTAAGGTCGGCGAGGTACGATATTATGGAAACCATAAACCTTAGGGCTCCTAGAAAAAAATTTCGAGCACTAAATCGGCCAAGAGAAATTGATGGAAAGTATTTTCAAGTTCCTAAAATGACCGCTAGAGGGCACAACTACTACGACATAAATGAAAATTCGATTTTTCTCGGAAAATCACCATATCAAGTTACTGTATCAATGACGGAAATGAAGAGTTCAGCAAAATTTGCGTTAGTTTATCCTCATTTTCTCTCTCGATAACCGTTTTAATCACTAGCACAGGTGAATTGGATTGAATTACCTCACATTTTGCTTGCAACGCAGACTCACTGAAGATAACGGAAATCCTAGAATTTTTTTTCAACAAAATACTTGATTTTTCAGGTCAAATTAATTATTTGCGAATAACTGAAAAACGAATGAAGATATCGAATCGGGGTTTTCACCAAACTGTAGCTAATATTATTCTCTCCGAAAGAAATGTTAGAAATTTGTAGCATTCCATTTGAATTTTTTGAGAAAATCAGAAAAAACTGAACCTTGGGTGAACAACGCCCTCTAGTAGACGTGGTGTGAACTGGAAATCAACATCGAATGGAGCGTTCGAATGATTGTGAAATTATCTTTCAAACGAGCCCAAGTTGATCGAATTTGGAGCAAGGGTTCAGGAGATACAGCGATTTAAAAAATTATTTTTTCAACAGCTTCATCCACCATTATTTTTCGAGATATGAAAAAAAGTTAAAGAACAAACTGAAGCAAATTTTGCTGAACTCTTCATTTCCGTCATTGATACAGTACCTTGATATGGTGATTTTCCGAGAAAAATCGAATTTTCATTTATGTCATAGTAGTTGTGCCCTCTAGCGGTCATTTTAGGAACTTGAAAATATTTTCCATCAATTTCTCTTGGCCGATTTAGTCCTCAAATTTTTTTTCTAGGAGCCCTAAGGTTTATGTTTTCCATAATATCGTACCTCGCCGACCTTATTGGGACACCCTGTATATATATCAGAAGTAATACAACACAGTTGCTAGTTGATGTTTGCAGATGACTTCATAGGATCAGATTAAAATGTTTTCATCATGTTCATTATGTATGAGGAATAAATTATAATAAATTCAGTTTATCGTACTGAAAAAACATGGATTTATCGATAATATTAGTAATGCACTTGAAAAATTATCGATAATATCGATAATTCTGATAATGTTATTGACAATTTGATTCAGGCACTAAAAATGCTGTATGTCGCGGTGCTTTGTCATTATGACAGCGAAAAAAGTTTACCCCACCTTTTCCATTGACACAACGGAACCTAACTTTTGAAAGCATGACAACATTGACAACCAGCATTGTAAACAAATTTTTGATGACGTCATGTCAATCTTTCTCAAACTTGCGTTGTCAGAAAGTAATGTCGCGATTTGGAGAGTTTTCGAGTGGAGAAATTAAAAAAAGCCATCAATGATAATGTGCCTCGCAATACTGTGAATTCTCAACTATACGTCAATTTGGCGACAATTTGCGATGTTTTGTTTGGAAAAAAATATGAACTCATTGCAGAAACTTCCACTGAAGAGTTATCTTCTATTTTATGTGACTGGGCATTCAACATGAAATAGAACAATGGAAAACATTAAAAAGTGACTGCAGTCAAGATGATTTGGAACACTTCAGCAAAAATGTTACAAGAGAAGTACTTTAAAGATTATAATAGTTATTTATGTATTAAGGGAATTATGAGGGCCTTAATTACCGATGGCAAAGTTTGCGTCCCGAGGGCCTCTGGCCCGAGGGACAGCAATTGCCAGAGGTTATTAAGGCTCTATAATTCCCATGGTACATAGATAATTTTATTTTTGACCGATTTTCATAACAATATGTCCATATTTAGAACACAATAAACGTTTAAATTCATAACCTTTCTGGTATATTTGAATTAGGTAGCGTTGATTGTAGCATTGTTGGTTGTTGCTAGGTTGTCGCTATGTTACATGTTTATAAGCAAACTTTCTTTATCAATCAATGTTTTACCGTTAAAAACGTGTTTATTTTTACCACAAATCGACGATCTTTTTCTGATATAATGGAGGATATTATAAAAAATGCGGAAAAAGCAAGACAATCATTACTTCCATCGAAAAGTGAAGCCCTATATCAAAAAGAATACAACTTATATCTGAAGTGGCTGACACAGAGAAATGTTATGTCAAAAGATGCCAACGAAACTGTCTTTCTGGCATATTTTCAAGAACTGGTAAAGTAATTTCAGTATTTTCTGGTAGATTTGGTAATAATTGTATTTATTCGTTGCAGTCAGAAACGTTTAGCCCAAATTCGTTATGGACTAAATGGTCAATACTCAAATCGATGGTGACCATATATGAGAAAAGAGATATCACCAAGTTCAACGAACTAGAGGCTTTTTTGAAACGGAAAAGTAAGGGGTATAAGCCGAAAAAGTCTGCTGTCTTATCTCCTAAAGATGTCATCAAATTTCTAAAGGACGCCCCTAATGAAATTCATTTATTGCATAAGGTAATTTTTTACTCATAATTTTCTTTTTCGTTTGTTTATTTCGTTTTATTTGTTATAGGTTGTTCAAATTATGGGTTATTTTGGAGGATGCAGAACTCAGGAACTTCTAAATATGAGTATAGCAGATATAGAGGACCGGGATACTGTTATGGTAGTGAACGTACCGGAAAGTAAAACTGGTGTATCGAAGAAATTTACAGTTGTGGATGAAAAAGAGTTCTCTGCTTTGCCTTTATTGAGACTTTATATGTCCTTGCGTCCTGAAGGTACAAAACGATTTTTTTTGAGTTTCCGACAAAATAAATGTACAACTCAGCCAATTAGAAAGAATATGTTTGGCAAAATTCCCAGCAAAATCGCAATGTATTTAGGATTGCCAAACCCACTAACCTATACGGGACATTGCCTTCGTCGCACTTCTGCTACTGCCCTAGCCAATGCAGGAGCAACTATGACAAACTTAAAGAGACACGGAGGTTGGAGAAGTTCCACGGTGGCAGAGGGGTATCTGGAGGACAGTATTGAATTGAGAAATAAAACGGCGCGTATGCTGTCTACTTTGCCATCAGAAGAGGCAGGCACCTCGACTGTAGTGAACAGCAACAGCACCACCCATAAAAAAGAAGAAATTGTTTCCAGCGGCGGAAGTAATTTTCAGGGAACATTTGAAAATTGTACATTTATTATTTGTAATGACGTGAATAAGGAAAATATGTCTTAGTTTTCATTACATATGAACGTTTATAAGCATTTCTTGTATCATTTTCACCTGTAAAAGGTAAGAGGGAGTTTTTGAACCTTAATATCCCAAGGAAGTTATGACCCTCATTATAGATATCGTAACTATGACGATATAAGCTTATAATGTCACTGTCAGAAATAAAAGACTTTTTAATCCGTTCACGGACATACAGTTTAACGGTGGATTTATGCATATTTTATTTTATTTAGTTAATATGTAGATTGTGTTCTCCGAAACAATGCTTTGTCAATAAGATACAGTATACAGGGTGCCCGTTTTTCGAGCTTAGCCATGGGGATCTTTATGCTGAACAATTATGCGAAAGGAAATTGTATGTATCATTTTTAGTTTTTGAATAAATGGGATAAAACTGAATTTTGTAATTTTCGTTTTTAGTTTTTCAAGCAAAAACTATAAGAACTGGACGTTTCTTACTAAGACATTCTTGGGGCACCTTCTCACGAAGAATCTAAATCTGTCATCGTATTTTCCAAGACGTTCTTGATTTCATAGATACAAAATTCAACTTTGGTTTTTCTTATGGTCGCCATATTGGATTTCTGCATTTTTTAAAAGTCGTTTTTTTCTGATCACTAGGACGAATCACTCGATATGTTCGAATCTTACCTGCTGGTCAAAATTGGCAAAGAATCGATTTTGCGAAGAGTGCTTTGGAAACAATGCCAAAAATTTTGTTTTGCGTATTTTGAATTAGGAACAAGTGAAGTTATAAAATATTTTTCTTCGCAAAACAAAACAGTCATAAAAGATGCCTGAATATTCCACCAGTCACTTCTGAACAAAATTTTACTCTTCACCCCAAGTTCTGAATAGCTCAATCAATGGGTACTTACAATTCCAAGAGTTGGATCTTA